>OZ024741.1:317507480-317597480 GCA_964016885.1 Eledone cirrhosa | reverse complement strand
TTGCCCCTTAATGGGATCTTCAGAAGATCCCGTTAAGGTTGAAAGCAACGATTCTTTGCTTAAACTTTAATCTGTTATTCTAATAAATATATATATATATACATATATATAAAATATTTATATATATATATATATATATACAGAGAGAGAGAGAGAGAGAGAGAGAGAGAGAGAGAGAGAGAGAGAGAGAGAGGGAGAGAGAGAGAGAAAGTGAGAGAAAGAGTGATTCTTTATTAAGGCCAAGCTTGTCTTATTACTTTAGAATTTCTCTTGTGTGCTTTCAGGGACATATATGTATATATGTATATTGCTACCAAACTGAACTGAAGAATAACTGACCATTTTTTACATGTATATTTTTTATAAATTATATTTAACTTGTCAACCATTCTATTACAGATAAAGGTATTTTCCCCAATCAATTGCAGAAAACTAAGATCAATATCATACCAACAAATAAATGCCAGAGCAATGCAGCTGGTATTACAGAGAAACAACATATCTGTGTTGGAGACAGAACAAAAATGGGCAAAAATGTTTGCGGTGTAAGAAAATCATTTAATCTTCTCTCTTTTCTCTATCTGTATTCTTGTTGCTAGAGCATAGGATTTGAGACATTGCAGTATTTCTCCTGCCTCTCTACCATTAGTAGTGTAAGTGAAGTGAAATGGGTAAAAATATACTTACCTTTATGGTGTTAGCCATTTCCTTCACTTAATTCTTATCACATAATAGTATATTTACCTACATTGACCAATGAAGCATGGAACAAACTACCTGCATTGGTTGTTAGCTGTTGGGACACTGCATCCTTCAAAAACTCCATGCTTCTCGAAATTTGCCAACACTACACCTGATATTCCGCCTCCATATGGACACACACATGTATCTGTGTGTATATCATGACTCATACTATGTTCACTTTCCTGACATTTGTACATCATTCTATGTACTATACCTGCACCTTTGATGAGTTGTAGTGCACCTAAGCACTGTACACAATAATTTAATTATTATTATTATTATATCTTAATCCTTGTGGAGGGTGAATTGGCACAGTTGTTAGAATGTTGGACTTCAATGCCTCTCAGTATTTTGTCTGACCCTCTGTGCTCCGAATTCAAATCCCACAAAGTTAGCTTTGCCTTTCATCCTTTTAGTGGTTAATGAAAAAAGTAGTAGTTCAGAGGTGGTGGATTGGTAGAAATGTTAAAGATTTGGATGGAATACCTTGCTGTATCCATTCCAGTTCTGGGAATTCTGCATTCAAGTATTGCCACCTATCACTGGAATGGCAGTGGCATATCTTTTGTTAGCATCACAAAAAAAAAAAAGACCCAGTACTCTCTGTAAAGTGATTGATGTTAAGAAGAACACCCAGCTGTAGAAACCATGCTAAAACTCGAATTTATGTAAGCGAGATATGGTTCCATGGCCCATCTAAGAGGACAATAGTTCCAATTAAGTACTGTGGTCGTCTGTAAAAACCCGTCTAACCCACACCAAGATGAACAAGTGGATATAAACTGATGATGATATATTTAAGATTAAACAGAAACTTATAAGTTGAATAATAATTTCAATAGCTCAGTAATTTGTTTATGAAATGGTTTGTGATTTCAGGGAGATTCTGGCAGTGGGCTTATGTGCCGAAGAAAATCTGATAATCGATATGTTGTTGCTGGTATTGGATCCTACGTTTTTGACTGTGATGCAGGATTTGGTGTCTATGCCAACACTGCTAATTTCCTCGATTACATCAATGCCTACATGACCTTGTAAACAACTGAAAATATGTTTTGAATAGAATTATGTTGAAATAAATTGTGAATAAAATATACCCATGTTTTCTGAATTCTTTTGTGTTTAATAGTTTTTATCTAAAGGATGTGTATATTAGGTTTAGTAGTCATGTATACCAGAGCTAGGGCTTATGTATAATTGGTTTAGTATATACCATACAATGTATATCAGATCTAGAGACTATGTATAATTGGTTTAGTATATACCATACAGTATACATCAGGTCTAGGGCCTATGTATAATTGGTTTAGTATATACCATACAATGTATATCAGATCTAGGGTTAGGGTCTATGTATAATTGGTTTAGTATTGACCATGCAATGTATATCAGATCTAGGAACTATGTATAATTGGTTTAGTATATACCATACAGTATACACCAGGTCTAGGCAGCAAATTGGCAGTCGTTAGAACATCAGATAGTATGCTTTATGGTATTCGTTCCGGATCTCTGTTCTCTGATTTCAAATCCCGCAGAGGTCAACTTTGCCTTTCATCCTTTCGAGGTCGATAAAAAAAGTACCAGTCTAGTACTGGGGTTGATTCTTCTTCTATATCTCTTTCTCATTTCCTCTCTCTCACTTTCTCTCTTTCTCTGGAAGAATTCTGGTGTACTCAGGCCTGGAGGGGGATGGGCTCCACAAGGCTTAAAATGCCCAAGAAACGCTGTATGTCAATACGGTGCCCCTACAACTCTATCAGGAGTTATGGGGCCATACATAAAAACATACATACATCAGGTCTAGTGACTATGTCTATTTGATTTAGTATATACACCACATAGACAGGGATACATGGGACATATTCATCCAACTTTGAAAATGTCAAATATTTTGAGAATTTCTGCCTGTATGCTTAGATATAACCCTTCTTCTTCTTCTTCTTCTTCTTCTTCTTCTTCTTCTTCTTCTTCTTCTTCTTCTTCTTCTTCTTCTTCTTCTTCTTCTTCTTCTTCTTCTTCTTCTTCTTCTTCTTCTTCTTCTTCTTCTTCTTCTTCTTCTCCTTCTTCTTCTACCAACATATTCCTTCACGGGTCATAGAAGCAGAGTTCACAAACACATTTTCTGGTGAGCCCTATCAGAAGCAACTGTTTCCAATTAATCTGGCTAGATACCCAAGTGAGACTAGTCGAGCTCATGGATGTTATCCAACTATTTTGCTTGTTGGCTTTGCCCATAAAACCTGTCCATTGATTCTTTCTTTAGATATTCTTACCACATGTTTGTAGTATCAGAGCTGTGATCTCTCAATTTGGAGAAGAAGCAACTCTACCTTGAGTGACTCTCTAATCTTCAAGCTACCCACCATATTCACTAACGTTACTCCAAAGACCCTTTTGATGAAACCCATTTTGGATGCTTGTATTTGCGATCATACTCTTTCAGTCATTACTCCAGATTCATGACCTTAGGTAAGGGTTGACACAAATACCAAATTGAAGATAGTGATTTTGGCTTTTACACCTACCTCCCTTCTTCTTATGACCAAATGCTAAACCGTTACTGCACCAATTCCTGCAATTCTTACACCCAATACAACCCCCTGCCTTCCATCACTCATGAACTTGACCCCGAGATACATGAACTTCTCCACCTGCTTCAGTGGAACTGCATTCACTTGTAGAGTGCACTGCATAGGCTTCCTTGAAAGGATAAGTGTCTCAATTTTTGCAGCATCGATGTTCCCCTCTCTTAAAATTTCTGATCTTCTGCCTAAATTAGAAATCAGTATATTTTTTTCAGTGAGTCTATATATTAAATGAAATACCAATATATCCAACTATAGATTATATTGTATGCATATCAAATGGCATACCAATATACCCAGCTATAGTATATAAGTGTATATATAATAAATGAAATATCAATATACCAACTTTAAGGGTGGGTGATCATGAATTAGAAATTCACAAAAACACACAACAAAAAATAAATCAACCAAAACTGCTCCTTCAGACTTAATCCTGTTTGAGACTATACAATTATTGAAGTTTGAAAAGCTTACTCATGTTAATATAGTGCTAGGTTGAAACATTACTAGATGACAATTCAAAATGGAGGAAGGGATTGAGGAAACCTAGGATTACAAGAGAAGGAATGTAATCTGGGTCTCTGAAAGCCACTGCCCTAGATGAGGGAGGAATGTGACCAGGGTCTTTAAGAGCCACTGCCCTGAATGAGAGAGGAATGTGACCAGGGTATTTGAGAGCCACTACCCTGGATGAAAGAGGAATGTGACCAGGGTCTTTGAGAACAACTGCCCTGGATGACGGAAGAATGTGATCTGCGTCAATGAGAAGTACTGCCCTAGATGGGGGAGGAATGTGATCTGGGTCAATGAGAAGTACTGCTTGAGATGGGGAGGAATGTGATCTTGTCCTCTGAGAACCACAACACTAGATGGGGGAGGAATGTGATCTGGGCCTCTGAGAACCACAGCCCTAGATTGGGGGGGAATGTGATCTGGGTCTCTGAGAACCACTGCCCTAGATGAGGGAGGAATGTGACCTAAGTTTCAGAGAAGTAGAGGAAAGGTTGTAGAATAATATGTCCCAACTGCCAGTACATACAGACACACAAGTAACCAATATTTAGCTGTAACAATTTAAACTGAAATCCAAGTTAATCCATCATCAAAAGTAATAGTTAAAAATAAAATGAGCGAGGGGAAATAACTCGTATATGCTTATATTTAGATAAATAAAAGACTAATGTACGGGTAGATCCCTGCCTTATTCTAATTGTCATTATTTCTATTCATTATCATTCCTTTTTTTTTAAATCAAGAAGCTATAAGCACTCTGTCTTCATAAAAACGAATATATATATATATATATATATATATATATATATATACGTACACATAGTTACATATACAATGTGTATGTGAATGTCTGTGTCTGTGTGTTTAAGTTAGTTTGAAGCGGGAAGCCGGTTGTTTGATGAGAAGGGAAATACACCGGCCAACACCGAAACCTTCAAGATGCAACAGCAGTAGACGATGCCCTTGTGATCCAATCTTAATTGGATTTACTTTAACCAAAATGGAAACAAATTTTTTAGGCAGAAGCAAAGAGTGATCGGCATCTGCTTATTCCGTCATTCTCATATTGTTTTATAGTCGTGTATTCTGGATTAGCGAAAGAGAGAGGGAGAAAGACAGACACAGATTTTCATTAAAAAGACCTGTCTAGATATATTTTTACCGCCAACTTTTCTTGAATAGTATGATGATATATTTGTGAACAAGTCTGTCAAACGTTTACTTTATAAGTTTAATATCAGCTTCGTGGTAAGATTAAAGCATATATAATAAATCGTTGTTTGACTATGTTTAATTATCATATATCTATTGTGATTAGTATTTAATTAATGATTGCATTCAAGTAATGTTGAAATGAAACGCCAAATGTCTGTCACGGATTTCGGTTCCAAACTTCAAGAACATGGATAAAACTGGTAAGATCTATCTCTTTAATTGACTAATTAATTAACTATCCCTTCCATCAATTTATTTAGCTTAACTAACAATCTATCGATCTTATAATTAAATAATCATTATCATCTGTGCCTAATTAAGCTATCATTGATAAACGATCTCTTTTGAAGAACAAAAATATCTCGCATTATTCTCTGGATTCATTTCGCCTGCTCCGCTCTCTCTCACAATGAAGGAGCGCAAACGTGTATATTCACAATAAATCCAGTAAATCGGACGAGATATTTCTGTTTCCTCCAGAGGATATATATTATCAATAATAAAACCCCCATTTGTCTATTCCCTACTCATGCCTTACTAAATGACCGCCCGTTTCTTCTGTGTTTATCCTATATTCAATTATTTATCTATTTGTATGTGTTTCAGTCGATCAATCGATCGAAAGGAATAAAACATTATGTGGTTATTTATGCTGTAATTGTATTTATTTAGATATGTACAATTGTTTATATCAACATTTTCGACCTGTAGTTTATAGATTGGCATGTCTGTAGAAGTGGTTCCTTACCAGGGGCGTATTCATAAAGCTAACTAGACAGAAAATGAAGGGGCTCTATGGCTTTTTTTTTTTTCGTTGTAGTGAAGTAAAAGATTGGAGTATGAGAAAGGGTTCGAAATACATGAAAGTATAGCTGTCCGACCATAAGTTAATACGGCCTTGTTTCCAACCATCCCTATTATTCAGATGAATGTACCCATGACCCCGTCCCTTGGCTACAATTACTCCCTCCCCAAATTGTTATACAGTGAGAATAACAATCAAGAGACAGAAATATTTCTACGTATAGAAGAAGGGATACTTAATAGTGTGTGTTTATTTTATAACAAAGTATTTGTAATTAATTTTTTGTTACTTCTGATTAATAATGTGTCAATACAATTTATTTCTATGACAAAATAAGAAGGGGGGGGGGATTATAAGGAAGTAAAATAGAACAGGAAAAAACCTGCACACTCAATCACACACCGCAAGGGGCACTGGTGCCTCTCTTTGATATTTCTCTAAGCAAGCCAACATACTTAGAACAAAGCTAAAGCGATGGAATAACCAAGCACCCTTGCATGCATCACCTAATATGTTGGTAAGGCAAGCCACCAACAATGACAAGAACCTCATTTTCAGTGGTCCAGCTCCTCCAAATTTCTCAATCTGAAAAAAAAAAATAGTTTACTGATAATTCCTGATATTGTAGAATTTTATTCCATTATGGATACAGTGACTTTTGCCTTCGCTGTAGTATCCAGGATGTGAGAATGAGCAAAAGAGTCACTACCTGCGGTGTCACAAATGAGACATCTGCCGCTTACCCAGGAACAAAGGGTAAGATCATCTGGCCTTTTCTCAAGACCATCTGGACAATCCAGCTGGCTCCAGAATTGAGGCGATATTGACACGAGCTGGGACCCACTTGATAATTAGGTTTAGCTTAGTGTGGTGACTTGCATTCAGGTGGCCAAACAACCCATAATATTTTGATGGAGGCTGGGAACTGCTTATTATTATTAATCCTCGTGGTTAATAAAGAAATCATTATCACTATTATTATTATTATATGCAACATACAACTCAAAGTAATATAAAAAGTGATTCAAAGCAATGATAGATCCTCCTTTGATTTCGATGATCAGTATTCCGTTGTTCAATCAACAGCACATCCAACTTGTGAAGTAATGTGTTAATGTGTAAATGGTTGAGTATTCCACAGACATGTGTACACTTGATGTGATTCCTGAATTGAATTAATTTGATAGGGCTTGACCTTTAAACTACTGGTACAATCCATCTTGTAATATAGTATAAGTGATTGGGTAGTCCATAGACATGTGCACCTTAATGTGATTCCTGAGCTGAATCAGCATGACACATTATGTGACTAGGCTGGACCTTGAAATTACATGATACAGTACCATCCAACAGACTTCCACAGTTTTCATATACACAATCAGCCTTGTTTGTGACCCCAAAGCAATATAAACAATGTATTATATAGAAAAGGCTTGCATTACATGTCACACTAATGTCCTACATTGTACTCAGAAAATAACCACCTGGTTAATCAATTTAAAGTCCTGTCTCAACAATTCCAGTTTAAAAAACACCCCTATTAGTTCAGTGATAGACTCTGCAATCCATAAGATGAACTCCTCTGCAGTGCATTTGTACCAGAATTCCTCTTGGAGTGGTGTAAATGGTGAGATGGGTAACTAAAAATGTGGAATAATACAGTCAAACTGGATCTGGAATTAATATCTGGTCCTTGCATATATACTCTGGGTTTAATAGTTGTCAATTTAGTGTTATCATTAAATAAATTATAGCATTTATGGTGGGTCTGGCTGTAAAACATTGTCTCAAAAAGGATCCTATGATGAATATGAAAACTGTCATGGGGCCTGCAGGGCTAACTCCAGCTTTGGCAGGAAAAATGGCCTTAACCCTAGAATTTACATTATACTATATTTACTATTGTATTTTCCTGCTAAAGGCTTTACTTTACATATTTATCTCACATAATATCGAATCTATGAGATTTTGATACTATTTATTTTGAAAACAATACCTTAACATAAGTATGAGTGGCCGGTTACAGCCGTTTTGAACAGAAAGAGTGGGAGAATTCTGGCCAGATATGGCTGGTTTAAATGCTAAAGGGTTAAAATATTTCAACATTAAGAATATGGTAACAAAAAGGTTAATTAAGCTCTTCTGTTTAATTATTTTCAGATGTTATGTTTTGCAGAAAGACCCTCATTATGAAACCTTTTATCCTGCGAAAGATGCTCTTCAAGAGTGTCAAGCGATTTACTACTTGTGAAGAGGACTGAGGAGGATATCAACATACAAATCTTATATATACTGCTGCTGCTGCTGTGAAGAGGACTTAGTAAAAACAACATAAAATAACACACACCCACATATATATATATATATATATATATATATAAAATAAAAAATAAAGTCATTAGAGATATGATGACTTGATTTTTTATTTCATTGTTTTAACTTATATATATATATATATATATATATATATATATATATATACTTCTGCTGTGAAGAAGACTGAGAAAAACACAAAAATATAAACAGCAAAATACAAGAAAACTATAAAAATAATCCATTTTCTACATACAGTTTGCACTGCATGACATTCCTCTTATCAACTGTAGACTGGAGATCTCTACGATTTTGGCACCTCCCGACAGTATTGTTCCCCCTTGCAGTTCCAAGCAGGTTTTATGGTTCACTCTGTAGTACAATTTTCCTCATTATTCATGCCGCTATCACCAGAATTGAAATACTGTTGTAGCCACTTCCTGCTGCTGTGAAGAGGAGAAATATATTCTTATTAACCCATTCCATACGAAGCCAACTGAAGCTACTGCAGTTTTTACAATAAAAAACTATTAAATCAAAACCATACATCAAACCCATTTTTGTGAACACCCATTCTTTTGAAAACCAACAATAACAACAAACCCTTTCTTTTGAAAACCAACAATAACAACAAACCCTTTCTTTTGAAAACCAACAATAACAACAAACCCTTTCTTTTGAAAACCAACAATAACAACAAACCCATTCTTTTGAAAACCAACAATGACAACAAACCCTTTCTTTTGAAAACCAACAACTCTAGAGAAAAAATATAGTAGGACTCATACAAACACAAAGACAAAACAAAAGAAAAATGGAAAAATTGTAGGAAATGCTTTCATTGAAAATTTAATGAAATTTCATTTTCCTACAGAAGTTAAAAAACAAACAAACTTTTTGGAATTAGAAGAGTGTAATTAAATTTACCTGATCTTATTTGATTTGATTGAAATTATAAACATACACAAACACACACCAATTTATAGAGACTAATTGAAAATATATAGATTAATTGATAGAGAGACTGATATATATATGTATGTATGTGTGTGTAAATACTGATACATATATATATATATATATATATATATATACATACACACACACAACTACACAGAGCCCGTGAGAGAGATTTTGCAAGGTAAAAAAAAGCAGCTTTCGAGGGCACCTAGGAGGAACAGAGCTCTTCACAAAATTTGAGGGTTTTGTGAGAGAGAAGGAGACTTATGTCTCTGAGCTCTTGGACCTCTTATATAATATAATATATATATATATATATAACACTAATTATTATTAAATTTCAGAAATTGGATTTGTAAGTATATATTGTTAGTATATATTTAAAGTAAATATTGTAGGTATAATATATATTGTACGTACATAGTGTAGTTTGTGATGGAGAGTCACCTTGGACACGGTGGAGGGGGGAAAAGCATGCGACAGAAGCAGTACCTTCCATGCAGCAGTTCTGCAGTTGTACCTCCCATACATAAAATGTCTCACATGCACACAGAGAAGGTATACCATGGAAATGTGTGTAATTCGAAATCCTATCCATCTAACTGCAGCAGTATGCACATGCACAATCGCTTGCACAGTGCTGCCACAACTGCAACTGCTGTTAGTAGTAAACCTTACTGGGATATTTACGGCAAACCTCTCTCCCTGGGGAAAGCCTTACCGCAGTCATCATCAATACCTCCTCCATCGCTGCCATCATCAATGGCACCACCCATCCCCCCTCTACCTCTACCGTCTCCCAGTCCCTCTTCTTCTTCATCCTCTTCTTCCCCATTGATGAACCAACCAAAGAACACTGCTACATCGTCCTCCCCCTCCCCTCATCACACCTCACCTCACCACACCTCTCCTCATCACACATCCCCTCATCACACATCCCCTCACCACACCTCCTCCCATCACACCTCCCACCACAACTCTTCTCGCACTATCAGCAAGACTTACCATTGCGACGCCTGCCCTCCAATGTCACCCCAGCGTGCCCATATGAACCAGTACCACCATCACCACCACCAGCAACAGCAGCATCACGACAAGCTGCCTAACTTCCACTGCGATATCTGTCCACCTCCACATGTGTCTCCCTTTCTACCGTCCTCTCCACCCACCCCATCTTCATCATCTTCACATTCAACCTCCTCCTCCTCCCAACACCATCATCATCAGCATTGTGACATTTGTCCCCCTTCCTCCACCTCTTCCCCTTCCTGCTCTTCTTCACAGTCCATGTCATCACCCCCCATTGGCCATCACCACCAACAATCATTACAACCACAACCACCACCACCACCATCATCATCATCAATGTCAACAATAACTACATCACATCAACAACAGCAGCAGCAGCAGCAGCCACAACAACAACAACACCAACACCAACAGCAATCCAACCATCACCACCACCACAATCACCACCACCACAATCACCACGTTCACCAAGAAAAACCCTATCATTGTGACGTTTGCCCACATCAGTTTGCCCGTCGAGATGCTTTACAGTGTCATAAAAGAACTCACACGGGTGAGAAACCTTTCCACTGTGATGTCTGTAACGGGCAGTTTGCCCGTCGTGACACCTTGCAGTGCCATAAACGAACCCACACAGGTGAAAAGCCATTTCAATGTGAAGTCTGTCCTAAAAAATTTGCCCGGCGGGACAAACTTCAATGTCACAAACGAACTCACTCGGGTGAAAAACCATACCACTGTGACCTGTGCAGTGGTCAGTTTGCAAGACGAGACACACTGTTATGTCATAAACGGACACACACAGGCCTGAAGCCATTCGCCTGTGACATCTGTCCTAAAAAATTTGCTCGATCTGATCAGTTGACTTGTCACAAACGAACTCATTCAGGCATCAAACCATTCCATTGCAGTCTTTGTGAGAGGCAGTTTGCCCAGCGGGATAAACTTGTTTGTCACAAACGGACACACTCTGGTGAGCGGCCGTTTGAGTGTGATGTCTGTGGCCGCCGGTTTGCCCGCCGGGACACTCTGCAATGTCACAAGCGAACCCACACTGGGGACAAACCCTACCAGTGTGATCTCTGTATCCAGAGATTTGCTCGACGCGATACATTGCAATGTCATCGAAGGACCCACTCCGGAGAGAAACCATTCAGCTGTGAATTCTGCGGGAAGCTGTTCGCTCGAACTGACAAACTGCAGCGACACAGACGCACACATGCCAGGCAACACAGCCAGCAACCTCATGCTACTGCACTTAATGCAGGTGCAGTTGTTGCTGCAACCGTTGGTGGTGGCAGTGTTATTGGCAGCAGCAGCTCTGGCCTGGCATCACCAGTGGCTGTCCTTCCCCCACCTCCAGGACCATTCATAGTTGAGAGTAACAATAGCTTTATCCGGCCCGGAGTCACCCCCCCTGCCTGTAAAAACATCAAAGACTACACACCTGTCTCAGTAACAAACCACCTGTGGCAAGCAATTTATTCGTGAAATGAAGGACAAATATTTTCTTCTTCTCTGCCGGACATCAGTTTCGCACCTGAAGTGCGATGAGCAAAATATATTGAGATATATTAAGGTATATTATATATTGATATATATTGCTTGATACATATGTACATATATGCACACATAAATATGTATGCTATAAATATATATACATGCATACTTACACACACACATATATGTAATGTTCATATACACAGAAATATATAATTATATACATATAAATATATATATATGTATATATATATATATATATATATATATATATATATATATATATGTATATATGTGTGTGTGTGTATATGTATATGTATTATATATATGTTATATATGTGTGTATATATACATTAAAAAATATCTGTTGACACATGTTGGTATACACATTCAATTGTGCACACATACAAATATACATACATACATGCATATATATATATACACATACACACACAATCATACTATGTATACACTAGCAACTGGAGGGAAATTACATCTAGATCTGGTGAATTATATTTTCTTTTATTCATATTTTTCCTTAGAAATTCGTAAGTTTTTCCTTCTTATTTTAAAAAAAGCTTTATTTTTTAAATCATTGACTCTAGATAGACCATACCTTCTGTTTACACCTTGTTGGACTCACAATCATAAGGTCACGAGTTTGATTCCTGAACTGAGCAGTGTTCTTGAGCAAGTTATTTCATTTCATATTGTTTTTCATGATATGACTGGGCTTCTATCATTAAACCACCTAAGAAACCTCCTATGAAATACAAATTAATAGGAGGCCAGCTAAACCTACATTGGTGTGAGCTGTAACAACAAAATGATATGACTGGGCTTCTATCATTAAGTGTGAGCTGTAGATTTCATTTGTTTTAACCCCTTTGATGCCAACTCACTCAAGATGGCTGCTACTTCTGATATAAAACCTCCCATTTTAAAATATTTAAATCTAAATTAAAACTGCCCATTTGTAAGAATATTTTGTTTTGTTCCTGACACCAGTGTAATAATGGTAAAGTTATTTTATGAAATCTCTGTAAGTTCTTGATTATTTTAAAAATTGTTTAAAAAATATGTGTAGTATATTATGGAAATATGGTAACAAAAGGTTTAATGTTGCTAACATCTACAGTTTAGTATTATTACATTTGTTGTAAAGAGACTTGGACTGGCCGAATCAGTAGAGCAACGGACAAAATGCTTTGGAGACTCCTGGTGTTGAAAGTATGGTATTTAGTTTTTTTGTTCCAAGTTGAAACCCTGCTGGAGGTTGACTGTGAGGGTGGGGTGGGGATCTGGTGACTGGGTTGGGAAGTAAACAAAAATTCCAACAAATTATCTACAGATCACACCCTTTCCCTTCAACATTTGTGCCCTCCCTCTGCATGCCTGTAAAAGAAATTGTTATTATTTAATATCTTTATTTTTACTTGTTTCTAGTCTTTATTTTTGTATATACTGGGGGACGAGGGGCGGGTCAAAAGAAAAACAACTATGAGGATGTAATCAGTAACCATGGTTATTGTCTTTGTTTTTTTAACCAATCAAATGTCTATATTATATCACATGGTCGTATGTGTGTACATATTAGAGTGATATGAGCCCCTTGATTTTGTCAATAGGTGGGCTTTCCTGTCCTTCGTTATATGTAATGTGGGAATTGACTTTGGTAATGTTCTGTTTTAATTGAATATAATTTTTAAATACCTTTGATGAAAGTAGTATGTAAATTTTTAAAAAATTGTTTCATTTTTCTATGTATTTTTTGTTTATACAAGTTACGCATAACATCCTTTCAGTAATTCTCTGAATAGTGCATACCATCATAATACTCTCAAAACGTGTAACGTATTCAAAATCCTTTAATCCATTAGCATTTACATTACTCTATATTTACTATGGTATTTTTGTGGTAAAAGCTGTATCTTACATAATATCGAATCTACAAGATTTTGATGTTATTTATCTTGAGAACAATACCTTAACATCAGTATCAGCAGTCGGTTTGACAGAAAGAGGTAAGGGAATTCTGGTTGGATTTGGCCAGTTTAAATGCTAAAGGGTTAAAAATAATTTTCCAGCTATATATTTTTGATTATATATATATATACATGTGTGTGTGTGTATATATATATATATATATATATGTATGTATGTATGTATGTATGTGTGTGTAGGTATGTGTATGTCTTCTTGTATGTGAATATGTATGGTATATACAAGATGGGCCATACTTAGTTTACTTACTCACTCTTAAGAAATAGCGTGGAAAAAAGAAACCATGGTAACATTAAACCTTTTGATAACAGCCTGGCCACAACTAGCTCTGGTTTTATGAAACAAATCACTCATTTCAAACGGTACCTAAACTTTCAAATATAGTATTATATAAAAAGAAATATTTGTTATGTTGCAAATACTATCTCCAAATTCTTCATTAATGTGGTCATCTTTATTCCAAAAGTAGTACATAGGCAATTCATGTAAGTTCATATAGTTACATTAAATGTTTGGAATGTTGCCTGCTAGCAAGGACACCATTATTAGTAATCAGAAGTGGTGGATTGGCAGTATCGGTAGAGGGTCGGACGCCATGCTTTCCAGCATAGTTACGTCCCTTTACAATCTGAGTTCAAATCCCGCCGAGGTTGACTTTGCCTTTCATCCTTACGGGGTCAATAAAATAAAGTACCAGTAATGCACTGGGTAATTGCTGGCCTTGTGGCTAAAGTAGAAACAATTATTAGTAATCAGAAGCTTAATTATGGCCCATCTATGTATAGATATATATGTGAATATATATATGTGAATATGTATACACACACACACACACATGTATATATATATGTGTGTATATATATATATATATATATATGTAAATATATATATATATGTATATATATGTGTGTGTATATATATATGTGTGTGTATGTATATATATGTGTGTATATATATATATGTGTGTGTATATATATGTGTGTGTTTATATATATGTGTGTATGTATATATATATGTATATGTATACATATATATGTATATATATATGTAAATATATATAAGTATGTATGTATATATATATGTATGTACAAGTTGAGAGATCAACTTTTCTCCCTAAGCCTTTGGTTGTATTATGTATTATATATTTATATAAATGGAGCCACACTGTTAAATGATTGTTTTGGTGTTAAGAAGGGCATCCTGCTGTAGAAACCAAACTAAAAACAGTTAAGTATGAGCAAGACACGGTTATCTGATCTAAAATGTCTCACAATGAGACAACATGTCTAACTCATAGTAGTGTGGAAAAATGGACGTTAAATGGTGATGATGATGATATCTATATATATACTGTATATACTTGTGTATAAATCAGTATGAATATAAGCCAACCCCACCACCCAGTATGTCTGAGAAATGGGCAAAATTCCAAACCCCATTTATAAGCTGAGGTAGCTAATCAACTCATGTCTAGATGGTGCAGTTTTGCAAATTCCCATGATTGGAGAATATTTTTATGAAGTTTTAATATTTTGACATCTAAAATAATTCTAAGTGTTGTTTAGAGTATAGTCTTTATTTTATAACTCCATTATATAATGATTTTTTTTACAATTTCATTTGTATATGAAGTTTCAACAGATTTTTGTTTACTTCTGGCTACTCATATTCTGGGAGAAATGTAAACATAAATAAAGACTGTAAAATATTTTGTAAAAATGCTTTTAAAATATAGTAAAACTGTTTTATTGTAAAGAAATCACTCCAGATGTTTGGGTGCCTTTTTTACTTAAATGTTGAAGCCGGTGAAAATTGGCAAAATTTTGACCTCAAATATAAGATTACCCTTCATTTTATCAATTTTTGTTTCCCAATATTTTTTGGCTTATACACTAGTATATATGGTATATATATATATGTGTATATAAAAATGTTACATAATCAAGGCCACTTTTGAGCGTGATCATTGTGTAATGTAATAAACATATTAAATTGTTGTCTCTCTTCTGCTTATATGTATGTATATATAAATGTGTGTCTATATATATATATGTGTATATATATATATAATGTTTGTATATGTATGTGTTGGGGAGATGGCCATAATTCTTGAAACTTAAGGTAGTGCTTTTTTTTCTTTGTATAAACATAAGAGGTCAGCTATGTTCAGACCTAGAGAGTGATAAGCTAGCCAGGTTTAAATGCCTTTCAACTCCACCAGGAGTTCAGGGCCCATGTTTATGGAATTGTAAGCCAAAATGGTAATTTCCTTGTGTTTACAGACAACATATGTGTGTATACTAGACTGATTTTGTAAAACTAGTTAGAGAAATGTCAAATAAATAAAATAATAAAACTGATAAATTTAGTCATATTTTGTATTATTATTGTTATTTTTATTGTTTTGTCCAGTTAATGATATTGTTTGTTAGCATGCTAATATATTTATATATGTGAAGGCTCATGATCGTAAGGTTGTGAGTTTGATTTCCTGTGGTGTGCTGTGTTCTTGAGCAAGACACTTTATTTCACGTTGCTCCAGTTCACTCAACTGGCAAAAATGAGTTGTACCTGTAATTCGAAGAGCCTGCCTTGTCACATCCTGTGTCATGCCGAATCTCCCTGAGAACTACGTTAAGGGTATGCTTGTTTGTGGAATGCTCAGCCACTTGCATGTTAATTTCATGAGCAGGCTGTTCCGTTGATTGGATCAACTGGAACACTCGTAACCAACGGAGTGCCTTCCACCATATTTATGTAACCATTTACTGTTATTATTTTCATTGCACTGCGATCATACTGTATTGCCTTTGAGAGTTTAGTTTAATATCAGCCCCCAAGTCTGGTACTTATATTATCAATCTCTTATTTGTTAAACTGCTAAGTTATAGGACAAACAGTCCCAGTTGTTAAGCAGCCTACATGTAGACATAAATATGGATAAACACAAACACACAGATATATATTTATTCTGAGACTGGCATTCTTTCATTTTAACTAGACAGCAATTGCTGTACACAATACAATGAAAATGAATGGTACCTGACTGATCTGTATATATAAATTCAGAATATATTAATAAAAGAAAATGTTTAAAATAAAATTTTGTTTGATAATAATTAAAGGAAATTGTTGTAATTGATTATGGTCATAAATCTTGGGTAATGATCGAAAGAATATGATTGCAAATACAATTGGCTGAAATGGGGTTCCTCCAAAGGGGTTTTGGACTAACGTTACTTGATAGACTGCATAACTTAGAGATCAGGGAGCCACTCTAGGTAGAGCTGCTACTTCCCCAAATTGAGAGATCACAACTCTGATACTACAAACATAGAATCTCTAAGGAAAGAATCATTGGACAGCTTTTACAGGCAAAACCAATTGGCAGGAGACCCCGAGAGAGATGGTTGGATAACATTCATGAGCTTGGCTGGTCTCGCTTAGGGATTCAGCTGGATCAATTGGAGACAGTTGTTTCTAAAGGACCCAATAGTAGGCTTGCTTGAATAAGTGGGCGAAGAAGGACATTTTAATAAATGTTAAAATGGTTGTGTAGGTGAGACGATAAAAAGCACCCAGCCCACTGTAAAGTGGCCATGTAGGTGTCACGACAAAAAGCACCCAGCACACACTGTAAATGTGGTTGGCATTAGGAGGGGCCTCTGGCTGTAGAATCCAAGCCAAAACCAGTCCTGTATGAGCAAATCATGGTCATCAGACCTAGTTTGTCTCACAATGGAGTAACTCGTCTAATCCATGCTAGTGTGTAAAATGGACATTAAACGATGACGATTGCTGTTAATTTAACTCTTAACATCCTGCAATCTTTTAGCAGAAAATATCTAAAAGTGGGTCTGGTCTGTTAATTCAAATGTTTATAGTAATTTTTCTAATGTGGTTTCATGTGGCACAAGATCTTAAAAGTTAAAACAAAAGAACATTGAGATTGAAGCTGTACACTTAGAGTGTATATGTTTGCCAACATTCAGCCCTCCTATCACACCTGTATACATTGACTCTTTTAATGCAAAAGCTCATATTTCTATAAAGTATATCTGAATACCTGCAACATCACTGGTTCTGAACAAACCTCTTCCTGCTTCGTCATTTTTAATATGCAGAAAGGAATTGGTAAGTATTCAATGTGAAGGCACATGGCTTTGTGGTTAATGTATTCGGCTTCCAATCATAAGTTCATGATTTCAATTCTCACTCAGTTGGTAAAAATGAGTTGTACCTGTAATATGAAGGGCCAGTTTCGTCACAATCTGTGTCATGTGGAATCTCCCTGAGAACTATGTTAAGTGTATACATGTCTATGGAATGCTCAATCACTTACACATTAATTTCACGAGCAGGCTCTTCCATTGATCATATCAACTGGAACACTGTTGTCATAATCAACGGTGCTCCAATTAGTTAATATTCAATGTAAACTATGGCTACACAAGAACAGTCCTATTTTTCTACCATTTCTACATGTATTACAATGACCTCTGTTTTTCAGAGTTGGTTGATAACATGCCACTTCCAGTTCACTTGTCTCTCATTCGTATTGTATCCAACTCAGGCCTGCTGCCCCCAATTCTTACTTCCCAGAACATTAAACCTCTGAAGTTCCTTCCTATCATACCTATATTTTTTCTGTAGTGATCAACTGAACATTAATAAAAATGTTATATCAGTTAAATTATATAATGTTTGTTGTTTGTAAGAGGAATAAATCAATAAAAAAAGAAAGACAAGAAAACAACAAACAAACAAAAATGGAGATGTACACACTTGATTATACATTATAACAGTGAATACTGGAGTTTCCCTAAAAGACTTTTGTGGCTAGCCACAAAAAATAGTAGGTAAAACCTAAATTTCACTTTCAAAATTCTAACCAAACCTATCAACTAACTATCCTTGAAATATTTCTTACCATTGCACCTGTCTTGGAGATGGGTGTATTAATAAAAATTTACCAATGACATTGGAATAATCAAGTGGTAAATTTTTATTAATACACCCATCTCCAAGACAAGTGTAATGGTAAGATATATTTCAAGGATAGTTAGTTGATAGGTTTGGTTAGAATTTTGAAAATGAAATTTAGGTTTTGCCTAGCATTTTTTATGTGTTTTCAACAAATATGGCAAACTGTAGTAAATTACATGTTTCTTTCGATTGTCCCACCTGAGAACTCCATAACACACTGTCTCAGAGATGGGTGCTGTGGTAAAGATTTATCAATTAAAGCACCTTCATGAACATCACTTGCTAAATTGCAACCATTAAGAGAAAGGTAAGCATATCTGTCTAACTGATGTCAGAAGGCCATGAACATAGCTCTTTCCCTTGGACCTCCGTCTGTTTCGACGATGAGTGTTCCAGTTGTTCGATCAACAGAACAGCCAGCTCATGAAATTAATATGCAAGTGCATGAGCATTCCACAGGCAAGTGTACTCTTAATGAAATTCTCAGGGAGATTCAGCACAAAGCTGTGTGTGTCAAGACTGGCGTTTTGAATTACAAGTACAGTTCATCTTGTATTTATAATGCAAGTGGCTGTGTATTCTATAGTCACGCGTACTTTTAACATAAATCTAAGGGAGATTCAGTGCAACACTCTGTGACAAGGCCATCCAACAGGCTTCTAAACAGTTACTCAATTTTACTTGCGAAGCTTAAGACAAACCAAAACTATAATAAATGAAATTTGTTCAAGATACCCGGCATTTAAATCGAACCCGAGACCTGGGGTTGTGAGACAAACTTAACCATTCGGCTATACTTTGTGTGCGCTCTCCCCGTAAAGGGACGTAACTCTGTTTGGTGTCCATATATTTAAATACGGCAATGTGGGTTAACAATTAATTAAAAATTATTTCTTAATGGAAAATATTAAGGAAATAATTTTCTATACTTTACATTGTCACTATAATTATTTTCATTATTTTTTTATATTTATAGGACCATTTATTTGGGTAATAATACATATTTCCAAATACGTATTTAAGGTGAATAAAACGTTGCTTCTTCCTTGTCATACTCTGTTTTTAATTTATTTCACCATGGAGGAGAATATAAACTTTGATAGTGCTGATTCTGATGAAGAAGTGAGTTTTATTGTGATTTTAAATTTAAATTAATTATAGTTACTGTCTTGTAAGATTAACAAGTAAAGGATTTTGTAATTTTTGCATTATTGTCTTGCAATTTCTCAGAAATATAAAACAAGACTGACACACCACGTGTTCAATTCTGTCCCAAACTAAACAAAATCGAGAAACATTGACTAAGGATCTATTTTCAGAAACGTTTCCTTAGTCGGTTCGATTCAATAAAAATTACTAACAGATAAAATTCAGGCATTCTTTCGTTTTAAGTAGCAATCGCCGTACATAAATGAAAGTACCTGATTGATCGGTATTTGCAAATTCTGAATGATTTATTAGTAAAAAAAAGAAACAGAATTATCCTAACATTTTCTATATACACTTTCAAAATAATTTTTTAGTAAAATAAAATGTTTAAAATTAGATTATATTCGATAATAATTAAAAGCAAAATGAAAGAAATTTAATCGATTTAAGGAAATATAAAATATAATTTTTGATCGGAGATTGCCGTATACTTAAAAAGAAAGAATGTTGTTTAAAATAACATTGTGCGACTTCATTTATAATTTATATATGTTTGGCCTTTTTTATATATATATTTCTGAGTTTTGTAGCTGCTAATCTTAGCATCTGTAACGTTAAAGGGTAGTTGGGCTGGTATTTCACCAAATTTATACTTGTAACGGTGTATTTAACTGCTTTTAAGTCATGCTGGTTGACATCAGTAAATGCTAAGTTCAAAAATAGATTACTACCAATATGATATTTTACAATGGTCTACTGAAAAGTTCATAGGTTGTCCAAGATACTCTCATGGAATGTGACCAAACGAGGTTTATAACATAGTCCCTCATGTGGTTCACACACTTCCTCCATCGGTGTTGCAGTGCTTGGATCCCATTGAAGTTTTCATCCTGTTGGATATGACGTCATCATTGCAATACTGGTTCCCAGTCGGGTGTTTTTTCACGTTGAGGAACAGATGATAGTTGATGGGGCCAAATCAGGAGAATATGGAGCGTGGTCAACCAGTTCAATTCCGCAATCACCAAGGACTTGTGCTGGAGCATTGTCAGTTTTCCTGGACGTTTGGTCGTGATAGCCTTTCATAACTGCCTCAGTTGGCATAGTTCTCTCCATTGGTGGTGTGGCCCTTTTGAAGACAGCCAATAAACACAATACCTTTTGCATCCCCAAAAAGCTGAGACCATCACCTTCATTGCAGATGAAACGACCATGGCCTGTTTTGGAGCAGGTGAGGAGGGGTATTTCCACTGCATGGATTGCCTCTTTGTCTCTACCTTAAAGTGATGAACTCAACACTCATCCTGGGTTAGGAACCGTTCAAGGGAACCATATGGATTGTGATCAACCTGTTGTGCTTTTGATCAAGTGTCTCAGAAGATGTTTCATCCACCGAGCAGAAACGTTTGTCATGCCAAGTTCATTGTGCAGAATATTCTCAAATCCCTCATTGGTTATTTGATTTATGGTTAATCGCCTGTCATTCATCACCATGTGGTGAACATAACCAATATTTTCCTCGGTGGTGGCTGTTGCAGGTCATCCAGACCTTGGGGCGTTTTCAAAACTCTCCTTTCCCCGTGTAAATTCAGCTGCCAACTTTTGCATTGTTGATAAAGCTGAAGCATCATCCCCTAATGTAGCAAGCATGTCAGTATGAGTGTCCTTGAAGGCTAAAGCCTTTTTCTGCAGGTACTTGATAATACCGCAAAGCCAAATTTTATTAGAAGTCTTCTTTTAACAGTCAGGTGCCAGTTTACATGGAAAGAAACAATGCAGAAGAGTTGAAATTAATGCATGCAAGAATTCACTGTTCTAGTCGGCCTATGAATTTTTCAGACCACCTTCATAAATTACATAAACTTTGTCACTGAAATTCATTGAAAGAAATATTGAAATTTTGTAAAACTATTTTTTGCAGAATCGTAATATTCGATGTTTATAAGTTTAGAAAAATAAAATTCCACCCAAATCTTAAAAATGCAAGTGTGTAGTGAATCAGGCTGACCAAGAAAAACATTCTGAAACAAAATCTGTAATGAATGATATCGTTCTTGTCTTGACTACCTTGATGATATGTAAGTATGGACTACTAACTCCTGGTGGAGCCATCTTGGGAACTTTAAACTTAGCAGAGCCCATCCATCTAGGCCAGAACAGCTGATTTCTTCCAGAGAAGGAGAGAGGAAGTGAGAAAGAGAAATAGAGGAAGAATTGAACCCAATACTGGACTGGTTCTTTTCTTATTGACCTCGAAAGGATGAAAGGCAAAGTTGACCTCAGATGGATTTGCACTCAGATAGGCCGGAACAAATACTGCAAAGCCTTCTATACAATGTTCTAACAACTGGGCCAAGTCACCGTATGGATGCTATATACACCATAGTTACTATAAAGTATTTGGTTTGTATCAGAATGGGCATTAGTCGTAGAAAATCTGCCTTAAAAAGTCTTGTCGCAACCATGTAAAAAGTGGATATAAAAACGATGATGATCTTTTTGAATTTGTTTTTTTTCTTACATCCTTTCAATTTACAACATGTTAAGGCAGTAGTCCCCAAAATAGGTCCCCAAAAGCGTTCCACAAACGAGTGTCTGGGGTTCCGTGAAAAAAAGGTAGAGGAGTATATTTATATTATGTCAATGTAACAGTATTAGACCATGGAGGTCCCCCAAAAAGTTTCTCAACCAAAAAGGGTTCCACATTTGAAAAAATTTGGGAAACCCTGTGTTGAGGTTGCAATGACAATAGTACTTTTATTTAGCCTTGTCTTTCATTTTATCATCTCTTTTCAGTTACAAACAGCAATTGCAAATAATTTACTGAAGCCTGGTCTGAACATTGAGGTTCAGCCTGCACCAATTGTCATCAACAGAAAAGTAAGACTTTTTTTCTAAGTATTTATATTCTATTATCTTAAAGCGGGCAAGTTGTGTATATCAGACTTAAAATAAGAATACTGTAACCCTGTATATCGTAAGAGGTGACTAAAAGAGTTGGTGTATATATATATATATATATAAAATATTAAATTTAAGCCCAAATCTCACTTTGGTGGTGATGCAGCTGGACCATCTGATATAGTTGCTGAGATGCTAAAACCATCTGGCAAAGACTGGTGCAGCACTGTTATTGTAAATTGCTACAATGCAAAGAAGGGCATCCAGCTGTAAAACATTTGCCTCAAAAAGGACTCCAGTATTTATCTGATTCTTACATAAAATATACACTGTAAAACAAACAATTTTGTATATGAGAATGAAAGGTTGCAGTCCCGTTAACTCTTCATGTCCTGTACCACATGAAACTGCATTAGCAAGACATTGAAGAAAAGTATAAAACACTGTATGCATTTAGTTTACTGCACAATTTTTGCAACTTTCTGTCCATTAGTAATGAAACTATAAGCATTTGAATTAACAAACACATGTTTAGATATTTTCTGCTAAATCATTGCTGGATATTAAGAGTTAATACTGCAAATTTTCACAAAGATTTGTTCATCAGTAAAGATAGTATAAACCTTTTGAATTAACAAATACATATTTAGATATTTTCTGCTAAATAATAATATGATGTTAAAAGCTAGTGAAACCAATAAAAGTATAAAAGAAACAATCCAATTCTATTATGTTTTTTATTAATAAATTCTAGGAAGATATGGAAAATATTCTAAAGGACTTTCGGTTAAATTTAAACTGGATTGAGAGACTTGACTGCACAGGCAGCATGACAACTAAGGAAGAACTGCAGAAACTTAATGGTGAGGCTGAGTATAAGTCAGTAAATAATGACTTTCAAAGGGAACTTTGTTTGTGAGTATTATACCAAATATATTTATTTTTTACAATATTACAGTACACCCTGAAAGTCGTAGTGAATGTGAAGGAAGTAGAGTATGGGGAAGACCAAGACACTGTTATAGATAATGGAGGAGGAAATGAAAACTAGGGATTGGTGAGGGGTGAGGCAGATGATAGAGTAAATTGGAGAAGCTTGACAAGGAGCCTGCAAGGCTAACTCCTACTATAGCACTCTGTTAGTGTACTGGTGCCATGATAAAATGAATTCTGTAAGTGGTAGTGCTTATGTTACAATAAAATGCACTTAGTTCATTCTGTAAGATGATAGTGTTACTGCCATGATAAAATATACCTGGTACACTTTGTAAGTAGTAGTGTTGGTGCTATGATAAAATGCAATCTGTAAAATGTTAATGCTGGTACAATGATAAAATACACCCAGTACACACTGTAAAATGGTGGTGCTGGTGCCACATTAAAATGCACCAAGCTCTCTATAAAATATTTGTGCTGGTGCCATGTTAAAATACTCCCAGTACATACTGTAAAGTGGTGCTGATAAAATGCACTCAGTACCCTCTGTAAAATAGTAGTGCAGGTGCCCTGATAAAATACACCCAGTACACACTATAAAGTAGTTGTGTTGATACCATGATAAAATACACCCAATGCACTCTGGTAGCTACAGAATGATGATGAGGATTTTAGTTGAGTTAATGCTATTTTTAGAATGTGGCCACAAACATAGCTATGTTAAATCTTTGGAAGCAAGAGGCTTTGGTCCCATTGTGACCTTAGGAAAGTCATCAATGTTTTGTGAGTGATTCTGGTCGATGGAAACTTTAAGGAAGCCCTTTTATATATATATATATATATATATCCCCTAAAAATGAAAGGCAGGTTGTACGATGCCTGCATACGAACAGCAATGCTGCATGGCAGTGAGACCTGGGCATTGTGTGCAGAGGATATACGCAGACTAGAGAGGAACGAAGCTTGCATGCTCCGCTGGATGTGTAACAGTAATATACGTGAACGGCAAAGCATAAACGAACTAAGGAAAAAATTAGAGATAAGAGGGATCAGATGTTGTTTACTCGAGAGAAGGCTACGTTGGTATGGACACGTGATGCGCATGAAAGTCGATAGCTGTATAACAAAGTGCAGGGCAATAAAGATAGACGGTAGTCACGGTATAGGCAGACCTAGAAAAACCTGGGACGAGCTGATAAACTCCGACATCACACACTTACACCTCTCCAAGACAATGTCACTGGACCGAGACCTTTGGCGGTACTCAGTAACAGAGAAGACCCGCCTTACCTAAATATATAGTAAAACCTACTCCAACCAGTAGGCATCTCTAACAAAATACACCCCGTCCCACCACCACCAGCCCCACCCCATCCACACCACCCCGTTCTATGTAAAGTTATGTTGGTGCCGCGCCATAGGCCGAAACAAATGAGATCGTGTAGGTGTCACGACAAAAAAAAAAACACACAGTCCACGCTGTAATGTGGCCGTGTAGGCAACACGGTAAAAACCTCCCAGACCCACACTGTAAATGTGGTTGGTGTTAGGAAGGGCATCCAACTGTAGAAAACCTGCCAGACAGTCCTATGCGAGCAAGACAATCACTCTTGCCTCAAGTGGGACTACCCCCGTCCAAACCCATGCAAGCGTGGAACACGGACGTTAAACGTTGATGATGATGATGATATATAAAAGGGCTTCCTTAACCCTTTAGCATTCAAAGCGACAAAAACCGACAAGATTATGTCCCCTTTCATTTATTCAAACCGACAAAAACCGACATTTAATAGCACACGGAGATTTCTTTCTAAAAATAAACATTGACATCATCGAAATCTCGTCAATTCGAGATTACTGCGAGATAAAGCCCTTACGCGCGAAAATTAACTCTTAGTATACTTAAAGAACTTGCGATAACACGTGTTTTTAACGTTGAAAGTGTAACATGGCTTCCGAAAGTAGCAACAACGAATTTGAAGGTTTTACGTCCGACGACATTCGAGATCAAAAAGAAACAGAAGATAATATCAGTGATTTATCTTCAAACGAATCAGATATATTTATTTCTGATATATCTGATAATGATGATAGTTACTTTGAAAGTGAAAGAGAAGATTTGACTGACACCATTGAAAAAACAGCAACATGGTTGAAAGAAACATCGATACATGTTTTGGATTTTACTGAAAATATTGGACCACAACACACATTACCACCCGATGCTAAAGCACTGGATTATTATTTTTTATTTTTACCACAATCTTTCTTCGAAGTTGTGGCAAATCGCACAACAACAAATTTCTAATATCGGAAAACCCGATCTGTTATGGCGTCCGACAGATTCTGCCGAAATGAAAGCGTTTTTTACCATAAATATTATGTTTGGTATTAAACAATTTCCATGACTGTGGAATTATTGGAGTACTGATATAAGGTTTGGTGACCCTTATATATCTAGTATTATGGCAAAAACGAGATTCATTAAATTAAACCAGTATTTGCATCTTATTGATACTTCAAATGCCCCTGGTAGAAATGAATCAAATTACAACCCACTGTACAAAGTACGACCATTAATTGAAATATTGTCAGAAAAATTTAAAAGTGTGTATAAACTTATATATTGGGAACTTTCTGTTACGTAATTTTACACCGTACATTTACAGAGTACATTGCCAATATTATTTTGACCAGTGAAAAGGTTTTATACATTTTTTTCAATGAAAATATTTGCTTGGAATGTAGAGAAAGGCTAAAACCGTGTACTGATTACACCTGCATTTTTAATTAATTCACCTGTTCAGAAAACTGCTAGAATTGATGGAAATCAGCATCTAGGTCATTATTGGATTTTTTTGCAACAAATCTAACAGATAAGGCAGATAAAGTTTAAATTTTTGTGCTTATCCATAAAGTTATTACTTTTACACCTGTTAATTAATTTCACCTGCCCATAAAAGTCAAATTTAACAAAAAAAAATCAGGTAAAAATATATAATTGTAAATTATAGTTATTTAAACATCTACTGACAAAATTTCAAGTCTGCACATAGAAAATTAAAGTAATTACAAACAAATAAAATTGATAACCCTCTTGAGTATAATTAAGTGAAAATAATGCGAATAGATGAACATGACATTTGACAATTCAATGTGAATGCTAAAGGGTTAAAGTTTCTATATATATATATACTGTCTTTCCTGATGATTTCCGAATGAAACAGTTCTAGTCCTGTAGAAGCCATTTCTATATTATATTATATATACACAAGGTGCATTTAAGAAGTTTGGAGACTTCTTCAGGAGAGACATTTATTAATTTCAAAGAAATACAAACCTCTACTCTCTTTCAAAGTAGGATCCTCTGACTTCAATGCTATTGTTGTAGTGCTCCAACCACTTTGTGAAGGTCCCATGGAAGTCCTCTGAAGTGAAGGTGTCTAGGACCCTTTTTACAGCCTTCTTAACCCTTCAGCATTTAAACCAGCCATATCTGGTCAGAATTCTCTCACCTCTTTCTGTTCAAACAGGCCGTAACTGGCTGCTCATACTTATGTTAAGTTATTGTTCTCAAAATAAATGATATCAAAATCTTGTAGATTCCATATTTTGTGAGATAAAGTGTTTACTGTGAAAATACAATAGTAAATATAGAGTAATGTAAATGCTAAAGGGTTAATGTATGCAACACTCCAATCAGGAAACGATAAAGCAATTATAGATTTAAGCACTCAATCACGTGTACAGTAATGATAATTGCGAAGAGTAAATGTAAAAATTCATAACTCATTTTATTCAGAATCTGCTGTAATACGTATTTCTGTGGTGTTCATGATTACATAATGCAGTCTTGCATCCACCAACACAACTTCATCAGACCCCCTTTTTAAGTCATAAGGCTGTTATATAACATTCCTATTTCAGTATGGGCTATAAATAAAGGGATGGACGGATACTTGTTCTTTTGAAGCCTGTCCCCTTATGAATTAGATTTACTCTTAACACCTGCTCACAGGCATGGAAGTAGGGGATTGATCAACTACCCACCACTACCCAGCCCTCTATTTAGTATACAACCTGCTAAGAGTCCCCAACATAAATTATGGTCCTTCACTCTTCACAGTTGTTGAGATATTTTTCCTTTGAGTTTTGTTTGGCCAAACATTTATCTTATGTACTGGAATCGTATGGTCTAGTGGACATCAACATTCATGTTGTCTGTGCCAGTATATTGAGGAGTTTAGTGGCAGAATGCTTCACTGTCCACCACTACGATAGGTGTCCAGCCAGGTAGCTCAGGTTACTCTACTGACCTTCATCATCATCATTTTACGTCCGCTTTTCCCTGCTTGCAAGGGTGGGACCTTGTTTGCATATATTGGTAAAATTAATAAATGAATAAATGATATATTATAGATCTCAATTGGTCTCGACTAAGTTGTTTGATCAATGGAACAGCCTGCTTGTGAAATTAATGTGCAAGTGGCTGAACATTTCACTGACTCGTGTTCCTCTAATATAATTTTTAGGGTTATTTAACATGAAACAATGTCTAAGAAGACTGGTCTATGAATTTACTGGTACAGTCCATCTGAGAGGCTGCCTAACAGTTTCCGTCTACCCAATTTCACAAATGTCTGTAAAATGATGATTTATTAATTATTCCTTATAATATTCTTCAACCTAGCTATAAACAAGCCCAAGCCACGGTGCTGAATGTAATGCCAAAACTTAAAAAGAATGGAATTCCTACCAAAAGACCTGATGACTATTTTGCAGAAATGGCTAAATCTGACTTACATATGAAGAGGGTAAGTAAATATATTGGATAATTGATTGAACTAACTGATTATTAGATTTGATTAACTGTTTTGATATCAAACTGCCTGAAACTACTTATGGCTCTGATGAAAAACCATGTTTTAACCCTTTAGCATTTAAACCATCTGTATCCAGTCAGAATTCTCTCACCTCTTTCTGTTCAAACTGGCCACTCATACTGATATAAAGGTGTTGTTCTCAAAATAAATAATATCAAAATCTCATAGATTCAGTATTATGTAAGATAATTGTGTGAGGTAAAGCCTTTACCAATAGTAAATATAGAGTAATGTAAATGCTAAAAGGTTAAAGTGTTACTATTTGAATTATCATTTTTTGTAAGAACTAGAAAGTTACTTATAATCACTAAATCCCTCAAAATTTTTGATTATCTTAAAAACCATCTATCATAGGCAGTACTTTCATGTATAGTAACAAATGTGTTAAAATTGTTTATATTTATCTAAAAACCTGCCATCAGAATTTTATATAAGAACATTTTCTGAAGCTATGCTGTAACCCTTTAGCATTTACATTACTTTATATTTACTATTGTATTTTTACGATAATATTGAATCTATGAGATATTGATATTATTTATTTTGAGAACAATACCATAACATCACTATAAGTGGCCAGTTACAGCCGGTTTGAACAAAGAGGTAATGGAATTCTGGCCAGATATGGCTGGTTTAAATGCTAAATGGTTAAACAGCAGTTTCATCATCATCATCCTCATTAAATGTTCCCTTTCCCTGCTAGCAAGGGTTGGATGGGCAGTTTAATAATTATATAATTAATTACCGTATATACTTGATTTTAAGTTGAGGAACATGTGACCAAAAAATCGATGGTAAAACGGGAAGGTCATCATATACGCTATCTAAACAATTTGTTGATTAGCTGCTGCCGCAGCTTATAAATGGGATTGGAACTTCTGCCCATTTGTCAGACATAAAATAGGGGTGGGAGTTAATATATATTTGAGTATATACGATATATTACTAAATCCTTCCAAATTCTTTATTATTTTCAAAATGATTTGAAAATCTATAGGCATAATTTCTACTATAGGTACAAGACCAGCAATTGGGGGGGGGGGTCGATTAAATCGACCCCAGTGCATTACTGGTGCTTTATTTTATTGACCCCGTAAGGATGAAAGGCTAAGCTAACCTTTGTGGGATTTGAACTTAGAACGTAAAGGGCCGTAACTCCACGTCACAAAGCATGTCCGACGCTCTACCGATACTACCATTAGAAATATAATTGTTTCTGCTTTTGGCACAAGGCCAGCAATTATTCCAGTGTATTACTGGTACTTTATTTTATCGATCCAGTAAGGATGAAAGGCAGTTAACCTCGGTGGGATTTGAACTCAGGCCATAAAGGGCCATAAGTCTTTGCTGCAAAGCATGGCGTCCAACACTCTACCGATACTGCCAATCCACCTGAATTTAATTGAGGATTAATAATATATTGCTCCAACACCAGATATTTTCTTCATAGTTTTGTCAGGGAATTAGCAATTGCTCTTGGACATATTCACTATGCATACAATCAATGAAATAGATATCTTGGGGTTACTTTGATAGATTAATTTGCGTTATTTTGTTGTTGCATTAATTTTCTTTTAGTACTGAATTTTTATATTAAATTTCATTATTTTCTTTTTTGGTTTATTTTTCTTGCAGATTCGTGAGAAATTACTTGCTCAAGAAATTGGAATGGAAAGATCGGAAAAGGCGAAGAAGTTAAGAGCTGCTCGAAAGTTTGGGAAACAGGTAACTGGAAAGTTATATTTACATTTGAGGAGGCTGAAAACATTTTAACCCTTTTGTTACCATATTTCTAACCAAAATACCCTTATGTGTTTCAATTAATTTCTAACTTTTTTATTTATCAACATATTAATGTGATTTTTTGAAGAAAATTTAACGAAAGGTTCTCAACCAATTCTATTCCATAATTTTTGTCTCAAAGTGACTCTAATTACAGGTAAATACAGGTAAATTCAACAAAATATGAAATTATTTAAATTTTGTTCAAACATCGCTATAGAAAATGGGTTATTAGCTAATATTCAATTGGGTATACAACAAAATTTTACTATAGAAGAGTTGTGCACATTACTGGATTTATCAGGTGAATTTAAACACACAAAAGACAGGTGTACCATAGAGGTATAAATAAAACGAAAGACTGGAATTTGTCTGTGAAGAAAACTAGAAAACAAAATACACACACACCATCAACTAGATTAAATAAGCTCTCCGACATACATAGATACGCAGAAATATACAATAATGATTTACAAAAGAAATTAATTAACTCGTCACTCACCTTACAGGTAAATTAAAATTACACAAAGAAAAATAAAAACGAAGTAAATTTGAAAATATTAAGAAAATAAAATCACACATATGTACAAATCAAACAATATTCCTATCATGAAAACTTGTAAAGCACCCTGCTCTACATAATGCAACCTTGCAGAATGCACATTGGAAAGTTGTTTCAACAGACCTTCCACTAGGAGCTTTCCTTTTTTGATGAAGGCACTCCCGACACTGCTTTTTGCGACCCTCGATTTTTTTTTTTTTTGCTAATTTATGGAGATCAGCTGAATTGACGGATATCCCTCTGGCAGGGTTTGTTTTTTCTCCTTACAGTTATTTTTTTTTAGGAATAACCAGCTCTTAATTGTGTTGCTACATCTGCTCGGAACTGCAGATGGTCGCATCGCTTTCGAGCCGGTCCCGATTTGGTATATAGCAGAAACGCATTAGTAATACTCATATTTACTATATACCAAACCAGGTATCGCCACCATTTATTCCCCGATCTGCCAACTGGATAATAAGACATCATCTGATTCATCCGATCTACACCACCCATGTACCTGTTATAATCGAGATTCACAAATGGGGTGCCATTTTCATCCACATGTGGCCGTGCACAGGTAGACAGAAAATTGATCTGCCTCTTATCTCTGTATGTAGTCACTAGCAAATTTCCTTTCTGCCGTTGAATTATTTCACCTTTTTTTTTTATTTTGATTTTTTTATATCCAACGGCAGTCCTTTTCTATTAGCGATCACTGTAGCACATGTATGTGTTTCCACAGTATCTAAATTCTCCGCAAGTTTGACCGAATTGAAAAACCGGTCAAAAAATAATATACGGCCCTGGTTATGGTATGGAAGTGATAAATTCCAGACCACATCATACCCTAGGCCATGCAGACTTACATAATTGTCTCTTTTGCCAGTATAAAATTCAAATCCAGAGCAGTACCCAGTATTCGATTCACAAATCTTCCAAACTTTGATCCCCCATCTTGTGGGCTTTCCTGGCATATATTGTCGAAAACGCACTCGGCCTTTATAGCCCACCATACCCTCATCGATAGATAAATATCTCCCTGGTTTGTAAACTGTTTTATATGTGTTTTGAACACAGTCAATGAGGGGTCTTATTTTAAATAAGGGATCATAGTTTGGTTCTCCCCGTACTGGTGTACTGCTCGTGTCTCTTACATGTAAATATTGCGTCAATTTAAAAAACCGTGTCCTCGTTATTATAATCGAGACATATTCGTCTCCAAAGGGTTCATCGCTACTCCAGTAATTTGTAATTCTGAGTAGCTTTCTAATGCCCATAATAATATTTATGGCAAAATAAGCTCTAATTTCATTTAAGCTTGTGGGAAACCACAAACTATCCTTTTTTTTCGCTTTGTTTACTTTCAGTGTAACGGTTTGTTTCCGCCGTAATAATTTCAAACAAGCTCATAGAAAAAGTAAATGGAAATAGTCTAAAGCTTTGCTCTCCTGGGATAGACTGTGACTTGGTCCAGTTTCTTCACAAAAATCACTGAAAGAAACAGTTTTTTAATTTTTACTCCATTCAGGTGCCAATTCATTTTCTTTATCGCTGTCATCGGAGCTTTCGGATTCACTGTTTTCACTTTCGGAAAATGAAACATCGGATTCATTATCAAATACCACATGCTTTTTTTTTCAGTTATAGAGTTAGATTTTTCAAGGTCTTCAGAGGAAATTCCTTCGAATTCTGACTCGCTGCTTGACTGAATGAAATTGGTATCCATTTTTTTGTCAGAATTACAAATTTTCAAAACACAACGAACAAATTTTGAAAAAAATCTCCCAAAATTTACAGAATTAAAATAACACGTCGATCGTTGTCCAAAACTGTAGCTCAATTGTTTACGCAGTATAATCACGTGTTTTCACGAATGTACTAACGAGATTTGCTCTGATATTCTCATTTAAATATGAATGTGTGAGTACGGGCGGTTTTGAGCGGCTTGGTCACATGAACCAACATTATTTTCGGGCGGTTTGGTAACGAAAGGGTTAAAGAGATTTCAAAAATGCTAATATTTTAATGAACATCATCATCATCTAACATCTATTTTCCATGCTTGTATAGGTTAAATGGGTTGTCATGTTATGAGGTTAGCCATGTCAGATGCTCGAATCTGTTTTTAGCTTGGTTTCTACAGCCTCTCCTAATGCCAACCACTTTACAGCGTGTACTAGGAGCATTTTTTTTGTGGCACCACCATTACTGCTTTACAAGGTGGACTGGCTGCTTTTCATAGTGGCACCAGAATAACTACAGAAAAAACATATATTCTGAGGATTTGAATAGCTAATCAATGCTTGAGAGGGCACTTCAGCATGGACATAACTTCTTTAGTGTTGGAGCCACGATAAAACGCATCCAGCTGAAAAAACTATGCCAAACAAAGGATTGAAAGGACTCTTTTTCAGTTGCATCAAGGACACAACATCCTCTTCAGTGCTGGTGACATAGTAAAATGCATCCAGTACACTTTGTAAAGGGATTAATGATAGGAAAAGCATCTAGCCATAAAAATCGGAATGTAAGCGAAATGTGGACCCCCAGTCAATTAGTGAGAGGATGGTAACTCTAGGTACTGACTTGGTTTATGATGACCTGTCCAACCTATTCCAGTATGGAAAAACATTAAAATGATGATGATACTTAGGAGATGAAGCACATTAGTTGCTTGGAGAGAGAGAGATGTTAAACTCTCCCCTGCATTCCCTCCTGTCAGTTGACATATTGCTATAGTGAGCAATGAGCTGAAATACTTGGGCACTTGCTTAACTCTTTCGTTACCATATTTCTAATGAAATACACTCTATTTCAGGAAGATTTACTAAAATTAATATTTCATTATTAAGATGGTATTTGTAACATAAAATTTTGTCTCTTATAAAATTATGTTGATAGGTTTAAATTTAAAAAGGAAGGTGTTAAAATGGGTGGGTTTGTTTTATACAGCCAGGGGCAGACTGGTATTAAAGGGGTTAACCTACGTGATATCACACTACCTAACAACAGACCATTGAGATCTTCCTCTGGTCAGTTAATGAAGCAATATGACCAGTGTCATTAAAATTAAATTACTGGAATAGTCTCTCTGTCTAAAGTGTCAACATGCTGGCACCACTGTCTTATATGTCAACGTGCTGGCATCACTGTTTAATGTTAACATGCTAGCACCATTCTCATATGTCAACATGTTTGCATCTGTCTTTGTGGGTTGTGTAAAGATTATTCAGATAATGCTGTCCAAAAATAGGGTTATAAGATTAAATTTTAACCTTTTTGATACAAACTGCTTGAAACCACCCCTGCTTCTATGATATAAAACCTTGTTTAATCTAGGAACCTTTCATCATAATTTTATGTAAGAACTTTAGTTAAGTTTCGTTTCAAACACCAGCTTAATGAGAAAGTTATTTTACTAAATTCTTCCAAATTCTTGATTCATTGGAGATATGGTAATAAATGTGTTATTTATATATATATATATTTGTTTACATGTTTCTCTCTCTATTTGTACTAATGTGTGTGTGTATTTGCAATCTTTCCTAAACACCTTTATACAACAAATATTTCAAGGTCCAAATTGAAGTTATTAAGAAGAGAGCCCAGGAGAAGAAGAAAATGTTGGAAGAAGTAAAGAAATACCGTAAAGGTATGTTTAAAATATTTTCCTCACTATTATTCCCTTTAAATATACTGTTTATATGTTATATCACCTTTAAATGCACTGTATCTTGTTATATCCCTGTTAAATACACTGAACAATATTATATCTCCTTTAAATGCAATGTACGATGTTATATCCCCTGTTAAATACACTGTACAATGTTATATCCCCTGTTAAATACACTGTACAATGCTATATCCCCTGTTAAATGCAATGTACGATGTTATACCCCCTGTTAAATACACTGTACAATGCTATATTCCCATTAAATACACTATACAATGTTGTACCCTCATTAAATACACTGTACAATGATATATTCCCATTAAATACACTGTACAATGTTATAGTCATATTAAATGCACTGTATGATGTTATATCCCCATTAAATACACTTTACACGTCATTCTTACATAAAATTATAACAAAATTCATAGGATATAAAAAAAAATTCATTGTAACCAAAAATTCTTTATAACAAGATGGACTGAAACAATTCGAGTGTTTGTTATTACCTCGAGGAAATAAATTTCGTTATACTGAAAATTTGTTATAATGGTATTCATTATAACAGAATTTTACCCGTAGAATGTTTTTAGATAAATATAAACACATTAAAATATATGGTTTTATATTGTAGAAGGTAGTTTCAGACCTTTGAGTATCAAAAAGGTTAATACAAAATAACTGCCATAGTATATAAAAAGTACTTAGTTTTCCTTAATCATTTCTTGTTTCTCCTCTGTATTTTAGGCCAGAAAGACAAAATTGATTTCCTAGATGATATTAAACTTGAAGATGACGAGAAGCCTAACAAAACATCTCGACGATCAAATAAATCTGATAATCAGCTTCAGTAATTATATTTTCATTCTCTTTTACTAATAATTTGGCTGTTTTTTTTTTTTTATTGTATTTATTTAAAAATAACTATTGAAAGTAGTAGAGTTTAATTTAATAGGAAGGGCATTTGGGCATGCGTCTATTGCTGCCTTGCCAACATGGAAAGGTGGACATAAAAATGGTGACATTCAATATATTTTACAAAACTGTTGAAGATAGCAAATGTTACTTAACTATTAACATCGTGTAGTGATTTAGCCAAAAATATCTAACAGCAGGTTTGTAAATTCAAATCTTCATAGAATCTGTACTACTGGATAGGTTGTTGTGAAAATTTGCAGCATTAGGATACTTTAATTTTTAATGTGATGCAATCATATTGCTGAGTTGCACTTTTCAAGAACATTACTAATGTGGTTTGATGTAGTACAGGATGTTAAGAGTTCAAAAGAAAGTGAATGTTGGCATGCAGCCGAAGAATCCTGCCTTAAAACATCACATCCAACTCATGGAAAAATGGATGTAATACTAATTATGATGATAATGTTGGTGTTGATAAGTATCATCATCATCATCATCATGCATCTGCTTTTCCTGCTAGCAAGGGTTAGACAGGTCTGCATAGATCTAGTCAGTATTGATGTGGAGTATTCATTTCGGCTCTTGAGTTCAAATCTCTGTAAAGTGGTAGTAGTGCTAGTCTTATGATAAACTGTTTATTGTATTATTATGATGTATATATTGTATTATTATGATGTTGTCTATATTGTATTATTATGATAATGGTGATTTGTGATTAATTTTAGACCCAACACGAAGCGACAGAGTAAGAATGAACGTTTTGGTTTTGGCGGTAAAAAGAAATGGTCAAAATCCAATAATGCCAAGAGCTTCGATGAGCTTTCTCCTCTCGAGAGTATGATGTTGAATCAAAGTTCTCGGAGACAAAAGCAGGTGAGTATTTTCACTATTCCCAGTTCTTTACATATATGGCATATTGGTCGAGTTGTTAGAGTGTCAGAGTGAATGCTTTGTGGTATTCATTCCAGCTATCTGAATTCAAATCACGCTAAAGTTTTTTTTTTTTTTACCTTTTCTCCTGTCATTCTAAGCTTTTAGTCCTAACCCATTGCCTGTTTAATACCACTACCTGACTCTTGAGTTCCTTTTGTGGAATCCAATCACAATAGAATGCACCCAGGTCACTGTAAAGTGGTAGTGGTAGTTTCATGATAAACTGCATCCAGTGCACTCCGCAAAGTAGATAACATTAGAAAAGGTAATCCAGCTGTAGAAATCACAAAAATATAAAATGTATTAGCAAGATGTTATCTGACCATGTCATGTTTAGGACCATGATGACCCGTCCAACCATGCCAGCATGGAAAATATATAAAATAATGATGTTAGTAAATTTGTCACAGGATTTACAGGACAGCACACCTGTTTCAGTATCCATTCATCTCCCTCTTACCAATCTTGGAGGAAATATTGAAAAAGGCTCATGGGAGAATAAAGAAATTTGCTGCTCCAGAAATTATTGATACGACCCTCCCAGGAAAAAAGTGGGCGAAAAAGAAGAAAAGATCTAGAGTAGAATGGGAGAATGAATGGGCAGTGACCTTGGATTGAGTGTTAGAATTTAGAAGGGCCGGAGGTAATTCTTAATGGAATAGGGGTAGGGATGTGGTGTACAGTGATGCTGAGAATAGCTACTACATGGGTAGAAGATACAATGATAATGGTGACAGCTCTGTCCTTTTCATCCCGGTTGTGAAGTTCAGCTTAAGAACAGCTCTCACTATCTCATCCAATTTCTGTCGCTTCCATATGCATAACATGTCTATACCAGTGCAGTCTTCTCTCTTGCACTCTACATTCTCTTATGCTGAGTTTTTCTCTAAGTTTATTTATGCTACATTATTCATGCACACTAAAATTACACATCCTTCAGAGCATACTTGTTTCATTTCTGTTTAGCCTTCTTAGGTCTTTTGCAGTTACGGCCCATGTTTCATTGTTATCTAAAATAGGCTTGTCATTTTGTTTTTGTAGTTTTATCTACCTTATCATTCCACCATCACATCTTCCTCCATCTTGCTAGGACACTACTCCAACCTCAGACCTGGTCTATGACTTTCAGTAGGTAGTCTCATAGGAATTCCCAATTTTTCTTTGTGTCATTGGTCCACAACTCCTCTTCCTTACTTTTATAGGCTTCCTGTAGGACTTCTCTGTATTTGCTGCTAGATTCTATGTCCTCCTCCTACTCCAGACTGGCTGTAGTCTTTCAATCTGTCTAGCTCTTACTCTAATAAAATGTTCAAACTTGTTTGTTTTCTAGAAACAGAAAGGAAAACCCCAAAAGCAGAAAGGAAACCAAAAGAAACAGAAAGGGAACCAAAAGCAACCAAGAATGGGAAAGAACCGCAGACAACAGAACAAATTCCGAAATAAAAATAGATAATTTCAAATTTGTTCCTAAATAGTTTTGAAAATAAACATTTTATTTTTCCTTTATACAAAAATCTTGTTAATTTCAATCATGTCAACCTTTTTTAACCCTTTCATTACTTTATTTTTAATGAAAAACTCTGTTTTTGTATTAATTAATAAGGAATTTGTAGGGATTTATTAAAATTATATATTTAACCCTTTAGCATTTACATTACTCTATATTATTGTACATATGAGATTTTGATGTTATTTATTTTGAGAACAATACCTTAATGCAAGTATGAGCAGCCAGTAACAGCTGCTTTGAACAGAAAAAGGTGAGAGAATTCTGGCTGGATACGGCTTGTTTAACCCTTTAATGTTCAAACCAGCCAGAATTCTCTACCTCTTTCTGTTGAAACTGGCTGTAACTGGCCACTCATACTGATGTTAAGGTGTTGTTCTCAAAATAAATAACAACAAAATCTCATAGATTCGATATTATGCGAGGTAAAGCCTTTACCATGAAAACATAATAGTATATATAGAGTAATGTGAATGCTAAAGGGTTAAAATGAAGAGAACCAAAGTTTTCAAATTAAATTCATCTTTAACCCTTTAGCATTTACATTAATCTATATTTACTATTGTATTTTCATGTTAAAGGCTTTACCTCTCATAATATCGAATCTATCAGATTTTTATATTATTTAGTTTGAAAACAGTATCTTAACATCAATATGAGCGACCAGTTATGGCCGGTTTGAACAGAAGAGGTGAGAGAATTCTGGCTGGATGTAGCCAGTTTAAATGCTAAAGGGTTAATAACTAATTATTTCTATACAGGTGATAAGCTTACATATATATGTAAACAACGAATCCATCAGTTATATCTAATTAACAATTATTCACACAATTCACAAAAACCTGCATATCATCAGGTTTATTGAGAGGAATTGAATTTAACAAAAACACGTATGAAGAACATTGGCATTATCAAATGTTTGGGATATCCTGCTGGCTGGTAAAATATGTCCATCAATTCTTTCCTGCGACACTAACCACATGCCTGTAGTATCAGAGCTGTGATCTTTTAATTCAGAGTTGTACTGGCTCCCAAGATTCATGACCATAGGTAAAGGTTGGCACAAATACCAAATTGAAGATAGCAAGTTTGGCTTTTACCGCTCTTCCTCTGATGACCGATTGCTGAAGCTGATGCATTTATTTCAGCATCCTGCCTTCCATCACTCATGAACACAACCCAAGATACTTGAACTTCTACACCTGCTTCAATGGAACTCCATGCACATGTAGAGGCTGCTGTGTGGGCTTCTTTGAGTGTCTCACTCTTTGCAGCTCTGACCTTCATTCCTGCCATGCAGCACTCAGTAGCAAACCCATCAAGTGCATGTTGGAGATTACCTGAGGAGTTAAGTAGTACTATGTCATCTGTAAATACACCCGCCAGCCTTAATACCACTTCCAACCTGGCTGTACATGTCATTCTCATCCATGAAGATTATGAACAGGAGGTGACAGTATACATCCTTAGAGACCGATACCCACATTAAATGGTTTCAACTTAGCACCATTTATCCAAACACAAATACCAGGGCATTCATACAGAGACATAACAGCAACAAGAAGCTGTCCATCAATCCCATACTCCTGCAGAAACTTCCACAACAGGTCCCGTGAAATCCAGTTATATGCCTTTTCGCCATTTACAAAACGAATATACCTCTTGGTAATACTCCTACAAGTTCTCAAAGACCTGCTGCAGTGTGAATATTTGGTCAGCTGTGTTGCATCCAGGGCGAAAATGACACTTCATCAGCTAGCTTGGACATGACAATCTCCTTACATCTCTTTGCCAGACACTTCACATAGACTTTAACAGGGAGGCTTAACAAGGAGATCCCTCTATAGTTAGAGAAATTTGTCTTGTTTCCCTTTTTGAAGATTGGAATTATCAGTCAATTGTCGTTGCATTGGTGCCTTTCTAGAGATCCAGGCCACCTGGCACACATGAGTCAGCCAGACAGTACCTTCTCTATTTAAGGCTTTTACTATATCGAGCTGAATTCAGAAGATATTGTGACAGGGTTTAGATCAGCAAAGTATTCTCTGCATCTCTGAAGAGAGGAGAAACCTAGATGCGTTCCTGATACTAGGTGTGGAGAGGAACTTATGAAGTTGGTGGATGGTCTGCCAGAACACCTTTATTTTCAGATCTGAAGTCAAATTCCTGCAGGTACAAGGAGGAGGACTTATTTCCAAGCCAAGCTTTGTAGGCCTCCTTCTTTCCTCAGTTGGTATCTTTGACCTTTTGATTGAACCAAATGGTCTTCTTGCCACATAGCACCAAGCCACTTTCACATGCAGCGTTCAACAGCTGAAAAATTTCCATTCTGTTTCAACGTCCTTATCTGCCAGCACTTCCCACTTTATTCCCTAGTTCGAGCTGAATCTGCAAGTTTTGTGGCAGTCTCTCTTGGCTTTATGTAGTCTCAGGCTGCAGATAACAAGATGTTGGTCAGTTGACAGTTCAGCCTCTCTCTTAACAAGAACATACAGCACAGAATCGAAGAGTTCAGAGACAATAACAAAATCAATTATTGATCTCTGTCCCTGATTCCTCTTATATAACATGTATTTGTAGATGTCTTTGTGTGCAAAGGTGTTCATAATAGGGATCTCATTACTAGAACAGAAGTCTAATAAGGCCTCCATATGTATTTAGATCAGATTGCTGATCCTTCCAATAACTCCTTTCCATGTCAGGTAATCAGTGTCAATATATGCATTGATGTCTCCCAATAGGATATATGACTCACTCATAATTACATTTAACACTACAGTGACTTCATTAAAGTAAGGATCAGAAATTGGGCTCTCTGTTTGGTGCATAAACTCACACCACCCACAGACTTTTCTTTCAGTTTCAGCTTCAAGAGGTAAATCTTCCCTCTTAATGGGATCCAGTTCATTCCACATTCTGACAGCTGGGGACTTGTGAGTATTCTCACTCCCACCTGTGTGTTATTTTCTGGTTTCACACCTAATAGTGGAGTTTTCATCCTCCGTCCATATCTACAGTTCCAGAGCCACGAAATTGTTGAGGAAACCCCAATTATATCTAGCCAGTAGCATCTGACCTCTTCCACTAATTCCTGCTCCTTGTTTATAAGGGTTGTAACGTTCCAGTTACATTTGCCGAGGTTTACTTCTTTCCGGACCCTCGATATATGTAACCTAAATGCTTCCATCCCACGCCTCCTATGACATGTCTTAGTACTATCGAGAGTTCTTGTAGCGTTGGGTGGAGACTGCAATATATTTTTTGAACAGGCCCCACTACCTAAAGCTTTTTAGAGGCGGTTTTTACTTGCCTCGTCAGAGCTACATCATTGGGTTGTGAAAGTTTTCTTGGGAACTAATAGTGTCACCCATTGCTCCTTCTCTCCTAGTAGTTTACCGGGGTTGCTTATTCGTTCGGATGGAGCCCGCTTATATCACAACTAACCATCATATCTGGCCATATCGCTATTCACCACCTCCGATCTGTTCTCTAGATGAACAGATCTGCCGAGAACAAATTTAAATAAAAAAAATAAAATGTTAGAAAAGAGTACACTCTAAATCAAATATAAAAAGAGTTTGATAAAATGCCTGTAACTTAGTTGGAATTAAAGTTAACTGTTAACTCGACAGACTGAACCCCACGAATAGCCAGAAATAATATTAACTAAGGTTTCAAAATAGATTTAATTAAATGGAAAAGTTAATGATGAGAGTTAACTCCCTTGAAAGTAAATCCATTATTAAAATAAAAATAAAACGGTCATTAAAAAAACACAGGAAAGGTATTTTATTATTTACTTTGTTGGTTTTGCATGCAACAATTATATATTATCGCTGTATATAACTCTTAATTCAATACTGAATAATGTTTCAGGGCAGGATGTGATTCAAGACTAAGACTGAAATAATATTCCACTGAGTTCGTATATGCTACAATATGGATAATAAATAAAGTGTATGAACATGTGCAAGAATGTCCGTTTATCTTAGTGCATATCTATGTCTATCTCTTCACTCATCCCTCCCTCTCGTTGTATGCATACATATAACACATGCACACAGACATGTTTTAACACACGTATGCATATGTAAGCATTGTGTGTGGAGACGTATTAATATGTATGCAGACATCTCGTAGAGGGTGGGAGGGGAAATGAAAAGCAGATAGAGCGAAGGAGAGGGAGAGAGATGACAGCAGTATTAGTATTTCACTTGAGAATTCAACAGCGGCTGTCTTATGTGCTACGAGATAGTGACTATGTAAACAAACATAGACCCCCACCATCCAACACCATAAACTAGGCCATCATGGATTATTTCCCTTCCCAAGTTTCTTGTTTTTTTTTCTGTACCCCCCTCGCCAATCAATAGAAAACGTGCGCACTGTCTGTGCTATGTCCCGCTTTCTACGCTCCCAGACGGACCTAATTTATTTTAAAAAGGAGAATTGCTAAAGCTGACAGAGACATTGCTTATGACAATATCGAAAATATCTCATTTCAAAATCTCTCATGTAAGTTAATATTGGCAATGATGTTAATATTCTGTATATATGCGTGCACAGGCACGGCTCTGCATATGTATGCATGTATGTCCAACTGCATATATATATATATAAATATATGTGTATATATACATACGTGTAAGCGTATGAAAAGCAGTGTATGTGCGACTCGTATATATATATATATCAGTCTAAATATGTGACGATGTGTTCATCTATTCTTCACCGTTATATATACATGCATCTGCTTACGCTCTATTTAATGTCATGCAGATAAATGCAATTATGTATTTTTTTACAGTTGTCATGCTACTAAACAATATATTTCTTGTCTACGTGATTGTTGAAAAGGTTTTTATTTGTTTATTTGTTGCGCTGGCCCTTCTTCCTCTCTTCCTTTCTCACATTGCCATCTCAGCTCCTCTCTCTCTCTGTATATTCCTCCTTTTCGTTCTTCTTTCTCTCACTCTCCCCCTTTCTCCCATTCCCTCTTTACTCCGCCCATCCCTCAGTCATTTTCTTTACAGAAGTGTATGTATGAGTGTGTGCTTTAATTGTGCCGAAGTTGCGCGCTTTCGTGTTTTTCTCGCAGTCTGGTTTACTCCAGACTGGACCTGAATTCAAGCAGATAGACATTGTTTACTACCAATCTACCTACTTAACTATGCCTACACATAAGGTGTCTGTAGATCCCGTTTTAACATGTAGCATGTCTTGATAAATATTTCTTTTTCGTGGATCATTCATTCGGTATATTGTTTAAATAAATATCTTCTATCTTGTGTTTCAGCAATCCTCTTCTTGAGAATAAAACGAAGTCTAGATAGTATCTGAATACCACCAGATTAATAAAATATTACCGAATGGCGTCATTACTATGTATGCATGTTACAATGATGTAGTTTTAGAAAACTGTATTTGCAGTCACCATAGTCATCACTATCTTCATCATCACCACTGTCATCAGCGTTATTACTGTTAGTAACCTATTTTCTCGTTTTAAACAAAACATATCAACACATAACCCAGCTGAGTCCAGCGTCAATAATTATGATAATTTCTTACATAGGTTTAATGCTTCAATATTTACATATAAGGGAAATTATGTGTCTTAAAGCATTTGTTGAGTAAAGGGCCTTTATGAATCGAAACCCGATTGCAGATTATATATCGATTCCTATTAGTAATATTTGATACAGCTCAATATACACATACTGATGCATATATATATATATATATATATTTATATAAATAAATAAAGGGTGTCCCCCTAAAAATGTATGTCCACTTCAACAGCATTTTAATGAAAGTGCGTATACATTTTTGGGGGACACCCTGTATATATATATACATTGTGAATGAATGACATGATTTATAGACGCTCCACTAAGGTTTGTATGGTACAGAGTATTTCGGTTTATTTATTCAATATGCCAGTAGACGGTGAAATTGGCAGAGTTGTTAGAGTGCCAAAATGAAATGTTTTGTACTATTTGATCTATCTCTTCGTGCTCAGTGTACAAATTGCACCGAGGTCTAGTGTCCTAAATGAAGTAGCAGTCCAGAAGTAGTAGATTGACAGAGTTGTTAGAATGATGGATGCTTTCTGGCCTTTTGTGTTGTGAGGCCACCTCTGATGACACATGCCAAGCTGTATCATGTCCTGCCTTTTTCTTGGACAACATTAGTGGTGTGGTGAAGGAAGACTAAAGTGTGGGAAACTGTTGGTCTTTCACAAAATACCTTGCCCAGAGGAACTTTCCAAATGGGAATTCATGGTCAGTTATGACTGAAGGAAGCTTTATATTAGATTTATGTAACACTTGCATGTGTATACTAATTAATGCTTTAAGTACTCATCACTACCAGTTTATATTTCATCTCAGAAGCAGTCATGGCTCAGTTATTAAGAAGTTGACTTTGCGATCATGGAGTCTTGGGTTTGATCCTACTGTGTCATCTTAGGCAAGCATCTTTATCATAGCCTCAGGTCAACCCAAGGTTTGAGTGAAATTGGTTAGATGAATATTATGTGGTTCAAAGGTTCAGCTTTGTTGCAAATAGTGTGACACTAATTCGGTTTGAGAATTACATTAAGGGTAAATATATATGTGGAATACTCAACCACTCACAAATTAATTCATGAGTTGGACAATCCACTATATTTCTAGAATGGCCTGGATATTTTACTCTCTAATTCTACAAAGTACTGAAGAACTCTTCAGTAATGTTGATCTTTAGAAACACTATGACACTTCTGTTGGGCTGCAGCAATCTCTACAATAATGTTGATCTCTAGAAACATTATAGCACATCTGTTGGGCTGTAGCAATCTCTACAATAATGTTGATCTATAGAGACATTATGGCATTAGTTGTTACACATTGGGTGGCAACATTGTACAATCTGTTTTTGTTTCTAAAGTTGCTAATCTGGGAACAAGATATTGTATAGATCACTTATGTCAACTGATGCAAGTATCATACTCCCTTCATTGCCATATTCCTAATGAAAGACATTGACTATGATTTTCAAATTTTGAAAATATTTAAGAATTTGGATGGATTTAATAATATAACTAACTTTCTCATTATTAAGTTGGTATCTGCAGTATAGCTTAACCTTTTTGTTACCATAGTCTTATATGGTATTTAAATATTTTTGAAAATAATCAAGAAATTGGAAGGATTTCATAATATAACTAACTTTCTTATTATTTAGTTGGTATCTGGAGTATAGCTTAACCTTTTTGTTACCCAATGAAAGACACTCTCTATGGGTTTTAAATAATTTAGAAAATAGTAAAAAATATGAAGGAATTTAATAATATAACTAACTTTTTCATCATTAACTTTTAATGTCCTATACCAAATGAAATCATGTTATCAAGACATTCTTGAAAAGTACAAACTATTACATTAAAAATTAAAGTCTTTACTTTAGTTTACTGCAAATTTTCTACAACTATCTGTCCAATAGTAAAGATGCTATAAACATTTCAATTAAAAACCCATTTGTAGACATTTTTTGCTAAATCCTTACTGGATGTTAAGAATTAAGTTAGTGTTTGGAGTACAACTTAATAAAAAGTGTTACATATGATGAAATGTTTTAGATAAATATAAACACTTTAAAATGTAGCCAGCCCACACTGTAAAATTTTAGTGCTGGTACCACGAAAAAAAGCATTTAGTCCACCCTGTCAGGTGATACCATGAGAAAACAAATGCGGTATATGCTGTGAAGTGGTTGGCATTAGGAATGGTATTCGGTCATAGAAATCATGTCAGAATGGAATGTATGAGCAAAACGCAGTCATTTGACTGGTCTAGCCTCACAATGGGACAACCTGGAAAATATATGTAATATGGTGATGATGTGAACCAGGGGCAGTTTGGTTAATATTTCAGCTTCTTTTTTATGGCTTGTCTGTCATTTTATATTTGAAATCATATTTATTTATTTTTTATATTTTTCAGATTCCTTTTCACAATATGGACAACTCTTGGTTGCCTTTTGGAAGGAAGTTCAGTTCACTTTTATATCTGTCATATTTCATTGAAGCAATGGTCATTGCCTTACATTTTCCTCACCATGATTTCATCCCCATTGTGATTTGCAGACTTAAAATGTGTCGGTGATGTTTATAACATGTGAATGACTTGTCAATGTTTTAAATGAAATTACAAATACTTACCAAATATATTCTGTTTAAGAATAAAACAAGAATTTTCTGCTGGGAAATTCTGTGGAGGTTTTCCAACGAATCCTGATAATGTATACAATACCATCTATGTATTCAGTTGGTAACAAATACATTTTCGATATTACTGGGAAAGCTTTCACACAAGAAGATTTGGTGAGATCTGAGGACTATTTTGACAGCTCTAGTGAAAAACAGTTCAACTATACAAGCCAACCGACATTTCCAACACAGCCCAATATGAATTCCCTTGAGCAGCCTACTTCAACAACACCGACTTCAACGAGTGAAAGCTATGCATCCTATCGAAAGAATTTCCCCCAACCCGTTTCATCTCAAGGTGTTAATGAGACATTAAGAAATTCAGAAAGTGAGACTGAAAACACAAATTATTCCAGTGAATGCTGCAGTGACCAGCCTCGAGCTCGCAACTGCTCAGCAAGCTGCTATAACAATCCAAAAGCCCACAAGTGCGTTCATTGTTCAAAGACTTTTGCTCGAAGAACTTATTTGAAAAGCCATGAACGTGTCCATTCAGGTGAGAAGCCTTTCAACTGTATGTATTGTCGTAAAGCCTTTTCACAGCGAACAAATGTTCGTAGTCATGAGCGAACACATACTGGTGAAAAACCTTACACATGTTTAATCTGCCGTCGATCTTTTTGTCAACAGAATGAGCTACGGTCACATGAGCGTGTCCATACAGGCATTAGACCATACCAATGTCATTTTTGTCCTAAAGCTTTCACTCAACTCACTAATTTGCGTAATCATATAAGAATACACACAGGAGAAAAACCTTTTGTGTGTATCGTGTGTGCTCGTTCATTTACTCAGCATAATGAACTTCGTAGTCATGAACGAGTTCATACTGGAGAAAAGCCATTTAGTTGTTCCATGTGTTCAAAAGCTTTCTCACAAAGAACAAATTTACGAAACCATGAAAGAGTTCACTCTGGAGAAAAACCTTTCCAGTGTGTTTACTGCTCGAAATCATTCTCCCAGAGGGGCACATTAAAAAACCATGAACATACTCACACAACAGATAAAAGTCAGGTGAAAACCTCTCAGAAATCTGCTTCATTGTCTTCATCTAATTCATTAACTCATCATTCCAAAAACCATGAACCCAAATCCAGGCAGCTTGGAGAAGACCAAGAACTTATACAGGCTGCTTCTTCAGCCGAGCAATGTCAGAAAGAACCAGCAACTTCAGCATTCCTTCATAAACCACAATCATCTTCTTCTTCTTCTGCCAATTCAAAATGGGCCAATTCATCATCTGTACATTCAAAATCTCAAAGCAATTCATCTCTTTTACGTACATCATCACATATAAACACTCATGGACGAAGTTCTTCTCTTGGAGATGACAGCCGCAAAGAAATACAGTCGTCATCTCTTAGATTTCAGCAGGTACCAACTATTCCTCCGGTAATAATGGCACCTTCTTTTTTGCATCAGATGACCCAAGGCTGGGAAAATACCTACAATTGGCCGCGTGGATTTCCTATGGCGGCCGCTTGGAATACACCTGGGAAAAATATTTCTGCTGTATATTCCCATGAAGGGAAGTTGAAAAAACAAAAGTTGTCATCTGCAGATATTAGTAAAGGAAAGAATATGAACTCCTATGATGTGAGGAAAGAAATTCAATCAAACTCTAAGTAGTTGCAAGGCTGTGTTTATAGAAATTTTGTAAAATGTCAATGTTTATATCTTAATTATATCAATAGTAGAAATGGCTAGAGCTTTATTATTCGTAGATACTTTGGCTTAATTCTGAAGGCATGTGGCTTAGTGGTTAGGGTGTTGACTCATAATCATAAATAAGGTTGTGTGTTCATTTCTCAGACTGGGAGCTGTATTGTTTCCTTGAGGAAGACACTTCATTTCATATTGTTCCAGTTTACTCAGCTGAAAATGAGTACCAGTGGCAACTGGGAGTTAATCCTGTGATGGACTGGTGCCTCGTCTAGGGGGGAGGGTCTTGTACTCTCAGTTGCTTAACGCCAATGAAACCGGGCTAAACTCTGGGTTTTATCCAACTCATGCAAACATAGAAAATTGGACATAAAATGATATTTCATAACACTTACTCTAACATTGATATTAATACCTTTGTTTCGGAAATGAGAAATTCTAGAACTATTCCTGTGATGCTGCTTCTATTTTGACAACTGTAGACATGGTTGTTTTATTTCAGCTGTTACGTAAGTAAAGTGTTGGTTCTAATTAATTCACATTTATTGATTTTAGTCTGAACAAACTGCCTTTCCTATTGATCAGTTGAATAAAAAGGACTAATTTTCGTATATATTATCATATTATTGTTTTTGTTTTAGGTAGAAAATTATCAGAGTCTTTAGAACCATGGATTTAATTTTTTGTAGTTCTTTGCATTTTGAGTTGGGTTGCAAAATTCCAATTTAAACCTGGCAAAGCCCATTCCTCTTCAGGTTGAGACACAGCCAATCTTTCAGAGAGAGAGAGGAAAAAGCCCCCCCCCCCCCCAGTACTTGACTTGTACTTTTTTTTATCAACCTCAAAAAGATGAAAGGCAAAGTTGACCTTGGAAGGACTTGAACTCAGAGCACAGTGAGCTGGAATAAATACCATAAAGCATTCTATCCAATATTCTAAGGACTCTGCCAATATGCTGCCTTAGAAGAAAGTTATTCTGGTTATAAGCTGAGGGTTGTTCAATTTATGGTCATTCTTACTAGCTCTAGGTGATTGGTAGGAAAGCTGTTCTATTTGAAAAGTGAATGTAGTTCTGTGCCTCATTCACTATAATTAATTTATCACACAGGAACTTTTTAGAAGAACAGCAGTCAATAAATCTGTGCTAAAGTCGTGTGGTGATGGGGAGGTGGGAAGCATAAAGGCTTGGCCACCTGGAAAGTATGTCATTGTAAATCTGCCTGGAGTTGGATTGATATATTGGTTGCTTCTCCTCCTTATCATGGTGATGGGGAGATTCTTAAGCACCATCCAGAGATAGTAATATAAACTTTGGTTTTTATTGATCTTACACAAACTAATGATCCATTCTCACATTTTAGCCAAAAACTTTATGAAGCTACCTCATTGGAAAATGCAGGAAGGAAGAACAAAGATTGGTTTTGCAATGTGATATGCTGGTTACATGATTATTAAATGACAAGTAAAAGAATATATTGGACAAGCTTTTCCTCTCTGTATTGACAGAAAAGGAAGGGAAACAGCTGAAAAAGGATTTAACCCTTTTGATACCAACTTGCCTGAAATGGCCTCTGGTTCTATGATACAAAACTGCCCATTTTAAATTGTTTATATTTATATTAAAACATTCCATCATAATTTTCAATAAGAACATTTTGCTAAGTTATTCCACAAACAACAGCTTAATGATAACAAAATTATTTTACTAAATTTCTCCAACTTAAAAAACTTTTTTTTCATAATTAATTGAAATACATTTGGTGTTAGGACAAGCATCTGGCTGTAGAAACCATGACCAAATATGGCAGGTATGAGCAAGATGAGATCTCTCTGACACATTTCGTCTCAGACCGTAACAACCCATCCAACCCATATCAGCATGGAAAGCAAACATAAATTGATGATGATTACATTAGCAGTATATTATATTAGAAATAAAGTAACAAAAGAATTAATGACCTTAAGACCAAAGTGCAAGGAAAATTATGGACAGCAAAAAACAATTTGCAGAGTGTAAAAACCCATCAAATTGAAGCATCTTTCATTCTTTTCTTTTACTGGTTTCAGTCTGCAGCCATGCTGGAGTACAATATGCAGGTTTAAAAATAAAGTCTAAAAAATGTTACATCACTAGCTCTGCATAGTTTATAACCCATAGTTTGTTTGCTCTGCTGCAGGGAAAAGATGGATCAGCAGTATCTTGAATGTGGATGCAGCATGGTCAAATGGTTTGCAATAATTAGGCCCCAGGTTCAATCCTACTGGATGGCATCTTTAGTAAGTGTAGCCTTACTGTAGCCTTGGGTCAACCCATGGCTTGTGAATAAAATAGGTTAGAGGGAAACTTTGGAAACCCATTGGATGGACTATACTTGTAATTCAAAGGGTCAAGTTTGTCACATGCTGAATCTCCCTGGGAATTATGTTAAGGGTACACATGTCCATGGAAAGCTCAACCACTTGCATATTAACTTCATGAGCAGTCATAGTTCTCCTGATCTGTCCAGCCTGTCACATAACTGTAAGAACTTACCTGATGTGCAGGTAACTTTCTGGGGAGAAAGGGATCAGAGCCTTATGATTATGAAACATTTCTTCACCGTTAAATTTGAACAAGGGAAACAACTCTTACATTTAAAAAATAAGTTACAGATTGAAATTACCTCACTTGAGTTAGCCCATGGAGGTTAACTACGCAGTTTTAGAACCGCTAGAAATAGCAGTGAAATCAGTTTACGCAGTGGCGTAGTCAGAAACGGCAGTATACCACAGTTTACGTCGTGGCGTCGCTAGACTTAGTGCCGTTAGTTTTCCTCCACCAATCCACGAATAACACAATACAATGCCCGTAAAATGCGAGTTTCCCTCTTATAATTTTTGAATGCCCCTGATGACTATATAAATGCCCTAATATTTGTGTTCGGATAAATGGTACTAAACTAAAACCATTCGATGTGGGAGTCGGACTCCGCCAAGGGTGCGTACTGTCACCTCTCCTTCATTATTTTCATGAATGGATTGACATGTACAACCGAGTTGGAAGTGGCATCACGACAAGCGGGTGTAAAACAAGTCAGCTGGAATTTGCAGACAACATGGTCTTAATCAACTCGACAGAAGGTGATTCCAACTTGCACTTGATAGGTTTGATGCCGAGTGCTGCATGACTGGAATGAAAATCAGTGTTGCGAGAACTGAGACACTCGTCTTCTCAAGGAAGCCTGAGCAGTGCACTCTACACGTGAATGCAGGTGGAAAAGTTCAAGTCCACGAGTGATGGAAAGCAGGGAGCTGAATTAAATGCAAGAATTACAGGCGCTGGTGCAGTAATGCGCCATCTTCAGCATTCGGTAATTAGAAGAAAGGAAGCAGGTGTAAAATCCACTATCTTCAATTCTGTATTCGTGCCAACCCATACCTAAGGTCATAAATCTTGGGTAGTGACCAAAAGAATACGATCGCGAATACAAGCGGCCGAAATAGAGTTCCTCCGAAGAGTGTTTGGAGTAACGTTACTCGATAGAGTGTGTAGTTCGAAGATCAGAGGGTCACTCCAGGTAGCGCCGCTACTTCTCCGAATTGAGAGATCACATCTCCGATATTATAGACATGTGGTTAGAATGTTACAAGAAAGAATCGCTGGATATATTTTACGGGCAAAACCAGGTGACCCAGAGACAGACCCCGAGCAAGTTGGTAATGACCAAAATAATACGACCGCGAATACAAGCGGCCGAAATGGGATTCTTCTGGATCCAGTGGTAGACCTGAACAAGAAGGCTGGATAACATGGATGAGCTAGGCTGGTCACACTTGGGGATCCAGCCGGATTAGTTGGAAACGGTTGCTTCTGACATGACCCGTTGGAAAGAGTGTTTGAGGATTCTGCTCCCACGACTCGACTCTCTCTAGGAATAAGTGAACGAACAAGCAAAATACAATATATTACAAGAAATTGTATTACTCAATTTATCATTCAAAGAATGCTGTTTATACTTGTCAGTTAAAACCACGAGTACGAAACTGTTGCTTTCAATAAGAATATATACATATGTATATTAAACGACACCGTAAAGGTGACTATTCTATTCCGAAAGTTTCCAGGTAAATATTCCGGGCTCGCTCTCGCCCAACTCCCCCCCCCCCTCTCTCTCTCTCTATATATATATATATTATAGGTTGGAATATTTACCTCGAAATTTGTACTTCCGGAATAGAGCTGTCATTTTTTTTCGGTGTCATTATACATTTTTCCCGCTTGAATGATACTGTAGGTTAGGTCTTAAAATATTGTACTGCTCCACCTAAATCTCATATATTCGCATCATCTGCTATGAAAACCATCAGTAAGTATTTTTTATACATCCAACTTTAACTGGATTTAATGTGTTTATAAAATGTTATTGCGTTTCAGTGTTGTTAAAATTCACAGTAAATTGGAGACGTTCGGAGGGGAGCTGTGTCGTTGACAACGAGGTACTTGTTATTGTTGGCAGGTCGTTTTACCGAAGCATCAGGTGATGTTCGAGAGGGTGCTTGGTTATTCCAGTGTCCTAGCCACGCTATCATATGCGGCTATGCCATGAGTGTCTTGGCTCTTTTCAAAACATTTTAGAAGGCAACACCGATATTTTTTGTTGTAGTGTATATACGCAGAGGTTTCCTTGCTCGGATGTCATTGACAATGAATGTCGGAATAAAAAAATGTAAATATCTCCTGAGATCAATGGATTCATTCCGCATTCTCCGCTGTCAAACGCCTGCCCATCCGTCTACACGCACACGTGCACCGACAAGGAAACCTCAACCTTAGTGAACCTCAACTCTATTCCTAATCTTAACTCTGACGTGTCTCTACTGGTGAATCTGGCGAGAAATCTTCGCTGTTTATTTAAAAATTTTATTTGGGATCTATTGTTTAAGACCTCTCCCTCGCCGATACTTAATATTTATTTCGTCAGTTGATCCTTTTTTGATTTACCATGGGTTGGATGTAATTGAAGGTGTTTCTGAATGCATCAAATTATTTCCCTTAACTTATGTCATTTGTGTTATGCAGGTAAAGAAAAATTGTCAACGATATCGCCGACTTAATAGTTTTATAGCCTCAGCAAATCTATTACTAATGAGAAACTCAAAAATTTGGCCAAAGTTAAACTTGCTTCAGAACCCTTTGAAGAGGCTGTATTGCTTAAACGTTTTGGCAGTCTTGGTTTATATATGTGAAGGCATGTGGCCTAATGGTTAGGGTGTTGGACTAAACCTGCATATGTGGTTAGAAAAATCTATCTCACTTACCGCTTTTCATAGGCGCCGCTAAATCCCATTGCTGGTTTCTCCTCTTCCACGTGCGTGCAACTCATTAACACCGGGAGCTGCCAAAACTCGCGTCCACACCGTTCCTGGTCACCACTAGAGAGAGGCCGATCTGCTGGCCCTTCCGGTTGAGCACCCTTCCGGCCAAGCACCCTTCTGGTCAAGCACTCTTCCGGTCAAGCACTCCCCAGCTTCCGGCCACCACACGCCACGCCATACCCACACGCCCCCCCCTGATCTCAAGGATCAATTTCCCTGGTCGCAGTTAGTAGCGACGTGGCCTGGTCGCTTACACCGGTAGCATATTATTTCCGGCCTTGACCCTCTACAGTCTCTAGCCATGTGCGGGCCCTGGCACCTAAAGCAGCGACCTCTAAACGTTCGCGGGCGACCGCGTGTCGTGGTTGCCTCCCTTTCACCATTTCGCTGCCAGCTGTCTCGAGCCTCTGTAGTTGCTATCGCCGCGACACTCTTCTTGGCATCTGCTATGATCTGGGGTTGTTCCACCAGTGAACACATTTCCATTTCTTTGTAACCCGGGACTTGCAGCAGTTTCACCGCTATGTCGTCTGGAAATCCATTTATGAACGCCAACCGCACCGTGCGTTCGCATTCCACCTGATATCCAGCCAACATGGCCAATCGCTGTATTTCCGCTGCGAAAATGTCCACGTGTTCACCGTTCCATCTAATTCTTGCCAGCTTAGCAAAACCGGCTAACGGTCCCTCTGCGAACGCTTCCATCATGCGCCTCTCAATCATTTGAGCATCTCTTTGGCTGTGTTCATCCAACTCAAGGAAGAGTACCAACGCGTCCCCTTGAGGTACAGTGCCATGAGGCCAGCCACATCTTCTATCTTTTGTAAGCTTGCGACCAGCCGGACTTTTCGCAGCCAAGCGACAACATCGCCTTCACCGGTAAATGCCCTAATCGCTTCGCTCGTTTGTAGTCTCATCGCCATATCCTAATTTGTCTTGCGGTACGTGATAAAAAAAACAACAGACTCCTCTCTGTTTTTCCAGTAGCTTTCTTTTTTTTTTTTTTTTTTTTTCAATCAGATCTCAGTTTCCAGTGCCGAAATAGCTTGTGGTTAGAAAAAGCTATCTCACTTACCGCTTTTCATAGGCGCCGCTAAATCCTATTGCTGGTTTCTCCTCTTCTACGTGCGTCCAACTTATTAACACCGGGAGCTGCCAAAACTCGCGTCCACACCGTTCCTGGTCACCACTAGAGAGAGGCCGATCTGCTGGCCCTTCCGGCCGAGCACCCTTCCGGCCAAGCACCCTTCCGGTCAAGCACTCTTCCGGTCGAGCACTCCCCAGCTTCCGGCCACTGCACGCCACACCATACCCACAATAGCCTCAGCAAATCTATTACTAATGAGAAACTCAAAAGTTTGGCCAAAGTTAAACTTGCTTCAGAACCCTTTGAAGAGGCTGTATTGCTCAAACGTTTTGGCAGTCTTGGTTTATATATGTGAAGGCATGTGGCCTAATGGTTAGGGTGTTGGACTAAACCTGCATAGGTGTGAGCTGTAAATTTCATTTCACACTCACACAAACACACACATATGCCTACATACATATAGATATATGATAAAGTTATATATGTATCACACAGTTAGAATGTGATTGATTGTACGAGGAACCCGTCCCCTAATCTAAATAATCGATTCAGTACAATAAAGACAGTAAATAATATTTGTTTTTACAAAAACTGACAGATTATAAACTGTTTATTTCTCGAGAAATGGTCTAATAAGTATAGTTAGACTTTTTATGGTTCTTAACTATCTGAGTTCAAATCTTGCTGCCATCAATTTTGCCTTTCATCCTCCAAGTCCAAGGCGATGGCTTAATAAAATTGTTAGAGTGTTAGAAAAAATACCTTGCGGTATTTGTTCTGGCTGTCTGCTCTCAGTTCAAATTCTGCCAAGCCCAACTTTACATTTCACCTTCTCTGAGTGTTGGATACCTTGTATTTGTTCCAGCTCCTTACATTTTGTGTTCATATCCCACCAAAGTAGACTTTGTGTTCTAATCTTACGACACACACACACATACACATATAGGGTATTGTATATTCATGTGCATATTTGTCAGACTTTGGTCTTACACTGTCATATCTTTTCTTGTTTTACAGTTGTGCGAACCGATCATTCCATTTCAACCTCTAATAGAGCAACACAAGATTCCACTTCTGTTAGTAGCCGTTTAAGGATGCTTTATATTGTTTAAACTATACAGCATCCATTAACTCTATTTACATTTCTTAATGTAGAAATAAGTCTTTTTACCTAAATTTGTGTTACCAGTTCCAACTAATGAAAGTTGTAAGTAATAAATATCTCTATATGGCATATCTTCCATACATAAAAATTATACCAAAGAGTCCTATGTTATTCTAGACAAGAAACTGAACCATAATCAATTATTCTCATAGACATTTCTCTGATTTTCAGAATTCCTTGAGAATTAATAATGGAGGATCACTTGGACACTTCTAACACAACTGATATAGATACAGTAGCACAGGCATGCAGTAGTGAGAGATCTTTATCTAGTGGAACATTTACTAAACAAAGGACTTTACACAGAAATATTCCTCAATATCATTGTGAGATTTGTAGGAAAACATTCTCTTCAGAGAAAGAAGTCTTCACACACAAGGAAATACACAGTAGAGAAAAACCTTATCATTGTGAAATATGTGGGAAATCTTTTGTCCATAACAGTGTTTTAACAAGTCACAAAAGAATACACACTGGAGAAAAGCTGTTCCACTGTGAAACATGTGGGAAATCTTTCATTAATAATTCCAGTCTTGTTATTCACATACGTAGTCACACTGGTGAAAAACCATTCCACTGTGAAATATGTGGGAAATCTTTTGTTGATGGTAGTAATTTAACAAGACACAAAAGAATACACACTGGAGAAAACCTATTTCATTGTGAGATATGTGGAAAATCTTTCATTGAAAATTCTAAGCTTACAATCCACATACGTAGACACACTGGAGAACAACCATATCACTGTGAAATATGTGGCAAATCTTTTGTCAATAGTAGTGATTTAAAAAGTCATGAACGAGTACACACTGAGGAAAAATCCCATCACTGTGAAATATGTGATAAATCATTCTATGTGAATTCACAACTTGTTGTCCACAAACTGATGCACACTGGAGTGACTCCCTTTTGCTGTGAAATATGCAGGAAATCGTTTCTAACTAACAGTCGTTTAAAAGCACACAAAAAAATACACACTGGAGAGAAGCCTTACCCTTGTGAAATATGTGGGAAGGCTTTTCTCAAAAATCATGATTTAAAACGCCACATGCAAATACACACCAGTGAAAAACCATATCACTGTGAAATATGTGACAATTCATTCTGTAAAAATTCTTCTCTTATAGTCCATATGCAAATACACACAGGAGAAAAGGCTTACCTTTGTGAGATGTGTGGCAAATCTTTTAATCGGAATTCGGATCTTATGAGTCACAAACGTAGACACACAGGAGATAGACCATGCCCCTGTGAAACCTGTGGGAAATCTTTTGTTAATAACAGTGATTTAAACAGACACAAACTCACACACACTGGAGAAAAACCCTATCAATGTGAAATATGTGAGAAATCATTTATAACAAGTAGTCTTCTAAAAAGACATGAACGAATACACAATTGAGGGAAATACTTTTAACTATGAAACATGAGAAATCCTCTTGAAAATCTAACTGTATTGTCTTCCAAGCGGTAGACATTGGAGAAAATTTATCTTGACAAAATATGTGAGGAATTATGGGGCATCTTTAATGTGCAGTCGACATGACCACTTTTAGTACAGTGTGTGGTCTACCTGATCAGTTCAGTGTGTGATTTAGCTGATCATTTACAGTTCAGTGTGTGATCTACCTAGCCATTTACAGTTCAGTGTGTGGTCTACCTGGTCATTTACACCAGTGTGTAGTCTCTCTGGCTATTTACAGTTTTGTGTTAGGTCTACTTGGTCATCTACCTAGCCATTTACAGTTCAGTGTGTGTTCCACCTGGCCATTTACAGTTCAGCATGCATTCTACCTCAACTACAAAAACTAACCCCAACCCAATAAACAAGCCAGGTCATTACCCCGCATCAATTATAGATACTGTGATAGACCACACACTAATGTAGCATCCTTTGAATCCTCTCATCTTATAGTCTACATATATACTTTCACTTGTCAAGACAAAGAAACACTAAATAAAATTAACAAACTATATTGTTTTAACTAACATTAGTGATGAATGTTGTGAAGAGAAATGGAATGAGATTGTTGGGTTGTGTTGAGAAAGGATGAAGTGACTGGATGAGAGGAATAGAGCCAGTGGTGAATGTTATGAAGAGAAATAGAATTAGAGGGCTGGGTCATGTTTTGAAGTATGAAAGACTGGGTGAAAAGAATAGTCACTGATGAATATTGTGAAAAGAAACAATTAGAGGTATTGGAGGATGAGAGACTGGGTGAGAGGAATAGAGCCAGTGATAAATGTTGTGAATGGAAACAGAATGAGAGGTTTGGGTCAAGTTTGAAAGATACTGAATGAGAAGAGTGATGTAAATGAAGATGAGAGGAAGAAGACAAAGAAAGGCATGGCTAAAGATGATGGAAGAGGAAATATAAGCCAAGGGGTTGATGAGGAGGGATATAAAGGATAAAGCAGAATGGAGAACCCTGTCATGGGGCCTGTAAGACTAATCTCTGCTTTAGCAGAGGAAATAATATTAAAACACTTGTTATTGTAACTAATTTACATTACTGTGTGTGTGTGTGTGAAAGTGCACTGATTAATGGTTAAGGTGTTGGGTCCACAATTGTAATGCCATGGGTTTGATCCAGTCAAAACACTTCATTTCATGTTTCCCCAGTCTATTGAATTGAAAGAATGAGCCCACTAGCAGGGAGTTAACATTGCATGGGACTTGTGTCATATCCTGGGAGAAGTTTTGTACTCTCAGTCACTTAAGAACCAGCAATAGCATCAGGGAAGTACCATTGTGTGAGACTAGTGTCTCATAAAACATGGATAAGGTCTATGTGACCACAACTATCTCTTATAATAAACTGATGTGCCTCTGTGTATATAATTATTTACTGACATAACATTGTTAGATTATTTCAATCAACTGATTGCATTGTCCCATCTAGAGCTCCTTCGTTGACAGCTGTCCAGTATTTTTAATACATCTAGCACAAAGACCTCACTGGATGATGTAATGAAGGTGAAGCTCACTATATCTGTAATCAAACAGAATAGACTTTTGAACTACTGGCAAACTATTTTTTTCAGCCTGTGGCATTTGAAGGAGCTGGGCCACTGATAATGAGTTTCTTCTCATTGACGGTGGCTGGTCTTACTGTAGTATCAGGTAATCCTTTTGGTGAGGGTAATTAGCTATTCCAACGCCATGGCCTCGCTACCACCTGATTTTTGTGAAGTATCAGGGGACTCTCATGAAGGTGCTTGGCTATTTCAGTGCCCCAGCCTCTCTATCACCCATGGCAATACCATAAGTCTTGGCTTGCCTCAAAATATTTTGTGGTGCATAATTGTGCATGACTTTTCTGATTAAAAAAAAATAATCTCTTTATTGGGCAAATTATATTAATCTCTATATATAAAAGCGAGGATGTGTGTGTGTGTGGACAACTTTGGACAGCTAAGGCTTTTACAATTCCCAACCGAATTTGACCAAACTTTCTGTGCACGCTGCACCTGTCACTAAGATGGTCACATCACAAAAATTTTTCAAATCGACCCACGAGCAATAAAAAATCGATAGCAAAATTATTTTTTCTAAAGTGCATGATGTAAGGTAGAAATCAATCAAAACAAAATCCTTATGGGACTTTCCATTCAAACTGTTGGGACCTACAACTTTTCAGCTGTAGCTTGCACATTTTTTTGTCACTTGCGACAAAATTGTAGGTTTATTCTCTGCACTACAAGGCTCTTAAGCGAGCATCGATTTTCTTCTAAGTCACATGTCTGTGTCAGCAAACCCATAAAAACTAAATCCTTATGGGATTTTCCATTCAATTTACTTCCTAGCTGTATATTCTTAGCATAATTTCAAACCCTGGGCAACGTTGGATAAATCTGCTAGTTATATAATATATTTATTGATTTAAGATGTTTTTAAACCTCTAAAATAGACATTTGACAAGCTCCAGAGTATAGAACCTATATCTTTGATGGTGTTTTTGTTTTTATAGTGTAAAGTAACAAAAAAAAAATAAAATACAACTTAAGTCACATAAGCAAAGGGAGTTAATTCAACATAACTTATTAATAAACTGCTAGGGGAGATAACTCTATTTTTACTTAATTTTTAATTCAAAAGGAAAAAAGAAAATTTCAATTACTATTGGTGTGTAGTATTTCAGAACATTTTAATTTCTTTCGTATAACAGGTATATAATACAGATACATTACCATAAATGAACACATTTATTACATAAATATTTTAATGGTTAGATCACTGTAATTTTATCATTTTCTTTCTATTGGATAAATAATCCATTAGTGTTGAATTTCAAATCAGTCGGTTTGCGCAGGCGCATAATTGGAGTCGCTCCAGCTGTGACTATCCGTACTTTTTGTATATTTATGATTACAGTATCGAAAGTGTACGTCTGCTTTTAAGGTAGAAGCCTGTAGTTTTAAGGGTATTTGGCTGCTAACTTCTCGCTTTTAAAACCTTTAACACCGCCGTCACATTCACAAGAACTACAATTCAACTAACAAAAGATGACACTAGAGTCACCACCATCAACAACAAAAGAAACACCAGTGGCAACATAAACATCGACAACAACGACAGCAGTAACAAAAATCAACAACAACAAAAACATTTTCAGACATCGTAAGTACAAATAAAAATAAATGCTTCCATTAACACTGGAAATCAAGAGTTCGAACTGGATCAAGCCAAAAAGATTTCGATAGAGGGAAGGCAGCAATAATGGTGCCCCCACCCCCGAAATAGTGGCAAGGAAAAAACAAAACAAAAGACGATCTTCTACTGACGTGTGTCCCGAACCGAGTTTGCCACAGTTATTGAAGTAGCGAAGGCTCTAACAGATGTAATGGCAGATATGGCCCACATACAAATAGCAAAACACTACCAGGTGAGGACCTCGCACGAAAGCTGTCAGTGGTCTCCCTTCGGATTGAGGAGTTTGTCCTACATCCGACTTACCTCTTGAGGAAAACTTTCAGACTGAGGATACTAGGTGTTCCACCTGGCTTAAACATCTAGTGGATCTTGGCCTACGCTGTCCTTCTCAAGGTCAAACGAAGCAAAAGAAAAAAAAATGGCCCGGGATAAACCTGGCAATTCTGCTTCAGGTGAAACTAGAACAGATAGAAAAATCCCAGACCAACGGGGAGAAGCTTAGAATAATTATTGAAGTTAAAAAGCAGATATGCCATCCGTATGGGGTCATGAGCCTTCTGCCCCCCCCCCCCCAAGAGACGAGGCTATCGCTACTACCATAACTGCGGCATCAGCAAAAGCAACATGAACGGCCTAAAAAAAGAAAGCAAAATAAATGGAAAAATAGAAAGCGACAGCAGTGAGGCAACTAAGGCCAACACCCACACAAACCTCACCACCACCACCACCATCAATTTCAACAGACGCCAACAACACCCCAAACTCAATGAAACCCTCATCCGTAACAACAACAAACCCAAATCCAACAAAAACAAACAAACCGCAGTCCTCAAGTCAGCCGGCTTCGAATTCACTTTGGATCGCTGCAACACACAACATCTGCTTTTTGATCAGAGTGAACGGTCACGTTTAGAAACTGTTCAATACCATGTGCTTGGTTCGCCAAGGTTGTCCCGTCTCGTCTCTATTGTATATATTGATCTTTGAGCCTCTACTCTAATTGAAGACATTGAGAGGCATCCCGCGCGAACTATGACGTGGGAGATCCATGTCAGCATATACCTACGACGTCACTGTAGTGTAAAAGCTAAACTCGCTACCTTCAATTCAGTATTCGTGACAACCCTTACCTATGGTCGTGAATCTTGGAGAATGATCAAAAGAATACGATCGCGAAAACAAGCGGCCGAAATTGGGATTCTTCCGGACCCAGTGGTAGACCACGAACAAGATGGTTGGATAACATCCATGAGCTAGGCTGGTCACACTTGGGGATCCAGCCGGATCAGTTGGAGACGGTTGCTTCTGACAGGACCCGTTGGAAGGAGTGTTTGAGGACTCTGCTCCCATGACCCTCTCACGAATATGTAGGTGAAGAAGAAGACATCGTTTTCGTTATAATCTTTTACACACACAACCTACCCCACACTATTGTTAGGTGCCGTCCTCAATGTTTTATTGATGTGAGTCCTATGTGGCTAATAAAGAAATTATTATTATTATTATTATTATTATTTTTATTGGGCGTCGCCACTGCATTTCCGAGCACATCTCTTATGTGCAGTGTAGATTTTGGTGGTGTTGTTTCAATTGTATTGAGAGTACTCATGATAATATGTGTGCAGTGCGTAATTGGGCTATATTTTGTATGTTGTATATATATTTGTAAGTCCTGTGGTTTTGGTTATGTATCTGTCTGTTTTATCATTCCCATGGCCTTTATTATTATATGTATTATTTCTGTTTTTATCATCCATATTTGGTCTATATCTATCTCTGGATCTTTATATTTGGATAAAATCTCGATTTTCTTGGTTAATATATTTTCTTCTGTGGGGATTGGTACATCAATTAGAGGACATTTCCTTTGTGGTCTTTGACTACAATATCCGGTCGATTGGCTGTCATCTCCCCGTCTGTGTGTATGGGCATATCCCAGAATATGATTGTATTGTCATTATCTGATACCTTTTGTAGCGTGTATCTGTACCATCTTTTTTCTGTTGGTATTTCGTAGTGTTGGCACAACTTCCAGTATATGTAAATCCCAACTCTATCATGTCTGTGGATATCTTCTTTTTTTTTAGTTAAGACTGGGCAGCCACATGATCTAAAGCTGTATGCTGCAGACGTGAACCCACATTGAAAGACTGTTACTGACAGAACATGGATTCACAAAAGAAATAAGTATTACATTTTGATGAGAAAAATGCGTCAAGGCAACACTAAAGAGAGAAAAAGTAGTGAAAAACACAAATATCATGCTAGATAAAGAAGCTGAGATAAGAGATTTAGATCAGATAGACATACACATGTTTAGGAATCAACGAACTAGACAGGGTCCAACACACAGATGAAAGAAATGATTATAAAGGAATACTATAGAAAGATTAGAACTAATGCAAAGAATAAGGTAATAGACATCAATACTCTAGCGATCCCAATAATAAGCTACAGTTTTCCACCTCCACATATCCTACAGTTACTGTGTTCTGTTTCATTATGTACTTCTGGTGGGGAAGCTTTGATCTTGTGCTGCGATTAGAAATCCTTCAGTCTCGGCTTTTAGTCTATTGCTTCGTAGCCAGTTTTGTGAATTTTGCTTGTCTAGATTTTTCGGGTATTGTCTATGTAAAGTTTTTTTTTGCCACCTTATAGCATGGCATTTTGGGGGTCTGTTTTCAATGCAGCCATTATTTTTCTTGTTTTCCTCTCTATTCCTGTTAGTTCTTTTAGTCTCCAGTTCAGAATATTAAAATTGTAGCTTACTACTGGGATCACTAGAGTATTGGTACCAATTGCCTTATTCTATGCATTTATTTCTGTTTTGAGTAGTAATCTAATCCATTTGTAGTATTCCTTTATAATCTTTTCTTTCACCTGTGTGTGTTGAGCCCTGTCTAGTTCCTTAATTCCTAAATATTTGTATATCTGTTTTTCTCTCTTCAGGGTTACATTGGAGCATTTTTCTAATCAAAATTTAATGCCTATTTCTTTTGTGAATCGACATACTCCCTGCAGCAGTGTTTCAAGTTACCTCTTGTCAGCAACATGCGACTTTAGGTCATCCGTATATGGTTAATGGTTTGGTTGTAGCATAGCCCAATCCAGTTCTGTTTAGTGTTTCAAATAATGGTGTCAGTGCTAAGCAGAAAAGCAGCGGTGATAGGGAGTCCCCATGAAATATTCCCCTGTTGATTGAGATGGACTCAATTTTTATAATTCCATCCTTCGTTTGTATTTGCAGAACTGTTTGACTCTTGCTCATGGCATGCTTGATAAATGTTTTTATTGTTGGCGCTATTTTATTCATGGCTAGTGGTGTTCAGTATCCATGTATGGGGAACACTGTCAAACATCTTCTGGTAGTCAATCCATGCCATGCTGAATCTTTTTGTAGTTGCCTTTTTGCCGTTTTAGATTATGACTTTATTGATTAGTGACTGGTTTTCATAGTCATATTAGCTTTTGCAGCATCCTTTCTGTTCTTCTGTAAGTAGTTTTTTTCCATGTGTTTGATCAGTTTCTGCGATACTAATGTTGTTAACTTTTTGTATGCAGTAGGAAGGTATGTTATGGGCTTGTTGATTTGGGGATTTGCTGTGTCATTATTCTTGAGGATCAGGATGGTTTTCCCATAAGTGTAAGTGAGCCAGTCAGGTGTTTTTTCTGGCTCTGTCAGCATCTCATTAAACCTTTTTTGCAAGTACACATGTCTCTGTTAAATATTTCAACCAAAAGTTTGGTATCTTTCATCTCCCGGTGCCTTCCAGTTGCTTGCTTTTTTCCGTGAGTTAGACACATCAAATGTAATATCTTCCCACACTTGTTCAGGTGTTGTGTTCGTTGTTATTCCTAGTTCTGTACAAGGTAACTTCCCTTCTTCTGCTCATAATCTTCTACGGAACTCCAATTCTTTTACTTTCAGGACTACATTTAACTCTATTGCAATCCTATTAAGTTCCTGGTAGAGTGGATTTTGGTTGGAGTGAAACAGGTGATTTTGTTAAAAAAAAAGTTTGGAACTTTTCCCATTTCCGGATTCTTTGTGCCTTTGCCAGTATATGTTGTTTTAAGCTTTCCTTAGTCTCCGGGATTTCATTTTCTGTTATATTATATTTCTTTAGTATTTTTATTTTCCTTCCTATTCCCAGTTTTGTTGTTTTCTTTTCTATTTCATTTAAGATTGAAAGGATTTAGCGCCCTTATTTAGATCTACAATGTATGCCTAGGTATTTAGCACCCTAATCTAGCTCTACAATATGTGTCTGGGTATTTAGCACACTAGTCTAGATCTACAATATGTGTCTGGGTATTTATCACACTAGTCTAGCTCTACAATATGTGTCTGGGTATTTAGCACACTAGTCTAGCTCTACAATATGTGTCTTGGTATTTATCACACTAGTCTAGCTCTACAATATGTGTCTGGGTATTTAGCACACTAGTCTAGCTCTACAATATGTGTCTGGGTATTTAGCACACTAGTCTAACTCTACAATATGTGTCTGGGTATTTAGCACACTAGTCTAGCTCTACAATATGTGTCTGGGTATTTATCACACTAGTCTAGCTCTACAATATGTGTCTGGGTATTTAGCACACTAGTCTAGCTCTACAATATGTGTCTTGGTATTTATCACACTAGTCTAGCTCTACAATATGTGTCTGGGTATTTAGCACACTAGTCTAGCTCTACAATATGTGTCTGGGTATTTAGCACACTAGTCTAACTCTACAATATGTGTCTGGGTATTTAGCACACTAGTCTAGCTCTACAATATGTGTCTGGGTATTTATCACACTAGTCTAGCTCTACAATATGTGTCTGGGTATTTAGCACACTAGTCTAGCTCTACAATATGTGTCTGGGTATTTAGCACACTAGTCTAGCTCTACAATATGTGTCTGGGTATTTAGCACATAGTCTAGCTCTACAATATGTGTCTGGGTATTTAGCACATAGTCTAGCTCTACAATATGTGTCTGGGTATTTAGCACACTAGTCTAGCTCTACAATATGTGTCTGGGTATTTATCACACTAGTCTAGCTCTACAATATGTGTCTGGGTATTTAGCACACTAGTCTAGCTCTACAATATGTGTCTGGGTATTTAGCACATAGTCTAGCTCTACAATATGTGTCTGGGTATTTATCACACTAGTCTAGCTCTACAATATGTGTCTGGGTATTTATCACACTAGTCTAGCTCTACAATATGTGTCTGGGTATTTAGCACATAGTCTAGCTCTACAATATGTGTCTGGGTATTTATCACACTAGTCTAGCTCTACAATATGTGTCTGGGTATTTATCACACTAGTCTAACTCTACAATATGTGTCTGGGTATTTAGCACACTAGTCTAGCTCTACAATATGTGTCTGGGTATTTAGCACATAGTCTAGCTCTACAATATGTGTCTGGGTATTTAGCACATAGTCTAGCTCTACAATATGTGTCTGGGTATTTAGCACACTAGTCTAGCTCTACAATATGTGTCTGGGTATTTATCACACTAGTCTAGCTCTACAATATGTGTCTGGGTATTTAGCACATAGTCTAGCTCTACAATATGTGTCTGGGTATTTAGCACACTAGTCTAGCTCTACAATATGTGTCTGGGTATTTAGCACATAGTCTAGCTCTACAATATGTGTCTGGGTATTTATCACACTAGTCTAGCTCTACAATATGTGTCTGGGTATTTATCACACTAGTCTAGCTCTACAATATGTGTCTGGGTATTTAGCACATAGTCTAGCTCTACAATATGTGTCTGGGTATTTAGCACACTAGTCTAGCTCTACAATATGTGTCTGGGTATTTATCACACTAGTCTAACTCTACAATATGTGTCTGGGTATTTAGCACACTAGTCTAGCTCTACAATATGTGTCTGGGTATTTATCACACTAGTCTAACTCTACAATATGTGTCTGGGTATTTATCACACTAGTCTAGCTCTACAATATGTTTCTGGGTATTTATCACACTAGTCTAGCTCTACAATATGTGTCTGGGTATTTAGCACATAGTCTAGCTCTACAATATGTGTCTGGGTATTTATCACACTAGTCTAGCTCTACAATATGTGTCTGGGTATTTATCACACTAGTCTAGCTCTACAATATGTGTCTGGGTATTTAGCACACTAGTCTAGCTCTACAATATGTGTCTGGGTATTTAGCACACTAGTCTAGCTCTACAATATGTGTCTGGGTATTTAGCACACTAGTCTAGCTCTACAATATGTGTCTGGGTATTTAGCACACTAGTCTAGCTCTACAATATGTGTCTGGGTATTTAGCACACTAGTCTAGCTCTACAATATGTGTCTGGGTATTTAGCACACTAGTCTAGCTCTACAATATGTGTCTGGGTATTTAGCACACTAGTCTAGCTCTACAATATGTGTCTGGGTATTTATCACACTAGTCTAGCTCTACAATATGTGTCTGGGTATTTAGCACACTAGTCTAGCTCTACAATATGTGTCTGGGTATTTAGCACACTAGTCTAGCTCTACAATATGTGTCTGGGTATTTAGCACACTAGTCTAGCTCTACAATATGTGTCTGGGTATTTAGCACACTAGTCTAGCTCTACAAAATGTGTCTGGGTATTTAGCACACTAGTCTAACTCTACAATATGTGTCTGGGTATTTATCACACTAGTCTAGCTCTACAATATGTGTCTGGGTATTTAGCACACTAGTCTAACTCTACAATATGTGTCTGGGTATTTAGCACATAGTCTAGCTCTACAATATGTGTCTGGGTATTCAGCACACTAGTCTAGCTCTACAATATGTGTCTGGGTATTTATCACACTAATCTAGCTCTACAATATGTGTCTGGGTATTTAGCACACTAGTCTAGCTCTACAATATGTGTCTGGGTATTTAGCACACTAGTCTAGCTCTACAATATGTGTCTGGGTATTTAGCACACTAGTCTAGCTCTACAATATGTGTCTGGGTATTTAGCACACTAGTCTAGCTCTACAATATGTGTCTGGGTATTTAGCACACTAGTCTAGCTCTACAATATGTGTCTGGGTATTTAGCACACTAGTCTAGCTCTACAATATGTGTCTGGGTATTTAGCACACTAGTCTAGCTCTACAATATGTGTCTGGGTATTTAGCACACTAGTCTAGCTCTACAATATGTGTCTGGGTATTTAGCACACTAGTCTAGCTCTACAATATGTGTCTGGGTATTTAGCACACTAGTCTAACTCTACAATATGTGTCTGGGTATTTATCACACTAGTCTAGCTCTACAATATGTGTCTGGGTATTTAGCACACTAGTCTAGCTCTACAATATGTGTCTGGGTATTTAGCACACTAGTCTAGCTCTACAATATGTGTCTGGGTATTTAGCACACTAGTCTAGCTCTACAATATGTGTCTGGGTATTTAGCACACTAGTCTAGCTCTACAAAATGTGTCTGGGTATTTACCACACTAGTCTAACTCTACAATATGTATCTGGGTATTTATCACACTAGTCTAGCTCTACAATATGTGTCTGGGTATTTAGCACACTAGTCTAACTCTACAATATGTGTCTGGGTATTTAGCACATAGTCTAGCTCTACAATATGTGTTTGGGTATTCAGCACACTAGTCTAGCTCTACAATATGTGTCTGGGTATTTATCACACTAATCTAGCTCTACAATATGTGTCTGGGTATTTAGCACACTAGTCTAGCTCTACAATATGTGTCTGGGTATTTAGCACACTAGTCTAGCTCTACAATATGTGTCTGGGTATTTAGCACACTAGTCTAACTCTACAATATGTGTCTGGGTATTTAGCACATAGTCTAGCTCTACAATATGTGTTTGGGTATTCAGCACACTAGTCTAGCTCTACAATATGTGTCTGGGTATTTATCACACTAATCTAGCTCTACAATATGTGTCTGGGTATTTAGCACACTAGTCTAGCTCTACAATATGTGTCTGGGTATTTAGCACACTAGTCTAGCTCTACAATATGTGTCTGGGTATTTAGCACACTAGTCTAGCTCTACAATATGTGTCTGGGTATTTAGCACACTAGTCTAGCTCTACAATATGTGTCTGGGTATTTAGCACACTAGTCTAGCTCTACAATATGTGTCTGGGTATTTAGCACACTAGTCTAGCTCTACAATATGTGTCTGGGTATTTAGCACACTAGTCTAACTCTACAATATGTGTCTGGGTATTTAGCACACTAGTCTAGCTCTACAATATGTGTCTGGGTATTTAGCACACTAGTATAGCTCTACAATGGTGCACCCCATGCTCTTAAATAAAATAATTTCAACTTTGCTTTAGATATTTTCACAACGCTGGAACGTAGCAAAGATGTTTAGCGATTTATTTATTGATCGCAGGAAATTATATAATTACTAAGCCTGCATTTTTCACAACACGATCCATACTCACCCACGCCATATCATGTGACGGGTCGTAACACCGTAAAACCATTTCAATACCACTGTTACACAACCATGATGTTTAATGGTTTATAATTATATAACGCTGATTCTTTAAGGTTTAGTAATGCATTTTTCTGAGCTCTGCGCTCAAAATACCTACCTAGTTGGCTTTAACGGTAGCGCCAGCCTTGCAAATCACTCTTAACGATATGCCAATGTCAGAATAATTACCTTGCGGTATCTGTCCGCTCCTTACATTCTACGTGGTGGTCCGAAAGTATTGTCACTCCTTGTCACATATTGATTTAACTTTCATTACTCTATTCTTTCCAGCATAGTTACGTACCTTTACGATCTGAGTTCAAATCCCGCCGAGTTTGACTTTGCCTTTCATCCTTACGGGGTCGATAAAATAAAGTACCAGTAATGCACTGGTTAATTACTGGCCTTGTGCCTAAAGTAGAAACAATTAATTATAATAATAATTGTTTCTACTTTTGGCACAAGGTCAGCAATTAACCACCAATAATAATATAATTTTCTATTTCAGAGTTCCTACAGTTTGGAAGAGAGGCTGCTTGCAAGTGTATGGACACATGATCGTGTGCATTCTGGCAAGAGCATGGAGGATGTGCGACATGACTTCACTGCAAGATTCGGCAAACCAGCTCCTCCGAAGAAGGCGATACTGCGATGGGAACATAAACTGTTTCTCATTACTTTTTGGTAGGGGGTGACAAGACTTTCGGACCACCCTGTATGTTAAAATCCCATCAGGATCAAATTTGCTTTTTATCCTTCTGGGGTCAATAAAATAAGGTATTAGGCAAGTACTGGTGTTAATATAATGGATTTCATACTTCCATCACGGAAATTGCTGGTATTGCTCTTACAATAATGCAGTATCGGTAGAGGTACGGACGCCATGCTTTGCAGCAGAGAGTTACGGCCCTTTACGGTCTAAGTTAAAATCCTGCTGAGGTTAACTTTGCCTTTCATCCTTACGGGGTCGATAAAATAAACCACCAGTAATGAACTAGGGTAATTGTTGGTCTTGTGCCAAAAATATAAACACTAATAAATAAAAAAAAAAACGATCCAAGGGAGGTCACTCTAAACGTATAATATCAAATGCATCCAAAGTCGACAAAATGTGACCAAAACACCATTGCTGTGTCAATGAATGATGAACCGGTAAGTGAAGATGTCTGAGCGTCGAGAGTGCTCGGCTGGCTACATGTAACTGGGGGCAGAAATCTGTATGTGGTTGACGGCAGAGGGAAAATAGTACTCAATACCGAAGTAGAGTTTAAATATTCATTTTATTAAGGTTAAATAGTAAGTCTTGTTACTCTGATGACCCTGTGATAAACAGGCGAAACTCCAGAGTAACAAGACTCACTATTTAGCCTTAATAAAATGAATATATATATATATATATATGCAAGAGTCGGGACCCCGACGGCTGAGCTCTTTCCGTTTCAACAGCTAGTTCCAATATATATCTGTATATATATAAAATTAAATATGTATGTGTGTGTGTCTGTGTATTACCTATAGGGGCCTACATCTTACGACCGATTTTCATGAAACTTTACAGGCTCATAGATTAATCATCAGGGAGTGTTTTCTATATATCAGCGTATCGTTTTTTATTCTGGGGTCATCCTGCAGATAAAAATCGATAGGGGGGGGGGTCACCTTTTTTTAGGTATCGAAAAATAAGATTTTTGGTACTAGCTCCCACATTTTGCCACCGATTTCGTTCAAATTTTAAAGCAAAATAGAATTTATCATTGCACATCCTGTAATGGCTTTATATTTTGCATTTGTTGTTCAGGGACGGCGTGGCAGCCGCTTAAATATTCAAAAATACCACTTTTAGACTCAAATTTCCACTTTTTCGGCTCTAGCTCCCACATTAATCAACCTACTTTGTTAAAATTTTACACCACGCTAGATCTGATTATTTCACGTCTTAAAGTGGCTTTTCATTTTCGATGTTTTGTTCAGGAACAGCGTGGCAGCCGCTTAAATATTCGAAAATACTACCTTTTCGCTCAAATTCTCGCCTCTTCGGCTCGAGATCCCACATTTTTCAACCGATTTCGTTCAAATTCGAAACTTCGGCTCCACCTCACACACAAATCAATTTATTTGGTTCAACTTTTATACTACGATAGAACCTATCATTAGCTCCCACATTTTTCAACCGATTTCGTTCAAATTCGAAACTTCGGCTCCACCTCACACATAAATCAGTTTATTTGGTCCAACTTTTATACTACGATAGAACCCATCATTGCACATCTTATAGTAGCTTTACACTTTCCATTTTTTGTTCAGGGACGGCGCGGCAGCCGTTTAACTCTTCAAAATACGATTTTTTCCACCTCCCATATACTCCATACGATTTCACTCAACATTTCGCCATTTGCTATACCTTACGACCGATTTTCAAGAAACTCGCAGTCGCTAAGATCAACACCTTTTCATCAAAGCAGATATTATTTTACCTACCCAGGCAACGCTGGGTACTGCTGCTAGTATATATATATATATATATATATATATATATATAACAAAGAAAGTGTGGTAAGAAACCAGGTGGACCATAACGCACCAGAGTACTCGATACTTAGGGTAGTAGAGTGGGTAATAGGAAAAGAGTCAGGACCCCGACGGCTGAAAAGAGTAAAACATTTGAGTTGTTTATATTTACGATATCAAAACTGATCTATTTTGCATTTGTTAATGTTTTAGACAGGGAGGGAAGGACACAATTCATGATACTTCCGAATCTCTACCTCCCCGGAACTTATAGGGGGAAGGAGTGAGTGAGGGAGGATGGTGTCCTCAAACAGGAGACCTGGCCCAAATACTTGGTACAGAATGGACTCAACAAAAGCAATGAAAGAGCCAGCTTGTGATGTTAAACCGAGCAATGGATTTAGTCCATCACCCAGTAGGTGGTATATTTAACCACGGTAGGATTTGAAATCGGAACGCATAATTCCACCAACCAGACTGGTACAGTATTTTATACTGACGCTAAAGAGATGTCAGACAAATATGATCTCAGTGGGATTTGAGCCCAGTGGGCGGACTACCGTAACAAATACCGCATGGCATTGTGTCCTACGCTCTAACAACTGCCAATTTACCGCCGATGTGCGTGTGTGTGTCTGTGTCTGTGTGTGTGTGTGTGTCTGTGTGCGCGTGTGTGCGTTTTGTTCATGTTACTAAAAATCGCCGTTCTTTATGTTGTGTTCTTTACGTCCCAAAACACCCCCCACCCACACACACACGTAAGTCAGGGAAACAAAGTATATTAGTTTCACGCTTGTAGAAAGAGTTACATAGTCAACGCATCGGGCATTTTCCCTTCAGCAGGAATAACACACACACACACACAAACACACATATAAATATATATATACGTAAAAGCAGGCGCATAGGTGGGAGTGGGGGGGGGGGGAGTGAGTTGGTGATGTAGTTGTGTAATGTGTAGGTGTTCTATGTTAGTGGGGGGGGGGGAGATTTGTGTGGATTGGTAGTGTAGGCTGATTGAGTGCGAGCGCGTGGGTCAAGTGTGTGATAAGAGGAGGTGCTCGCGAGCGAGCATGCACAAACCCATGTTGCTAGTGCGCAATATGTGGCAGCATGCGTAGGCGCGCGAGCGCACACAAACGCACATGTATCGATTTGCAAGCCCCCACCCACGAGGCGGGGGAAGTAGGTAGAAGCGGTAGGGTGAGTTAGGGATGTTAATGGTATTAGTTGCAGGAGTTCTGGTCATATTAATGGGGGTTAGTGAGTATTAGTAGCGTAGGCTGTGCGTGCGTGTGGCGTCAAACGCCCGGGCACGCGCGCGGGTTCCCGCCCGATTTGGGTGGGCGTGTTATCCATATGCTGGTGCATGTTAGTAGGTGTGCTGGTGGAGGAGTTTGTGTGTAGTTGGGGTGGTTCGAGGGTGCATGAGTGGAAGGGTGATGGGTGTGGTGAAGGCGTTAGCTGGGGAAAAAAGGTGGTGCGTTTAATCTAGGTGGACAGGAGAAAAAATAAGGGGTTGTTCCCTTCTGAGACGTGATTTCAGTGGTCCAATGCACGCAGCGAGGTCGAAAATTGTGAGGTCATCAGTGGAGTGTCGGGCGGAGCAGAAATGTTGGGCAATGGGAGACGGGCCGCTTAGCCGGATGTCTCGGAGGTACTCAGCAAATCTATCCGCCAAACGGCGGCCTGTTTGGCCAATATAGAGGGCGCCACATAGCGCGCAACAGTTTCCATAAACGAAACTGGTGGAGGTGCAGCGAAAGAAGTCCCTAATGTGGAAAGTTCGGTCGGTGGATCGGGTGAGAGTGGTGGTGTCGGTGAGGGTGGTGGTGTCGGTGAGGAAAGGACATGTGTGGCAGCGGGGTCGTGAGCAGGGCTGGAATCCTGGAGAATATATATATATATATATATATATATATATATATATATATATATATATATATATATATATATATCAAAGTTAGAACTATATTATGAATTCCCAAAGGAGAGTAGAGAATTAGATATAGATAGATAGATAGATAGATAGATAGATAGATAGATAGATAGATAGATATGTTTCTTTATTAGCCACAGGGGCACAAAAGAAGGGGACAATTACAAAGAGGGGAGTTTACATACAATAAAAACGTGTAAAATGTTATCACAATTGTAAATTAAAAGTTAATCGATTTTCCCCAATAGGAGGAGACAGTTCATATGGGTAGCACATATCCCCGAAAAAAATGTGCAACCCTCATCTCCAGGAGCACGAAGAGTTTGTACCCCTTAGATAGATAGATAGATAGATAGAAGTGGCTGAGTATTCCACATACACGTGGATCCGTAACGTATATATTTGGGAGATTCAGCTTGACATTTCAGTTGACTGGGAAAACGTGAAATAAAAGGAACCGAAGAGAATCGAACCCATGACCATACTTACTATCACAAATCGAAAAGTCTAAACCAGGCGCCTTCACTTAGCTGATTTAGGGTTAAACAACAATACTATAGCTTTTTAACGTTCTTTGGTTGCTAGGATTCGTTTAAGAGAGAGAGAAGAGAGAGAGAGAGAGAGAGAGAGAGAGAGAGAGAGAGAGAGAGAGAGAGAGAGAGAGAGAGAGAGAGAGAGAGAGAAGGGGAAGGAACGATATATATATATATATATATATATATATATATATATATATATATATATATATATATATATACATACATATATATATATATATATACAAACGCGCACAGACAAGGAATAGGAGAGAAAGAGAGAGAGAGGGGGAGAGATATACAGAGATAAGGAGAACGAGTGAGATACAATAGGAAGGGGAAGGAGAGAGAGAGAGAGAGAGCGATATAGAGATAGAGAGAGAGAGAGTGAAAGAGATATGCAGACATAAGAGGAAGGAGAGAGAGGGAGTTAAGAGAATCTAGGTCAGGATCATCGATCTGTTTCTGCCTACAAGACCACCACTCACACCACTCACTCTCTCTTTCTTTCTCCTTCCTCTCAGTTTCTCTCATCACTACCGTTTACTTCTCCCACTGCCACTCCCATCCGTTGCACCTCCTTCACTTAACATACATCCAACTGTGTAGGAGGTCATTGCTCTTCAGTGATGTACTGTACTGCCAAAACGTGTGGGTGTGTGCAAACGTGTGTATGTATGTGTGCGTTTCTGGGGTTTGTGTCTGTACATATGTGTATACGTAGGTATGTGTCATGTATGTGTTTGTGTGTATTGTAAATACATGTGTGTGTACTTATGTGTGTATGTCCTATTTATTTGTCTCTGTGTGTGTGTATGCGTTTCTGTCTGTGTGACCATATAAATGTGTTTGCGTAAATTCATTTCTGCCTGTGTGTGTAGATATTTTTTCTGTATATGTACTTGTTCGAATGAATACACATGTGCAAGTTATCTATATGGACACACACACACACACACACACACACACACACACACACACACACACACACACACACACACACACACACACACACACACACACACACACATACATACACATACATGTATATGTATATGTGTGTGTATACGTATACATGTGTACGTTTGTTTGTGTGTATGTGTGTGTGTGTGTGTGTGTAAGTGTGTGTGTGTGTGTATGTTTACGTTTACCAGCGGTTTAATATAAGATGATCGATAAAATAAGTATCAGATTTGAACCAGTAAGTATTGGAGTCCATATGATCGTCCAAAGCTTTTCAATGCGTTGCGCCAGCATGGCCATCATCTAACGCTTGAAACCAACAAAAGAAGAAATATATAGACTAATGATATGTTTGTTGCAATAGGATGGTTTGGACAGGTTGCTAGGGTCGGAGACTAAACAGATCAGATAACCACATCTTCAAAGTTCCATATTTTGGTATGGTTTCTATGGCTAGATGTCCTTCATAATGTTAACCACTTTGTAGTGTGTCTAAATCAAAAGTCTAAAATCTGTCTTAAACCCCGAAGGCTCATCAGGCCCGTGCTTATCCCGGTTTCCATGGCATTAAGCGACTGAGAGTACAACACCCCCACCCCTGGACAGGACGCCAGTCCATCGCAGGGTTAAACTCCCAGCTATTGCTGGTACTCATTTTTAGTTGAGTATACTGGAGCAACATGAAATGAAGTGTTTTGCTCAAGAACACAACACACAACCCAGTCCAGGAATTGAACGTTATGGTCGTAAGTCCAACACCCTTACCACTAGGCCACATGCTTCCATTTTACAGTGTAGTGGGTGCATTTAATCGTGGCATCAGCACTACCATTTTACAGAGTGTAATGTGTACATTTTATCGTGGCTCCAGCACTTTAAATTTACAGAATGTACTGAGCGTATTTTAATGTGACCCTACCATTTTACAGGGTGTACTGGGTGCTTTTTATCGTGGCACCAGCGAGTGATTTTATTGTGGCATTAGCACTACAACTTTAGAGTAGTAATAAATAAGAACAAATGTTCAGTGTTAAAAGGACTCAATACAAAGTGGTAGAGTCAAATTTAATATACATTTTGAGTTGACTGGGGCTTCAAGTTTGGTCCCTTGTGGCGTATTCAATAAATTTGATGGAATAAGATACAAGATGGTCAACATTGGTAATTCTGTCTGAGACTTATATTGAGAGGGCTAGGAGCTAGTTTGTTCAGCTCCAGATCGTAGGTTCGACTTTCCGCGGCGTGCTTATATCACGTTGCTCCAGTCCATTCAGCTGACACAAAGGAGTTGTATCTGTGGACTGGAGCAACTTGATATCAGCTTTGTTATACACTGTATCGCGCTGAGTTTCCATGAGAAATACACATCTGTGGAATGCTCAGCCACTTGTACATTAATTTCACGAACACGCTGTTCCATTAATCAAACAACTGTAGCACTCGTCTTAGAAACAAGGACACGGTATCATCATGCATGCACATGTACGCACACACAGACACACAGACACGCAGACTAACACACGGGCACACAAACACACACATACATATACGCGTGTATATTTTCTGCATATACGTTAGTATAGGGATATATATATATATAGGGCGGTTAAAATTCCCGAGATTATACATATATATATATATATTCATATATTTTTCCCATGCTACGATACATACATAAAATAGACGCACGTATATATATATAAATATATATATATATATATATATATATATATATATACACACATATATATATATATATATATATATATATATATATATATATATATATATATATATATATATATATATACATATATATATATATATATATATATATATATATATATATATATATATATATATATATATATATATATATATACATATATATATATATATATATATATATATATATATATATATATATATACATATATACATATATATATATATATATATATATATATATATATATATATATATATATATATATAAAAACTAACTTGGCAATCATATACTTTCCTATATGGCTATCTACATACAAATAGAATTATAGTTTTACCCCCTCTCTCTCTCTATATATATATGTATATATGTTCTTCTGGTTTTATAATTTCACAAATTTTTACCAATAGAGAGAGAGTCGGTTTCTAACATAGACACAAGACTCTCTCATTGGAATTTACACAACATCAACTAGGTAGATCATGTATGCATGTCTGCTTGTGTAGGTATGGATGTTATTGTGTGTGGATATGTATGTTTTGAGTTGTATGTGTGCATGTGTATATGCTTCGTATCTCTACATGTGTATATGCAGTTATTAGATGCAACATTTTTGGAATATTTTACATATTTTTATTGTTCTATTAATGGATTGTACTTGTAATTTCCTAACTAGTTGTGTTCTTTCTGTTCCTGTGAAGCCTAGCTTCTCAAGATTTGTATTGAGGCAGTTACTAACATACCCCAGTGCCCTAATAATCACAGGCATAAATCTGAATGGTAATCAGGGTGGAGTATCTGCAGATTTCTCATTAGTTCTGCATAAATATTCTCCTTTTCGCTAATCTTTGATATTATATTGGTATCTGCTAGGCAGTTAATTTCCACTACTGTGCATGCTTTCTTCTCCCTGTCCCATATCATAATATCTGGTCTGTTATGCCTGCATTTGATAGGGGTTTTTACTGGAACATTCCACCAGTACTCTTTCATATTATGTGCATGGATGTCTTCCACATTGCTGTAGCTTTTAATGTTTATTATCGGGGCTATTTTTTTTACGAACTGCATTGTACAGTGTTTTGGCCACTACATCATGCCTCATAGGTAGATAGTACCGCGATGGCATCTTTGGACAGCTGCCGATGACATGGGTGATATCCTCGATGTTAGTTCTGTTGAGTCTGCACTTGTTATCACATTTAGGTGTTTTGCCTGCATCCATATCTCTTTTGTGAATCAGGTATTTCGTGCTAATCTCCTGTTCTTGGATTGCAAAAGCGTATCCTTCAAAGTGGGAGCCAATATAGCGGTTGTTGGTCCAATATAGACTACTTTCCTTATCTATATTACTCTCACTCTGGAGCTTCCTGACAACATACCCATGCATGATTTTTTGCTGATAAGCATGCAGTTTTTCATCCATGGATTCACTGCGATACTGCTGAGCGACTTCCCTGGGTGTGAGTTTTTGATTATCACACGGTATATCTCTCGAGGAGTTCCTTCCCAACTCTCATGCAAATAGACTTGCTCGAGAGACGGGCTCCTACGCTTCGAAGTTCGTAGATGTCGGAGAGATATGATGCGACATTCAAATGTTGTCTGGACTGATGTTAGGCCTCTGCCTCCCTGCTTACGTTTCAAGAAAAGGCGGTCTATGTCACTGTTGATGTGGAAGTTTCCGGTGTTGTTCAGTATTTTTCGAGTTCCAACATCAACTGCTCGGATTTCGTCTATCGTCCAATTGAGTATTCCAAACGTTGGTGTTAGGACAGGCACAGCAAACACATTGTGAGCCAGTGTTTTGTTTTGCGCAGAGAGTTCCGATGACCAAATCTTTCTTAATCGGGTGTAGTATTCCCTGGTTACGCGTTCCTTATTACAGATACCATTATAGGATATGTTCTCATCTATCTCCAGGTATCTGTAGCACTCCTCATCAGATATCGGTGAAACAGTTAGGCCATTGATGACAATGTTGCTAGATTGGGTTGTTGTTTTTCCCCGCTTTACAGTCATGTATGAGCATTTATCTTGGCCAAACTCCATTCCTATATCCTTTGAGAACGTTGTAACCAGGTCAAGATTTTTCTTCATCCCATCCATGTTCTTGGCATAGAGTTTCAGATCGTCCACAAAGAAATTATGGGTTAGGTTCGTATTTCTGTCCTCCTGTGAGCCAATGATGTATCCCTCACATTTCTTGAGCAGAAAGGACAAGGGTTTTAATGACAAGGTGAATAATATCACAGAGAGACTGTCCCCCTGAAATATACCCCTGCGATATTTTATTTTATCAGTGAAAATAGAGTCCTCCCTCTCCGTATTTAACCTTAGGATAGTAGCCCAAGAAGACAGCCTCTTTATGGCTCTGACAATAATGTCTGGAACTTTAGCAAGTTGGAGGGCCTCTATCATCCAAGAGTGGGGAACAGAATCGAAAGCTTTCCTGTAATCCAGCCAGACTGTAGCCATATTCCTCCTAAGTTGTCGCACCTCCGACATCGCAGTTTTGTTGATTAGGAGTTGTTCAGCACATCCCCAAACCCCTTTCTTTCCAGCTGCTTGTTCATCTGTGATGATGTTATTATTTTCACAGTGATCTTGGAGGAATAGGTTCAGGCAGGCTGTATACATCTTATACATCAGGTTCTAGCATGCAATGGGTCGGTAGATTTTTACCAAGTGGATGTCTTTGTTCTTGGCGACCAATAATGTTTGTGCTAATGTCAACCATTCTGGTATAAGTGTATCTCCCTTAAGAACTTGTTGGTAGAGGTCTACCAACAAGTTCAAGATACCTCCGATAGAATATCAGTTTTTTGTCCCAGTAGCCGTCTCTTCCTGGTGTTTTCTTATCTTGGAGTTTTCCTATCACAGTCTCAAGGGTACCCTCACTTATTTCGTATGTTTTTGTTGTAGTGTAGGAGCAATAGTTCTTTCGGATTTCTCTTAGCCACACTGCATCTTGGTTGAAATTCTTCTTTTCACCCCATATTTTGGTATGTATGTATGTATGTATGTATGTATGTATGTATGTATGTATGTATGTATGTATGTAGGTATATATATATATATATATATTTATATATATATATATATATATATATATATATATATATAGAGAGAGAGAGAGAGAGAGATGTTAAGTGAACGTTAGGATGATGAGATGAACAGTTATAGGGTTTTCATTAAACACACATACGTAAGTACCGGCACACAGCACACACACTGACACAATCGCTCTCACACATACTCTTCATATTTCTCTTCCACACACACATACACACACTAACACATTACTCACATGGTATCTCTTTGGCACACACACACACAAAGACACACACATATATACACGCACACACACACGGGATTTCGATTGTAAAATGTTGAAAAAGCCAAATGAATGTCAAAGTACAAGAAGAAAAAAACAGCAAAGAAAATCATCGCAAGTAAGCACACACACACACAGACAGACAACGCGCGCATACACATACAAACGCACACATGCACATAGTCACACACTCGAACACAGACACACATTCCAACGGGATCAAATACGCAAACGCTAACACGCACACACATACACATCTAACTTGGTTTCATATACATACACACATACAACCATACGGCACACACAGACACACGAGAACACAGACACACATTCCAACGGGATCAAACACGCAAATGCTCACACGCACATACACACACAGTCCAACGTGGTTTCATATACAAACATACATACAAACACACGGCACACACACACACACACACACACACACACACACACACACACACACACACACACACACACACACACACACACACACACACACACACACACACACACACACACACACACACACACACACCAATATGGACACAAATACGATTCTACAAAGGCTCACATGTTTAACACGAGAAACATGTGGAATAGAAATGTAAAAGTTCATCGAACTGAAAAGAACTTTGAATCAGCATCGATCTTCGCTTCTTGTTCGATACGTGATTGGTGGAATGATAAAGTCATTTTTTTAGTGAAGTATTTTATTTTATTTGTTTAGTCAGAGGAAGGAATAATGTCCATCCATTTATATTACTCTAACGCTAATCCTAACTCTAACCGTAACTCTTACTCAAATCCTAACCTTAACTCTTACTCAAATCCTAACCTTAACTCTAACTCAAATCCTAACCTTAACTCTAACTCAAATCCTAACCTTAACTCTTACTCAAATCCTAACCTTAACTCTAACTCAAATCCTAACACTAACTCTAACCTTAAATCCAACTCAAATCCTAACTCTAACCCTAACCTTAACTCTAACTCAAATCCTAACCCTAACCTTAAATCTAACTCAAATCCTAACCCTAACCTTAAATCTAACTCAAATCCTAACCCTAACCCTAACCTTAAATCTAACTCAAATCCTAACCCTAACCCTAACCTTAACTCTAACTCAAATCCTAACCCTGACCTTAAATCTAACTCAAATCCTAACCCTAACCCTAACCTTAACTCTAACTCAAATCCTAACCCTAACCTTAAATCTAACTCAAATCCTAACCCTAACCCTAACCTTAAATCTAACTCAAATCCTAACCTTAAATCTAACTCAAATCCTAACCCTAACCCTAACCTTAAATCTAACTCAAATCCTAACCCTAACCCTAACCTTAAATCTAACTCAAATGTTAACCCTAGCCCATTGCCCCTGGACAGCTATTTTATACAAGCCCGTAAGAATAGAACGCAAAGTCTACTTTGGTGGGATATGAACACAGAATGTAAGGGGCAGGAACAAATACCGCAAGGTATTTTGTCCAACACTGCCAATATAGAGCGAAGCAAGTGGTCCTTTCATTTATCGATCCAGGTGAAATGTAAAGTTGGGCTCGGCAGGATTTGAACTGAGAGCACAGACTGCCGGAACAAATACCACAAGGTATTTTGTCCAACGCTCTAAGAATTCTACTAATCCCACGCTCTGGACTCCGAAGGATCAAAGGCAAAGTTAATGGCAACAAGATTTGAACTGAGATTGTTAAGAGCCACTGAAAACACTAGTTCTGGTTCGATCACTGAAGTTAAGCAATGTCGAGCCTAGTTAGTATTTGGATGGGTGACCACCAGGGAAACTTAGGTGTTGTAAGCATTTCCTTTTTGTAGTGCACCTGAGCACTGTAGACAATAATTTTCATTATATTATATATATAAAATGTCTAACCATACTTATTAGACCATTTCTCAGGAAATAAACAGTTTACATTCTGTCAATTTTTGTAAAAACAAATATTATTTACTGTCTTTATTGTACTGAATCGATTACTTAGATTAGGGGACGGGTTTCTCGTACAATCAATCACATTGTAGCTTTGATACATATATAACTTTATCATATATCTATATAAATGTAAGCATAAATATATATATATATATATATATATATATATATATATATATATATATATATATATGTATGTATGTGTGTGTGTGTGTGTGTGTGTGTGTGTGTGTGTGTGTGTGTGTGTAAATAAGCCATCTAAAGCGTCGAGTGAGTTGAAATTCTGAGAAAATATAGAGAATTTTTAACGCAGTTGATTTCTATAGAAAATAGCTTAGAAAATCGGATAAAATACTCCTATTGATGAAAAAAAAAGTGGTCGGCAGCCGCTGAAGAGAATTGAACGCTGTACCTCTCAAATTAGAGCTGAGTGCTCTGTACCATTGAGCTAAATATCAGGGGTCGTTTAGCTCAATGGTACAGAGCACTTAACCGGCATTTGAGAGGTACAGAGTACGATTCACTGCAGCAGCTGCTGGCCACTTTTTCCCGCCAATAGAAGTATTTTACCCGATTTTCGAAGTTATTCTTTATAGCAGTCAACTGTGTTTTCAGTAATTTTTGCGTTCGAGATTCTCTACATGTTAAAAAGAATTCACACACACACACACACACACACACACACGCACACTTATAAATATAAATAAGCGAGAAATCTATACGATTCTACCTTATTTTAGTCTCAGCAGAAACTAGTTAGATATGCAGCCTTGACAACCGCCAACAAGCGAGAAACAACGTTATCGGTTGCTTCCCTTTGTTTTTGCTGAAACTAAGGATGTGTGACGGTGGTCACAACCTTAAACATTCATAGCAGAAGGCTGCCAAATTTTGTCCATAAACATCCTGTATACAACACCTACATACATATATATAACGCTATGTTGGAGCACCAATACTAATTACACACACACGCACATACATATATATATATATCTCTATGTATACATGTGTGTATATATATATGTGTGTGTGTGTATGTATGTAAATTCAATTTAGTCACGGACGAAATGTTGCTCAACTGAAGTATGACAGATTCTTCGCTACAAGCGCCTGCAGCACACTATTGCAAATGGACATACACACATACATGCGCGCACACACATTTATGTGTATGAACACATACACACATGCATTTACATATATACATACTAACACACATTATACAAACACACACATAAAAACAGACACACACGCACACACTTATATATAAGTGTGTGCGTGTGTGTCTGTTTTTGTGTGTGTACACCTAAACACATGCACATACATATATGCATACAAACACACACGATACAAACACGCATGCGGATGTATAAACACCTATATACATATAAACTCTCATACATTTAAACAGACATAAGGCACATAAATATACTTGCATATAAACACATACACATACACTGACACATACACACTGACACACACAAACTGACACACACTCATATACACTTACATAAACACACACACACATCTACGAAATATCTTTATGCTTGAACAGTTCAGATGTAATCTCTTTTGCAACATTAATAGCTCACATTTGTGAGCTTGTCACCCCACCCCCCCTCCTCCGCCTCATCATCATCATCATCGTCATCATCATCATCATCATCCTTATCATCATCATCATAATCATCATCATCATCGTCATCATCACCACCCCTATCTCAACTATCACCATCATCAATATCATCATCATCATCATCAGCACCACAACCACCACCACCGCCATCTCCACTATCACCACCACCACCACCACCAAAACCATGATCATCATCATGATGATGATGATGATCATGATCATCATCATCACCACCACCACCATCTCCACTATCACCATCATCATCATCATCATCAACATCATCATCATCACCACAACCACCACCACCACCACCACCGCCATCTCCACTATCCTCCTCCTCCTCATCATCATCATCACTATTATCATCATCACCACCACCACCACCACCACCACCACTATCTCTCTACTATCACCATCATCATCATCACCATCATCATCATCATCATCATCATCACCATCACCACGACCACCACCACTATCACCATCATCATCACCAACACCACCACCACCAGCACCAGACCAGCACCAGCACCACCACTACCTCCACTATCACCATCATCATCATCATCATCACCACACCACCACCACCATCACCACCACCATCACCACCACCACCACCACCACCACCACCACCACCACCATCATCATTACCATCACCAACGTCACCATTGTCATTGTCCCAACCATCACCAGCACCCTTCGTAATCCTCCTCCACCTATGCTAAGTTCTCATTATTTCCTGACACAGCTAAACAATCTCAGCTCAACTCACCCCAGACAGACCAGTTAGTATCTGCTAGTTCATGTAGGGCAGCTGAGCCCGACCAGGGTAGCTCAGAAAGACTAATTAATATTTGCTGGCTTATACAGAACAGCTGAGCCCGGCCAGCTCAGCTCAGACAGTCTAAGGTTCATACACAACATCTGAGCCCGATCAGTGCCACGCAGACAAATCTGGTAATATTTGCTAGCTCATACAGGGCAGCTGAGCCCGATCAGTGCAGCTCAGAAAGACCCGGTAATATTTGCTGGTTCATACAGGGCAGCTGAGCCCGATCAGTGCAGCTCAGACAGACCAAGTAATATTTGCTGGTTTATACAGGGCAGTTGAGCCCGGCCAGCTCAGCTCAAACAGACCAGGTAATATCTGCTAGTTCATATAGGGCAGATGAGCTCGAGCAGCTCAGCTCAAACTGACCAAGTAATATTTGCTGGTTCATACAGGGCAGTTGAGCCCGACCAGCTCAGCTCAGACAGACCAAGTAATATTTGCTGGTTCATACAGGGCAGATAAGCCCGACCAGCTCAGCTCAAACAGACCAGGTAATATTTGCTGGTTCATACAGGGTAGATGAGCCCGACCAGCTCAGCTCAAACAGACCAGGTAATATCTGCTGGTTCATACAGGGTAGATGAGCCCGACCAGCTCAGCTCCAACAGACCAGGTAATATTTGCTGGTTCATACAGGGCAGATAAGCCCGACCAGCTCAGCTCAAACAGAACAGGTAATATCTGCTGGTTCATACAGGGTAGATGAGCCCGACCAGCTCAGCTCCAACAGACCAGGTAATATTTGCTGGTTCATACAGGGCAGATAAGCCCGACCAGCTCAGCTCAAACAGACCAGGTAATATCTGCTGGTTCATACAGGGTAGATGAGCCCGACCAGCTCAGCTCCAACAGACCAGGTAATATTTGCTGGTTCATACAGGGTAGATGAGCCCGATCAGCTCAAACAGACCAGGTAATATCTGCTGGTTCATACAGGGTAGATGAGCCCGATCAGCTCAAACAGATCAGGTAATATCTGCTGGTTCATATAGGGCAGTTGAAGCAGACTGAGGTGACTTAGTTATTATCGTGGCTGATGTTTTTCTGTTGTTGAGCTTATTGATGATAGTGTTGTTCTTGCTGTAGCTACTGTGGTTGACAGCGTTGCTGTTATTATTGTTAATGTTATTGCTGTTGTTATTCTTGTTGTTATCGTTGTTATTATTGTTATTGATGACGTCGATACTGTTGTTGTTTTTATTATAGTTTGTGTTGAACTTTGATACTGTTGCTGCTCTTATGCTACTGTTAATGTTATCATTGTCGTTGTTGTTGTTATGTTACTGTTGTTGTTACTGTTATCATTGTTGTTATGTTACTGTTGTTGTTACTGTTATCATTGTTGTTATGTTACTGTTGTTGTTACTGTTATCATTGTTGTTATGTTGCTGTTGTTGTTACTGTTATCAATGTTGTTATGTTACTGTTGTTGTTACTGTTATCAATGTTGTTATGTTACTGTTGTTACTGTTATCAATGTTGTTATGTTACTGTTGTTGTTACTGTTATCATTGTTGTTATGTTACTGTTGTTGTTACTGTTATCATTGTTGTTATGTTGCTGTTGTTGTTACTGTTATCAATGTTGTTATGTTGTTGTTGTTGTTACTGTTATCATTGTTGTTATGTTACTGTTGTTACTGTTATCATTGTTGTTATGTTACTGTTGTTGTTACTGTTATCATTGTTGTTATGTTACTGTTGTTGTTACTGTTATCATTGTTGTTATGTTGCTGTTGTTGTTACTGTTATCAATGTTGTTATGTTGTTGTTGTTGATACTGTTATCATTGTTGTTATGTTACTGTGGTTGTTACTGTTATCATTGTTGTTATGTTACTGTTGTTGTTACTGTTATCATTGTTGTTATGTTGTTGTTGTTGTTACTGTTATCATTGTTGTTATGTTACTGTTGTTGTTACTGTTATCATTGTTGTTATGTTACTGTTGTTGTTACTGTTATCATTGTTGTTATGTTGTTGTTGTTGTTCCTGTTATCATTGTTGTTATGTTACTGTTGTTGTTACTGTTATCATTGTTGTTATGTTACTGTTGTTGTTACTGTTATCAATGTTGTTATGTTGTTGTTACTGTTATCAATGTTGTTATGTTGTTGTTGTTGTTACTGTTATCATTGTTGTTATGTTACTGTTGTTACTGTTATCATTGTTGTTATGTTACTGTTGTTGTTACTGTTATCATTGTTGTTATGTTACTGTTGTTGTTACTGTTATCATTGTTGTTATGTTGTTGTTGTTGTTCCTGTTATCATTGTTGTTATGTTACTGTTGTTGTTACTGTTATCATTGTTGTTATGTTACTGTTGTTGTTACTGTTATCAATGTTGTTATGTTGTTGTTACTGTTATCAATGTTGTTATGTTACTGTTGTTGTTGTTACTGTTATCAATGTTGTTATGTTACTGTTGTTGTTACTGTTATCATTGTTGTTATGTTGTTGTTGTTGTTACTGTTATCATTGTTGTTATGTTACTGTTGTTGTTACTGTTATCATTGTTGTTATGTTACTGTTGTTGTTACTGTTATCATTGTTATTATGTTGCTGTTGTTGTTACTGTTATCAATGTTGTTATGTTACTGTTGTTACTGTTATCAATGTTGTTATGTTGTTGTTGTTGTTGTTACTGTTATCAATGTTGTTATGTTGTTGCTGTTGTTACTGTTATCATTGTTGTTATGTTACTGTTGTTACTGTTATCAATGTTGTTCTGTTACTGTTGTTACTGTTATCAATGTTGTTATGTTACTGTTGTTACTGTTATCATTGTTGTTATGTTACTGTTGTTGTTACTGTTATCAATGTCGTTATGTTGCTGTTGTTGTTACTGTTATCAATGTTGTTATGTTACTGTTGTTACTGTTATCAATGTTGTTATGTTACTGTTGTTACTGTTATCATTGTTGTTATGTAACTGTTGTTGTTACTGTTATCATTGTTGTTATGTTACTGTTGTTGTTACTGTTATCATTGTTGTTATGTTACTGTTGTTGTTACTGTTATCATTGTTGTTATGTTACTGTTGTTACTGTTATCATTGTTGTTATGTTACTGTTGTTACTGTTATCATTGTTGTTATGTTACTGTTGTTGTTACTGTTATCATTGTTGTTATGTTACTGTTGTTACTGTTATCAACGTTGTTATGTTACTGTTGTTGTTACTGTTATCATTGTTGTTATGTTACTGTTGTTGTTACTGTTATCATTGTTGTTATGTTACAGTTGTTGTTACTGTTATCATTGTTGTTATGTTACTGTTGTTGTTACTGATATCAACGTTGTTATGTTACTGTTGTTGTTACTGTTATCATTGTTGTTATGTTACTGTTGTTGTTACTGTTATCATTGTTGTTATGTTACTGTTGTTGTTACTGTTATCATTGTTGTTATGTTACTGTTGTTACTGTTATCATTGTTGTTATGTTACTGTTGTTGTTACTGTTATCAATGTTGTTATGTTACTGTTGTTGTTACTGATATCAATGTTGTTATGTTACGGTTGTTACTGTTATCATTGTTGTTATGTTGCTGTTGTTGTTACTGTTATCATTGTTGTTATGTTACTGTTGTTGTTACTGTTATCATTGTTGTTATGTTACTGTTGTTACTGTTATCAACGTTGTTATGTTACTGTTGTTGTTACTGTTATCAATGTTGTTATGTTACTGTTGTTACTGTTATCATTGTTGTTATGTTACAGTTGTTGTTACTGTTATCAATGTTGTTATGTTACTGTTGTTACTGTTATCAACGTTGTTATGTTACTGTTGTTGTTACTGTTATCATTGTTGTTATGTTACTGTTGTTACTGTTATCATTGTTATTATGTTACAGTTGTTGTTACTGTTATCATTGTTGTTATGTTACTGTTCTTGTTACTGTTATCAATGTTGTTATGTTACTGTTGTTACTGTTATCAATGTTGTTATGTTACTGTTGTTGTTACTGTTATCAATGTTGTTATGTTACTGTTGTTGTTACTGTTATCAATGTTGTTATGTTACTGTTGTTGTTACTGTTATCAATGTTGTTATGTTACTGTTGTTGTTACTGTTATCAATGTTGTTATGTTACTGTTGTTACTGTTATCAATGTTGTAATGTTATTGTTGTTGTTACTGTTATCAATGTTGTTATGTTACTGTTATCAATGTTGTTATGTTGTTGTTGTTGTTGTTACTGTTATCAATGTTGTTATGTTGTTGCTGTTGTTACTGTTATCAATGTTGTTATGTTGTTGTTGTTGTTACTGTTATCAATGTTGTTATGTTACTGTTGTTACTGTTATCAATGTTGTTATGTTACTGTTGTTGTTACTGTTATCAATGTTGTTATGTTACTGTTGTTACTGTTATCAATGTTGTTATGTTACTGTTGTTGTTACTGTTATCAATGTTGTTATGTTACTGTTGTTGTTACTGTTATCAATGTTGTTATGTTTCTGTTGTTGTTACTGTTATCAATGTTGTTATGTTACTGTTGTTGTTACTGTTATCAATGTTGTTATGTTACTGTTGTTACTGTTATCAATGTTGTTATGTTACTGTTGTTACTGTTATCAATGTTGTTATGTTACTGTTGTTGTTACTGTTATCATTGTTGTTATGTTACTGTTGTTGTTACTGTTATCATTGTTGTTATGTTACTGTTGTTGTTACTGTTATCATTGTTGTTATGTTACTGTTGTTGTTACTGTTATCATTGTTGTTATTTTACTGTTGTTGCTACTGTTATCATTGTTGTATGTTGCTGTTGTTGTTACTGTTATCAATGTTGTTATGTTGTTGTTGTTGTTACTGTTATCATTGTTGTTATTTTACTGTTGTTGTTACTGTTATCATTGTTGTTATGTTACTGTTGTTGTTACTGTTATCATTGTTGTTATGTTGCTGTTGTTGTTACTGTTATCAATGTTGTTATGTTACTGTTGTTACTGTTATCAATGTTGTTATGTTGTTGTTGTTGTTGTTACTGTTATCAATGTTGTTATGTTGTTGCTGTTGTTACTGTTATCAATGTTGTTATGTTGTTGTTGTTGTTACTGTTATCAATGTTGTTATGTTACTGTTGTTACTGTTATCAATGTTGTTATGTTACTGTTATTGTTACTGTTATCATTGTTGTTATGTTACTGTTGTTGTTACTGTTATCATTGTTGTTATGTTACTGTTGTTGTTACGGTTATCATTGTTGTTATGTTGTTGTTGTTACTGTTATCATTGTTGTTATGTTACTGTTGTTGTTACTGTTATCATTGTTGTTATGTTACTGTTGTTGTTACTGTTATCATTGTTGTTATGTTACTGTTGTTGTTACTGTTATCATTGTTGTTATGTTACTGTTGTTGTTACTGTTATCATTGTTGTTATGTTACTGTTGTTACTGTTATCAATGTTGTTCTGTTACTGTTGTTACTGTTATCAATGTTGTTATGTTACTGTTGTTACTGTTATCATTGTTGTTATGTTACTGTTGTTGTTACTGTTATCAATGTTGTTATGTTACTGTTGTTACTGTTATCAATGTCGTTATGTTGCTGTTGTTGTTACTGTTATCAATGTTGTTATGTTACTGTTGTTACTGTTATCATTGTTGTTATGTTACTGTTGTTGTTACTGTTATCAATGTTGTTATGTTACTGTTGTTGTTACTGTTATCAATGTTGTTATGTTAATGTTGTTACTGTTATCATTGTTGTTATGTTGCTGTTGTTGTTACTGTTATCAATGTTGTTATGTTACTGTTGTTACTGTTATCATTGTTGTTATGTTACTGTTGTTACTGTTATCATTGTTGTTATGTTACTGTTGTTACTGTTATCATTGTTGTTATGTTACTGTTGTTGTTACTGTTATCATTGTTGTTATGTTACTGTTGTTACTGTTATCAACGTTGTTATGTTAGTGTTGTTGTTACTGTTATCATTGTTGTTATGTTACTGTTGTTGTTACTGTTATCATCGTTGTTATGCTACTGTTGTTGTTACTGTTATCATTGTTGTTATGTTACTGTT
>OZ024741.1:317484980-317497480 GCA_964016885.1 Eledone cirrhosa | reverse complement strand
CTCATCAGTTCTGCATAAATATTCTCCTTTTCACTAATCTTTGATATTATATTGGCATCTGCTTGGCAGCTAATTTCCACTACTGTACATGTTTTCTTCTCCCTGTCCCATATCAAAATATCTGGCCTGTTATGCCTGCATTTTATTGGGGTTTTTACTGGAACATTCCACCAGTACTCTTTCATATTATGTACATGGATGTCTTCCACATTGCTGTAGTTTTTAATGTGTTTATTATAGATAGTACCGCGATGACATCTTTGGACAGCTGCTGATGACATGGGTGATATCCACGATGTTAGTTCTGCAGAGTCTGCACTTGTTATCAAATCTAGGTGTTTTGCCTGCATCCCTATCTCTTTTGTGAATCAAGTATTTCGTGCTAATTTCCTATTCTTGGATTGCAAAAGCGTATCCTTCAAAGTGGGAGCCAATATAGCGGTTGTTGGTCTAAGACAGACTACTTTCCTTATCTATATTACTCTCACTCTGGAGCTTCCTGGCAACATATCCATGCATGATTTTTTGCTGATAGGCATGCAGTTTTTCATCCATGGATTCACTGCGATACTGCTGAGCGACATCCCTGGGTGTGAGTTTTTGATTATCACACAGGGAATATCTCTCGAGGAGTTCCTCCCCAACTCTCATGATCTTATCTGTTTCATGCAGATAGACTTGCTCGAGAAACGGGTTCCTACGCTGCGAGGTTAGTAGATGTTGTCGGAGAGATATGATGCGACATTCAAATGTTGTCTGGACTGATGTTAGGTCTCTGCCTCCCTGCTTACGTTTCAAGTAAAGGCGGTCTATGTCACTGTTGATGTGGAAGTTTCCGGTGTTGTTCAGTATTTTTCGAGTTCCAACATCAACTGCTAGGATTTCGTCTATCGTCCAATTGAGTATTCCAAACGTTGGTGTTAGGACAGGCACAGCAAACACATTGTGAGCCACTGTTTTGTTTTGCACAGAGAGTTCCGATGACCAGATCTTTCTTAATCGGGTGTACTATTCCCTGGCTACGCGTTCCTTATAACAGATACCATTATAGGATATGTTCCCATCTATCCCCAGGTATCTGTAGCAGTCCTCATCAGATATCGGTGAAACAGTTAGACCATTGATGACAATGTTGCTAGATTGTATAAATCATGTATGAGCATTTATCTTGGCCAAACTCCATTCCTATATCCTTTGAGAACGTTGTAACCACGTCAAGATTTTTCTTCATCCCATCCATGTTCTTGGCATAGAGTTTCAGATCGTCCACAAAGAAATTATGGGTTAGGTTCGTATTTCTGTCCTCCTGTGAGCCAATGATGTATCACTCACATTTCTTGAGCAGAAAGGACAAGGGGTTTAATGACAAGATGAATAATATCACAGAGAGACTGTCCCCCTGAAATATACCCCTGCAATATTTTATTTTATCAGTGAAAATAGAGTCCTCCCTCTCCGTATTTAACCTTAGGATAGTAGCCCAAGAAGAAGACAGCCTCTCTATGGCTCTGACAATAATGTCTGGGACTTTAGAAAGTTGGAGGGCCTCTATCATCCAATAGTGGGGAACAGAATCGAAAGCTTTATGTAGTCCAGCCAGCCATATTCCTCCTAAGTTGTCGCACCTCCGACATCGCAGTTTTGTTGATTAGGAGTTGTTCAGCACATCCCCAAACCCCTTTCTTTCCAGCTGCTTCTTCATCTGTGATGATGTTATTATTTTCACAGTGATCTTGGAGGAATAGGTTCAGACAGGCTGTATACATCTTATACATCAGGTTCTGGCATGCAATGGGTCGGTAATTTTTTTCCAAGTGGGTATCTTTGTTCTTGGGGACCAGTAATGTTTGTGCTAATGTCAACCATTCTGGTATAAGTGTATCTCCCTTAAGAACTTGTTGGTAGAGGTCAGTAAGATACCTCCGATAGAATATCAGTTTTTTGTACCAGTAGCCGACAATCATGTCTCTTTGTGGTGTTTTCTTATCTTGGAGTTTTCTTATCACAGTCTCAAGGGTACCCTCACTTATTTCGTATGTTTTTGTTGTAGTGTAGGAGCAATAGTTCTTTCGGATTTCTCTTAGCCACACTGCATCTTGGTTGAAATTCTTCTTCTCCCCCCATATTTTGCTCCAAAAGGAATCTATGTCTTTCTGGGATGGGCCTCAGTGACACTTATTATTTTGCCCTTCATATCTCTATAGACTGATGTTTGGTTTCGTCTGAATCTTTTATTAAGCACTTTTCTCTCATCTGCCTTCTTCAGGTATCGGCGTTTTTCGCTAACAGCTCTCAATTCTTGTTTTAAGGTGATCAGCTTATATTGGAGAGTTCTGGTTCTACTGTTACCAAACATCGTCTCTATTTTATTTTTGACTCTTTGTTGGTGAGGAGTGAGGTTTTTTTGTGCTTGTTTGCATGTAAGGAGCATTGTCACATATCCTATGTTTTTTCGTAGGTCAGCAATCTTTTTTTCTATGATGGTATTTTTGGTGGTGTTCTGTTCTTGTTAATATATCTGCTATCACCAAGATAATGCTTCACTGTCGCTGCTAAGGCATATAAAGGCGTTGATTTGCCAAAATTTTGGGGTTTTTATCCGTCGTAAATATTCATCCCCTATTTCGTCAATAACACGTAACATTTCATTATTATTATTTTTTTTTTATTCAACATTGTCATTTTAACACGTTCAGCAAGAGAGATATTTATACATGAATTAATTTCTCTCTGGAAGATTTCGTTGCGGGAAATTTTCAATTGTTTATACTTTTGATGTGGATTGGCAGTATCGGTAGAGGGTCGGACGCCATGCTTTCCGGCATAGTTACGTCCCTTTATGATCTGAGTTCAAATCCCGCCGAGGTTAACTTTGCCTTTCATCCTTACGGAGTCGATAAAATAAAGTACCAGTAATGCACTGGGATAATTGCTGGCCTTGTGCCTAAAGTAGAAACAATTATTATTATCGATAGTGTTTTCCCCAGCATTCGAGGTAGACTTAGATGGTACAGGCATAGTTGTTTCAAGGCGCTGTTCGACCTGGCTGCTAGGAAGTCTAGTAGCATGGCGATCTGTAGCACGTGTTGTTGATACCATGTTTGTTGTGGTGGACTTACAATTAATAATATTTATCTTATTTTTACGTTCAACAAACGTCGCTTGTTGGCGTAATTGCTTCGCTGTGAAATAATTTAGCTCTGGGTGCATTTCGTCCCAGTGTAGCTTCATTCTATTCATATAGCCAATGGAGGGATTGTTTTTTGCCATTTTATAACAATTAAATAAATCATTATTAAGTTCGCAACTCCAAGAGAAATGCGATTTATAATTTCGGTTTCTTCTGTAACTGCAACTGAATAAAATTTGATTACGTTCCTTCTTATTTGTTTTCGATACTTCCTTAATTTTTTTGTTGACGTTGTGTTCAGCCATGCTATTTGCAGCAAATCCTTGTAAAATGAATTATGTATTTAGTCGGATATCTCTACGAATTCGAATAAAAGGTGTCTTCAGAAGATATAGTTAGAAGAATAACCAGTTATTCAACCTGACTGCAGTTGTGGCATTACAGTCGGAGATAGTATTCATCTTTAAATTTAATAAATAGTCTCCCACGCCAAAATATGCGACTGATCGCGTTGACTGTCTATGTATGTATGTTATCTCTTTCTCTTAATTTCGAGTATATTTATTTGACCGGCCACCTTCCTGGTGGCAAGGTTGAAAAGAAAAGAAATTGTCATCCCTTGAATCGCAAGAATGTTTTGCAAATTTTGAAGGTGCAAGCTATCGCAGCCATTTGTAGACTATGAATTAGGGAGCTGCGCTCTTTGTCCGCAAATCCAAGTTCAGTCATACTTTGGTCCAAGCGGGTTGGTATATAACCCGTAGCTCCAATAATGATGGGTATGAAGCTAAAGGTGTATCTTGGATACTGGATTTGTAAACTCCTCATCAATGGTCCGTAGATGTCCCCCTTCTGTATTTTTTTGACATCGTTTACATCAAGTGGGCAGCTGATCTCCACAACAGAACACGTTTTCAATGTGTGGTCCCAAACAAGAATATCAGGCCGGTTGTGCTTTAATTTGGTGGCAGTTTTTATTTTCAGGTTCCACCAGTATTCCTTAGTGCCATCTGTCTCAATATATTCTTCCTCGTTTGTTGTTAATTTTGTTTTCCGAAGTGCGTTCCAGATGGTTCTAGCTATCCCATCGTGTCTCATGGGGAGGTAGTAGCGAGATGACATTCTTTCGCAGCTGGCAACAATGTGGCTTACATCCTCGATCTTTGTTTTACATAGCCTACATTTATTGTCAGCTGCTGGCCCTTCCCTTTTGTGCAGCAGATATTTGGTAGGGAGTTGTTGTTCCTGTATTGCATAGAGATATCCCTCAAGGTGTGATGTCATAAACTTGTCGGAACTCCATGCCAGGCTTTTTGAGTGGTTTATCCCCTCTATGGTCTGTGTTTTACACCTCAAGTATCCATGCACAACTTTTTCTGTAAATTGGTCAATTTTTTTATCTTGTTTGAACATTGAATAGGATCTTCCGATTTCTCTGGGTGAGAGACTTATATCAGGCTTTATTCCATATCTCTCCTCCAGATCAGTCGCTATTCTAATGATATTTCTTTTTTCATGCTCATAAACCTGGGCAAGATGGTTGCCAACCTTTTTCCTCTGTTGAAGGTGTTGCTTCAGTGTTACTATCCGGGTCTCATATGTTGTTAATATTGATTTTAGACCCCGGCCACCTTCCTTGCGTGAGAAGTATAGCCTATCCACATCACCATTGATGTTAAAGTTCCCAGTAACACTGAGAAGTTTTCGAGTTCTAACATCCATCTCACTTAGTTCTTGCAATGACCAGTTCAGTAGGCCAAATGTTGGCGTTAGAATTGGCACAGCATAAGTATTGTGGGCAATGTATTTGTTGTACGCTGACAGTTCTGATGACCATATTTTCTTTACTCTTCTGAGGTATTCAGTTCTGGTTCTCTCCTTATTTATGGGTCCATCATATCTGACATTCTCATCCTGTCCAAGATATCTGTAGTTGTCACCTGACTGCAGAGATTGTATTGTCAGGCCGTTCATCTCTAGATTTCTAGAGGAGGGCACAGCTCTTCCACGTTTTACTGCCAAATATACACACTTGGACTCACCAAATTTCATTTTGATGTCGGTTGAAAATTGTGTAATGAGGTCCAATTATTTCTTGATGTCATTGATATTTGGCCCATACAACTTCAGGTCATCAACAAAGAAAAGATGGGAGATACTTCTGGGCCCACTTCTTTGTCCACCTTGTTTCCTGAGTAGGTAAGATAGTGGATTCAGTGAGAGAACAAAGAGTAGCACTGACAAGCTATCACCCTGAAAGATGCCCTTCTGGTAATGTATCTTATCAGTCTTAATCTGCTCTTTCCCACCTCTAAGGATCAAATTGGTGTACCAGTTCTTGGTCAGGCGTTCAACAGCAGCTACCAATGGTTGTGGGACTTTAGCTAACTGTAAAGCCTTAATAATCCACCCATGAGGTACACTATCAAATGCTTTTTGATAGTCCAGACACACGACAGTCATGTTTCTGCGATTCTTTGTTGTATTTTCCTGAATCATTTTGTTAGTTAGTAGGTGATCTATGCAACCCCACACCTCTCTCTTTCGACCAGCTTGCTCAGGTGTTATGATGTTGTTGGTAGCACAGTGATCCTGTAAGAACAGGTTAAGGCACCCAGTATATAATTTATACATGATGTTTTGGCAGGCAATTGGGTGGTAATTTTTAGCAAGGGTGGTTTGGCTATTTTGGGGAATGAGGAGAGTAGTGGCAGTTGATAACCATCTGGGCAGTTCTTGTGTGCCCTTAATGGTTTCTGTAAACAGTCGTATGAGATCTTGCCGATAGAAAGTGAAATTCTTCAACCAGTATACTGTAATGAGGTCTGGGCCTGGCGATTTCCTATTCGACATTTTCTGTAGAGCTGTTTCCAGTATTGACCCATCTATGTCATATTGTTTTGTCTGGACATGTTGGCAGTAGTCCTGTTCCAGTTCTTTTAGCCAATTAGCTTGTCTGTTGAATCCGTCATCCGTTTCCCATACAGATCTCCAGTAGCTCTCAACCTGTTCTTTTGAAGGGGTGTCGTTTACAGGGATTGAGCTTTTGCCACCGAAGCTGCGATAAACTGATTTAGGATCTCCGGCAAACAATCTATTTAGCACTTGTCGTTTATGTGCTGTTGACTTATATTTTAGTCTTTCTGTTGTAGCTGTGAGTTGTTGTTTCAACTGGTGTAATTTGGAGTTCAAAGTTTTAAATTTTGTATCTCCAAATCATCTCTCTAACTTTTTCTTTAGGTCTTCCTGGTGTCGTGTGAAGTTGCTCTCTATGTTGCATTTCATAACGACTGCGATGTGTGAGATACTTCGTCTCAGGGACAAAATTTTGGTTTTTAAATTTCGCATCCACGCTGGTTCAGGCTTTCTGTTTGTATCTTGATTGCGTGGTTTTAGATGTGTGTTATATGATAGCAATGTGACAGCTGAAATATATAACAAAACATTAAGCGTTTCAAATGTCGTTTCTATGTATGTATGTATGTATGTATGTATGTATGTATGTATGTATGTATGTATGTATGTATGTATGTATGTATGTCAACTTCTCTTTGTCAAGGCAGAATTCTAGGAGAAGGAAAACTCTGATATAGCACCTGCAACTCTGATGGTATCCAATGATGTTGACGTGTTCTTCTTTTTGGTAAATATCATCTTGGTTAAGAGAGTGGGACTGGCTTTGTGCAGTGCCTTTGCTCAATATAAAAGCTTCACGCCACAGGCATTGCTTTATATCTGGAGATCTCTCTACACTTGTCGTCACATGGTACCATGGGCCCAGCACTATGTATCAATAATTGTCACAAGAGTAGTGTTTGTACCAGAGTTTTCAAGTCGCTGGCTGGACTAAAAAGTCACACTCGTTCAGCGCATCAGTAGGGGTTCTCCTACATTGATATAAAGTAGTGGCCGTACTCGAAAACGAGTTGGCGGCCACCATGTATGTATGTATGTATGTATGTATGTATGTATGTATGTATGTATGTATGTATGTATGTATGTATGTATGTATGTATGTATCAAAGCACAAGAATTGCTTGTTCAGGATATGTTACAGGTTCGTGTGGCTGGGCGTAGCCTAAAAGTGCGCCAAACATATGTATGTATGTATGTTCTTGTGGTTTTATAAATTTATAATTTTTGCCAATAGAGAGAGAGTCGGTTTCTAACATAGATACAAGACTTTCTCATTGGAATTTACACATCAACTAGGTAGATATGTCTGCATGTCTGCATGCATGTATGTGCAGGTATGGATGTTATTGTATGTGTGGATGTGTATGTTTTGAGTTGTATGTGTGCGTGTGCATATGCTTCGTATCTGTACATGTGTATATGCAGTTATTAGATGCAGCATTTTTGGAATGTTTTACATACTTTTACTGTTCCATTAATGGATTGTACTTATAATTTCCTAACTAGTTGTGCTCTTTCTGTGTCTATGAAGCCCAGCTTCTCAAGATTTGTATTGAGGCAGTTACTAACATACCCCAGTGCTCCAATAATCACAGACATAAATCTGAAAGTATAGTCAAGGTGGAGTATCTGCAGATTTCTCATTAGTTCTGCATAGCTATTTTCCTTTTCGCTAATCTTTGATATTATATTGGCATCTGCTGGGCAGCTAACTTCCACTACTGTGCATGCCTTCTTTTCCCAGTCCCGTATCATTATATCTGGTCTCTTATGCCTGTATTTTATAGGGGTTTTTACTGGAACATTCCACCAGTACTCTTTCATATTATGTATATGTATGTCTTTCACATTGCTGTAACTTTTAATGTGTTTATTATCGGGGCTATCTTTTCTACAGATTGCATTGTGCAGTGTTTTGGCCACTACATACTGCCTCATAGGTAGATAGTACCGCGATGACATCTTTGGACAGCTGCTGATGACATGGGTGATATCTTCGATGTTAATTCTGCAGAGTCTGCACTTGTTGTCACATCTAGGTGTTTTGCCTGCATCCCTATCTCTTTTGTGAATCAGGTATTTCGTGTTGATTTCCTGTTCTTGGATTGCAAAAGCGTATCCTTCAAAGTTGGAGCCAATATAGCGGTTGTTGGTCCAAGATAGACTACTGTCCTTATCTATATTACTCTCACTCTGGAGCTTCCTGGCAACATATACATGCATGAATTTTTGCTGCTAAGCATGCAGTTTTTCATCCATGGATTCACTGCGATACTGCTGAGCGACTTCCCTGGGTGTGAGTTTTTGATTATCATGCAGGGAGTATCTTTCAAAGAGCTCCTTCCCAACTCTCATGATCTTATCTGTCTCATGTGGACAGGATTGCTCAATGGATGAGCTCCTTCGCTTGGAGGTTTGTAAATGATGTCGGAAGGATATGATCCGACAATCAAATGTTGTCTGAACCGATGTTAGGCCTCTGCCTCTCTGCTGACGTTTCGATGTCACTGTTGATGTGGAAGTTACCGGTGTTGTCTAGAATGTTTAGAGTTTTAATATCAATTGCTCGGATCTCATCTATTGTCCACTCGAGTATTACAAACGTTGGTGTTAGGACAGGCACAGCAAACACGCTGTGAGCCACTTTTTTACTGTGCGCAAAGCGTTCCGATGACCATATTTTTCTTAATCGGGTGTAATATTCCCTGGTTACGCGTTCCTTATTACAAATACCATTATAGGATATATTCTCATCTATCCCCATGTATCTGTAGCAGTCCTCATCAGATGTCAGTGAAAGAGTTAGGCCACTGATACAAATGTTGCTAGATTGGGTTGTAGTTTTTCCTCGCTTTACAATCATATATAAACATTTATCTTGGCCAAACTCCATTCCTATATCCTTTGAGAACGTTGTAACCAGGTCAAGATTTTTCTTTATCTCATTTATGTTCTTGGTATAGAGTTTCAGGTCATCCACAAAGTAATTTTAGGTTAAAATCGTATTTCTGTCCTCCTGTGAGCCAATGATGTATCCTACATATTTCTTGAGCAAAAGGAACAGGATAAATAGCATCACAGAGAGACTGTTTACTTGAAATATACCCTGTGTTATTCTATTTTATCAGTGGAAATAGAGTTCTCCTTTTCTGTTTTTAACTTTTGGATAGTAGTCCCAGAAGAAGACAGCTTCTCTATGGCTCTGATAATAATGTCTGGGACTTTAGCAAGTCGGAGGGCCTCTATCATCCAAGAGTGGGGAACAGAATCGAAAGCTTTCCTGTAATCCATCCAGACTGTAGCCATATTCCTCCTAAGTTGTCGCACCTCCGACATCGCAGTTTTGTTGATTATGAGTTGTTCAGCCCACCTCCAAACCCCTTTCTTTCCAGATGCTTGTTAATATGTGATGATGTCATTACTGTCGAAGTGATCTTGGAGGAATAGGTTCAGGCAGACTATACATCTTATACATTAGGTTTTGGCATGCAAAGGGTCGGTATGTTTTTACCAAGTGGATGTCTTTGTCTTTGGGGATCAGTATTATTTGTGCTAATGTCAACAATTCTGGTATAAGTGTATCTCCCTTAAGAACTTATTGGTAGAGGTCGATAAGACACCTCCGATAGAATATCAGTTTTTTGTACCAGTAGCCGACAATTATGTCTCTTCCTAGTATTTTCTTATCTTGGAGTTTTTCTATCACAGTCTCAAGGGTACCCTCACTTATTTCGTATGTTTTTGTTGTAGTGTAGGAGCAATAGTTCTTTTGGATTTCTTTTAGCCACACTGCATCTTGCTTGAAATTCTTCCTTTCACCCCATATTTTTCTCCAGTAGGAATCTATGTCTTTCTGGGATGGGGCCTCAGTGACATTTATTACTTTGCGCTTCATATCTCTATAGACTGATGTTTGGTTTCGTCTGAATCTTTTATTAATTACTTTTCTTTCATCTACTTTCTTCAGGTATCGGCGTTTCTCGCCGACAACTCTCAATTCTTGTTTGAATGTGATCAGCTTATATTGAAGAGTACTGATTGTACTGTTACCGTACGTACTGTATGTATGTATGTATGTATGTATGTATGTATGTATGTATGTATGTATGTATGTATGTATGTATGTATGTATGTATGTATGTATGTATGCATGTATGTATGTATGAGAGATGACCCCTTAGCCTTTGTCAAGGCAGAATTCTAGGAGAAAGAAAACTCTGATATAACACCTGCAACCCTGATGGTATCCAATGATGTTGACTTGTTCTTCTTTTTGGTAAATATCATCTTGGTGCTACTGGTAACATGTATCCCAGTACAACCTGTCCCATGGTCGGGTCGTTGGCGACTAAACTGGCAACCCCACCAAGGTTTCTTGGTGAGGAGGGTGACTTTGGACATCCTGCAGGACTAAAAACAAAACCTGTCAAAGGGCAAAGGAGCTCTTAAGAGTCAATAGCCATCCAAAATCACCGGGAGAGATGACCCCTTAGCCTTTGTCAAGGCAGAATTCTAGGAGAAGGAAAACTCTGATATAACACCTGCAACCCTGATGGTATCCAATGATGTTGACTTGTTCTTCTTTTTGGTAAATATCATCTTGGTTAAGAGAGTGGGACTGGCTTTGTGCAGTGCCTTTGCTCACTATAAAAGCTTCACGGCACAGGCATTGCTTTATATCTGGAGATCTCTCTGCACTTGTCGTCACATGGTACCATGGGCCCAGCACTATGTGTCAGTAATTGTCACAAGTGTAGTGTTTGTACCAGAGTTTTCAAGTCGCTGGCTGGACTAAAAAGTCACACTCGTTCAGCGCATCGGTAGGGGTTCTCCTACATGGATATAAAGTAGTGGCCGTACTCGAAAACGAGTTGGCAGCCACCATGTATGTATGTATGTATGTATGTATGTATGTATGTATGTATGTATGTATGTATGTATGTATGTTCTCTCTTTCTCTTCGTTTTGAGTTTTGATCGGCCACCTTCCCGGTTGCAAGGTTTAAAAAGAAGAAATTCTCGTCTCTTGTTCATCCTTTGAACATTAAAAATGTTTTATAAATTTTGAAGGTTCCAGATACCACAGCCATTTGTAGCTTATGAATTAATGAGCTACGTTTTTTCTCCACAAATCCAAGTTCAGTTATATTTTGGTCCAAGCTGGTTGTAGCTCTTACAATAATGGGAATGTATGTATGTATGTATGTATGTATGTATGTATGTATGTATGTATGTATGTATGTATGTATGTATGTATGTATGTGTATGCATATGTGTCCATGCCCCGGGCTTATCATTGCCAGGGTGGGAGTAGGCCTGAGTATCTAGACTACAAAATGTCTTAATCGGCTTGTGTTTCAGATAACCTTTGACACCCGAAGCCCAGGTCCCAGCGTTCCGTGGCAGAGATATTTGGAACTGACGAGGAGAAGGGGCAGAGGCGACCTACTGGCGCCTTGAAACCAGTGTCTAAGGGTAGAGAAAAATTCGTCTGGAGACGGATCAGTCCGTTTTCATAATCGGGGTAGCTGGATTTCCAATAGTCGCAGTTGCAACAAACCCATCTGTGCATAGGAACTCAGAAAGCTTCCTGGTTGATGTGAGGACACACAGTAAGGCTACTGGACGACCTCGAAGTGTTGTTACTGCTTTCTTCTGAGACAGGAAAATCATGAAGTGAAACATGCGAGTTATGCGATTACTGGTCATCCTGCTTATGCCTGTCACCAGATAATAACTAAGACTTCGCAAGTGATTCTTGTGTTGTACAAACGTTATCTGTATAATCTAATGATGTACAGATGTCTCTTTTACGATCGTCTCGTCGTGCATTCTATTTGTGTATCTTTGATGCCCTATGTTGTCTTTCTGGCACAAACCAGACCTCTGAATTCTTGACTAGTTATAGACAGCAGATATATTACTGTGGTTGTTGGATGTCATGCAAGTTTTCACTGATGAAATACCACCACTTCAGTAGTTTCGTCATCTCGTAAGGCGTAGTATAGGCAGGACCAGATGCAGTTCTATGGCAGCCATATTAGTTATGCCATATGTAAGAGTTTTGTCAGTGGGTGGGGGTTTTAGTCTTGCCATGCTGATGTATGTATTTTGCAGAGACGGAGAGATGCTGATGGAATCAGCGTATCATAAAGACACGACAACCATCTGTGAAGGCGGAACAATCACCATGTGTGTGTGTGTGTGTGTGTGTGTGTGTGTGTGTGTGTGTGTAATATATATGTATGCATATATGTGTATGTATGCGTGTATTTGTATGTTTTATGTTTATATGTATGTATGTATATACGCGTGAGTGTATGTATGTGTGTGTGTGAAAGGCCCCCAGTTGTTGTCACAACACCTTTTTAGAAGAGGGAAACTCTGAAAAAAAACCCTGCTGCTTCGTAAGCATTCGATGATGTTAACCAGTTCTCCTTTTCGGGCAGTGTTTT
>OZ024741.1:317472480-317479980 GCA_964016885.1 Eledone cirrhosa | reverse complement strand
AGGTTGTGATGGTGAGGGTGGTGGTTGTGATGGTGAGGGTGAAGGTTGTGATGGTGAGGGTGGTGGTTGTGATAGTGAAGGTGGTGGTTGTGATGGTGAAGGTGGTGGTTGGATGGTGAGGGTGAAGGTTGTGATGTTGAGGGTGGTGGTTGTGATGGTGAGGGTGGAGGTTGTGATGGTGAGGGTGGTGGTTGTGATGGTGAGGGTGAAGGTTGTGATGGTGAGGGTGGTGGTTGTGATAGTGAAGGTGGTGGTTGGATGGTGAGGGTGAAGGTTGTGATGTTGAGGGTGGTGGTTGTGATGGTGAGGGTGGAGGTTGTGATGGTGAGGGTGGTGGTTGTGATGGTGAGGGTGATGGTTGTGATGGTGAGGGTGGTGGTTGTGATGGTGAAGGTGGTGGTTGTGATGGTGAGGGTGGTGGTTGTGATGGTGAGGGTGGTGGTTGTGATGGTGAAGGTGGTGGTTGGATGGTGAGGGTGAAGGTTGTGATGTTGAGGGTGGTGGTTGTGATGGTGAGGGTGGAGGTTGTGATGGTGAGGGTGGTGGTTGTGATGGTGAGGGTGGAGGTTGTGATGGTGAGGGTGGAGGTTGTGATGGTGAGGGTGGTGGTTGTGATGGTGAGGGTGGAGGTTGTGATGGTGAGGGTGGAGGTTGTGATGGTGAGGGTGGTGGTTGTGATGGTGAGGGTGGTGGTTGTGATGGTGAGGGTGGTGGTTGTGATGGTGAGGGTGGAGGTTGTGATGGTGAGGGTGGTGGTTGTGATGGTGAGGGTGGTGGTTGTGATGGTGAGGGTGGTGGTTGTGATGGTGAGGGTGGAGGTTGTGATGGTGAGGGTGGAGGTTGTGATGGTGAGGGTGGAGGTTGTGATGGTGAGGGTGGTGGTTGTGATGGTGAGGGTGAAGGTTGTGATGGTGAGGGTGGTGGTTGTGATGGTGAGGGTGGAGGTTGTGATGGTGAGGGTGGTGGTTGTGATGGTGAGGGTGGAGGTTGTGATGGTGAGGGTGAAGGTTGTGATGGTGAGGGTGGAGGTTGTGATGGTGAGGGTGGTGGTTGTGATGGTGAGGGTGAAGGTTGTGATGGTGAGGGTGGTGGTTGTGATGGTGAGGGTGGTGGTTGTGATGGTGAGGGTGGTGGTTGTGATGGTGAGGGTGAAGGTTGTGATGGTGAGGGTGGAGGTTGTGATGGTGAGGGTGGTGGTTGTGATGGTGAGGGTGGTGGTTGTGATGGTGAGGGTGGAGGTTGTGATGGTGAGGGTGGTGGTTGTGATGGTGAGGGTGGTGGTTGTGATGGTGAGGGTGAAGGTTGTGATGTTGAGGGTGGTGGTTGTGATGGTGAGGGTGGAGGTTGTGATGGTGAGGGTGAAGGTTGTGATGGTGAGGGTGGAGGTTGTGATGGTGAGGGTGGTGGTTGTGATGGTGAGGGTGAAGGTTGTGATGGTGAGGGTGAAGGTTGTGATGGTGAGGGTGGTGGTTGTGATGGTGAGGGTGGTGGTTGTGATGGTGAGGGTGGTGGTTGTGATGTTGAGGGTGGTGGTTGTGATGGTGAGGGTGGAGGTTGTGATGGTGAGGGTGGAGGTTGTGATGGTGAGGGTGGTGGTTGTGATGTTGAGGGTGGTGGTTGTGATGGTGAGGGTGGAGGTTGTGATGGTGAGGGTGGAGGTTGTGATGGTGAGGGTGGAGGTTGTGATGGTGAGGGTGGTGGTTGTGATGTTGAGGGTGGTGGTTGTGATGGTGAGGGTGGAGGTTGTGATGGTGAGGGTGGTGGTTGTGATGGTGAGGGTGGTGGTTGTGATGGTGAGGGTGGAGGTTGTGATGGTGAGGGTGATGGTTGTGATGGTGAGGGTGGTGGTTGTGATGGTGAAGGTGGTGGTTGTGATGGTGAGGGTGAAGGTTGTGATGTTGAGGGTGGTGGTTGTGATGGTGAGGGTGGAGGTTGTGATGGTGAGGGTGATGGTTGTGATGGTGAGGGTGGTGGTTGTGATGGTGAAGGTGGTGGTTGTGATGGTGAGGGTGAAGGTTGTGATGTTGAGGGTGGTGGTTGTGATGGTGAGGGTGGAGGTTGTGATGGTGAGGGCGGTGGTTGTGATGGTGAGGGTGGTGGTTGTGATGGTGAGGGTGGTGGTTGTGATGGTGAGGGTGGAGGTTGTGATGGTGAGGGTGGTGGTTGTGATGGTGAGGGTGGTGGTTGTGATGGTGAGGGTGGTGGTTGTGATGGTGAGGGTGGTGGTTGTGATGGTGAGGGTGGAGGTTGTGATGGTGAGGGTGATGGTTGTGATGGTGAGGGTGGTGGTTGTGATGGTGAAGGTGGTGGTTGTGATGGTGAGGGTGAAGGTTGTGATGTTGAGGGTGGTGGTTGTGATGGTGAGGGTGGAGGTTGTGATGGTGAGGGTGGTGGTTGTGATGGTGAGGGTGGTGGTTGTGATGGTGAGGGTGGAGGTTGTGATGGTGAGGGTGGTGGTTGTGATGGTGAGGGTGGATGGTGAGGGTTAGTTGTGATCTGCGGTGAGGAATATTGTTTGCAGTTATTGAAGGGTGTGTGTGTGGGGGGCGGGGGGGGGGCACTATGTTTAATGACGTTGCATTTCTTTTGATTGCAAGTGTTTGGGGGAGGGGAGGGATAGTAAGGAACTGTTGAACTTTACCTGACCCTCACTGCCCCATTTTTCCCCTCCCACCACTTGCATTCCTTCTCCCCATAAACAACCTCAACCCCACATTTCTCATTCTTTCTCACCCCCTCACCTTGCATTCTTCCCTTACACCCCCCTCTTTCCACCTCACCACGGCCACCACGGAAATAAACACATATGCACACATGCACGCACACATGCACGCACTCATGCACGCAAACATGCACGCACACAAATAATCGCACACGCCCAAACTCACACAGACATACATGCATGAATAAACACACACACACAGGCATGTATATGTACATGCACACAAACAGACAAACATACAGGCGTGCACACACACGTATGCATACAAAAGCGTTGACGACAGATGAATCATCACCTACTGAAAATTACGCACACAGGTACACACACACATACACACATATATGTATGTATGTATGTATGTATGTATGTATATATATATATATACTGCAGAGTCCACCGAAGACCGTGCACTTGGAATCGGTTGTTCCACATTTCAAGCAATAATATCTTCTAACGCCTCCACCTGCCTAAATCTTCTATTTAACTGCAGTTCGACTTCCTGGTTGGGTGTTTGTATGTGGATGTTTGTTTATATATATATATATATATATATATATATATATATATATATATATATATATATATATACATATATATATATATATATATAGAATATATGTATATATATATATATACATACATACATACATATATATACATATATGTATATGTAAACGAAACTTCCTGTTACACACACACACATATATATATATGTGTGCGTGTGTGCGTGCGTATGCTTTTATGTGTGTATGCGTGCTTGTGTGTATGTATGTGTATGTGTATATGTTTGTATATTAGTTTGTATGTACTTGCATATGTATGTATGTGTGTGTGTGTATGTTCTACTGGTTTTATTCATTTAAACGTTTTCACCAACAGAGAGAGAAAGCCGGTTTCTAACATAGAAACTAGACTCTTTCATTGGAATTTAGACATCAATTAGGTAAATATGTGTGTGTGTGTGTGCGTATAAGTATTATTATATGAATTAAGAAGTTCGTTTCACAAAGTTCGAGGTACGATTCCGCTGTAAAGCATCTTGAGCAAGTGCCTTTCTACCGTAGTCTCGAGTTTTCCGAAGCCTTGTGAGTAAAATTGGGTTGACAGAAGCTGTGTGGAAGCCCGTCGGAGAGATTACACCTGTAAATTCAAAAGCCCTGTTTTGCACCAGACCTGTTAACACTTCTCCGTCTGACGTGGAGATCTCCCACCCACTTTGGGGTGGGTGAGAGATGCCTTCTTTTGCGAAAATATGTATAGTTTTCATTATGTATAATTTCACCTTTTTGTCTTATTTTTCCCCGTTTTGGGGTACTTTTTTTCATGGTACTCTCCGTTTGGGTTTTTAGAGGTTGGCAGGTCTGTGTTACGCTGATTAATGCAAGATGGAGTTTTACCTGTAATTGAAATGTCTAGTCTTGTCACCAATATCTCATGTTGGTTCTCCGTGAATATAACACGTGTCTGCGGAATACTCAACCACTTATGCTGTAATAACAAATAGAGTTTACATAGAGTTCAAAGGGTTAGGTTATCTCACACAATGTGCCACACTGATTCTACCTGAGAATTAGGTGAACGCTAAAAAGTCTTTGTGGAATACTGAACCACTTACATAAAAATTGAATCAGCAGGTGATTGAACAGTTGAATGCTCATAGTCGAGGCTGACGGAAATCCATCTGCTGTTGGCGGTCCATCTGTTGTTGGCGGTCCATCTGTTGTTGGCAGTCCATCTGTTGTTAGCGGTCCATCTGTTGTTGGCGGTCATTTGTTGTTGGCGGTCCATCTGTTGTTGGCGGTCCATCTGCTTTGGCGGTCCATCTGTTGTTAGCGGTCCATCTGCTGTTGGCGGTCCATCTGTTGTTGGCGGTCCATCTGTTGTTGGCGGTCCATCTGTTGTTGGCGGTCCATCTGTTGTTGGCGGTCCATCTGTTGTTAGCGGTCCATCTGCTGTTGGCGGTCCATCTGTTGTTAGCGGTCCATCTGTTGTTGGCGGTCCATCTGTTGTTGGCGGTCCATCTGCTGTTGGCGGTCCATCTGTTGTTGGCGGTCCATCTGCTGTTGGCGGTCCATCTGCTGTTGGCGGTCCATCTGTTGTTAGCGGTCCATCTGTTGTTGGCGGTCCATCTGCTGTTGGCGGTCCATCTGCTGTTGGCGGTCCATCTGTTGTTGGCGGTCCATCTGTTGTTGGCGGTCCATCTGTTGTTAGCGGTCCATCTGCTGTTGGCGGTCCATCTGCTGTTGGCGGTCCATCTGTTGTTAGCGGTCCATCTGTTGTTGGCGGTCCATCTGCTGTTGGCGGTTATGGTTTTCATGGTGGTGGTTATAGTTTTGGTGGTTGTGGTTTCGGTGGTTGTGTTTTGGTGGTTTGGTGGTGGTGGTGATTGTGGTTTTAGTGGAGGTGGTCGTGGCCTGGTGGTGGTGGTAGTTGTGGCTTGGTGGAGGTGGTTGTGGTTTTGGTGACGGTGGTTGTGGTTTCAGTGGTGGTGGTTGTGGCTTGGAGTTGGTTGTGGTTTGGCGGCGGAGGTGGTTGTGGTTTGGCAGTGGAGGTGGTTGTGGTTTGGCAGTGGAGGTGGTTGTGGTTTGGCAGTGGAGGTGGTTGTGGTTTTAATGGAGGGAGTTGTGGTTTTAACGGTAATGGTTGTGGTTTTAGTGGCGATGGTTGTGGTTTGGTGGTGGTGGTTATGGTTTGGTTGTGGCGATAGCGGTAATGGTGGTAATGGTTGTGGTTATAGTGATGGAGATGGTCTATAAAATGAAGACATCAAAAGGGGAAAAACGATGAATCCGAATGAGATAAAACTACAACGCAAGAGTGCACAAGACCGCACCTCAACAACACATTCACACACATACCCATGTATGTATGCGTGCGTTTGTGTGTTTGTGTGTACGTATGCATATCTCTCTCTCTCTCTCTCTCTCTCTCTCTCTCTCTCTCTCTCTCTCTCTCTCTCTTTCTCTCTCTCTCTCTCTCTCTCTCTCTCTCTCTCTCTCTCTCTCCCTCTCTCTCTCTCTCTATATATATATTCTTATTTAAGTACAAATCCAAATCTGTATGCACACAGATGAGCTATATTATATTATTTTTCTTCTTATTATTATTATCATTCGACCATTTATGTTCTGAGTTCAAATCCCGCCGTGGTTAGCTTTGCCTTTCAACCTTACGAGGTCGATAAAATAAAGTACCAGTAACGCACTGGGGTCGATTTGATCGACTTTCCCTCCTCCAAATCTTTGACCTTGTGTCTAAATCAGAAACCATTATTTTCCTGGCAGTATCGGTAGAGAGTCAGACACCATGCTTTGAAGCATAGAGTTACGTCCCTTTATGATCTGAGTTCAAATCCTGTCGAGGTTAACTTTGCCTTTCATCCTTACGGGGTCGATAAAATAAAGTACCAGTAATGCACTGGGTAATTGCTGGCCTTGTGCCTAAAAATAGAAACAATTATTTTCTAGTATATGTAAACCTCAGCTATTTTATCATAATATATATAATTTTAAATCGGTCATCTTATATATGTAATGTAGTAGCAGCATTAATAATAACAGTAGTAGTAGCAGCAGCAGCAGTAGTAGTAATGGTGGTAGTAGTAGTAACAGCAGCAGCATCAGTAGTAGTAGTAGTAGTAATGGTAGAAGACATTACTAAAACATACTTGCCAAAGGTTGCATCCTCCACGTCTACAGTAAGGACCAGATACTGCAATAGCTTTGGGCTCAAGGGTCACCAACACTTTAATATGCTGCCCGCCCAACCCAAAAGAAAACCCTGACAGACCTACATAAGGTTGATATAGATGTTTTGAAGAAGCATCTTGACATTCTACTATCTAAGATCCCAGAGGAACCAACAACGCAGCAAAAACTCAAATGATGGTGGCAGTATCAAAATACGTCTTGCGCCACAGGTCCACCAAGGAGGACGGCTATAGAAAGTGAAATAACAGTGACGGTGTCTCAGCATAATCTTAGGCATATATATATCTAATCTAATCTAATCTGGCCGAGTTTACACTCGCAAATAAGAAAAACCAGGGTCACTGCTTCTCCTGAAGGTCAATAGTTCTCTTCTAACTCGAGTGGGAGCGCCTTTCCATTGTCAATTTGCATTGATGATCATCTGCAAAGTCGCATTGTTCTCAGAATCGCTGCATCAGTCTTTCAACTGGAACTACTGCCACCAATTGATTTGGCAGGATATATATATATATATATATATATATATAAGAATTAAAATACTAGAGTGTGTTGGAGTTAAACACCCTCTTCATATTATAGAAATGACAGTAAAGGTATAGCTCAATGTAATTAAACATATATATATACGGGATAACAAGTTATCGTTGTAGGTAATCCACTTTTATAGGAGAGGAGTGTTAGACCAGAACAATAACATCAGTAACAAACTAACTAGATAATGAATAATTAAAACAATAACATCAATACAAGTAAGAAATAGTGATAAAACAAGCATGGTAAACAAACAGATATGATACAGATGTATTAAGTGACATGCGAAATTTACCATAGGTACATTAGAGGTAGTAGTCAAGGGATGAATTTACTTAGATGAAGGTATAAATAATAATTGTTTCTACTTTTGGCACAAGGCCAGCAATTATCCAGTGTATTACTGGTACTTTATTTTATCGACCCAGTAAGGATGAAAGGCAAAGTTAACCTCGGCGGGATTTGAACTCAGAATGGCAATAATAATAAAATGTACTTAGAGTCAGATTTTGGAATCTACACTTTGAGTGCAATTAT
>OZ024741.1:317427480-317457480 GCA_964016885.1 Eledone cirrhosa | reverse complement strand
CCTATGGGGAAGTGTTTATCTAAGTGTCTAACTTCGTTAAGAATATCAGTACTAGAATATCAAACCTCTCCTCTAATAAGGCTATCTTTGACAGGGCGGCACCTTACTATAACCCGGCGTTGGCTAACAGCGGCTTCTCACAACCTATCACTTACTCTCCCACTAGCAACAACACCATTAAAAAAAGTAAGCCTATCAATAGACAAACTATCTGGTTCTCTCCTCCCTTCTCACTCAACGTTAAAACCAATGTAGGAAAACAATTTCTAGCCCTCTTAGATAGACACTTCCCCATAGGTCATAAATACCGCTCCATCTTTAACCGACACAAAGTTAAACTAGGATACTCCTTCGCTAAGAACATGAAGGCCCACATCACCAGCAGCCCTAGGAGCAACACCCCACCAGGGTGCTCTTGCCGTAAGCCTGAAGCTTGCCCCCTTCAACAACAATGCAACACACCAGCTGTAATCTATGAAGCTGTGGTCACTTCCAACCGACCAAACGAACCACAGGAGGTCAAATCCTATGTGGGCATGGCGGAGGGCCGATTCAAGGAGCGTTTCCTGAACCACCAGTCTACCTTCAGATACCCGGACAGACGTTGATCCACGAAACTCGCGAGTCACGTATGGTCCCTCAAAGACTCAAGTTTAGGGTACTCCATTCAATGGAAAGCCATCACTAAGTCCAAGCCATACGCAAGGGGAAATCCAACGTGTGGCTTATGTATTGACGAACGAATAACTATCCTAAAGAGATTACGCAATAGTGATTGCCTAAACACGAGGAGTGAATTTTTCACACGTTGTCCACACGTCACCAAACATCTATTACATAACTACAAGGCTCCGGACTGATTCTTTGTAATTTTATTTTTAAATTTTTTTATTTTATTTTCAACCAAAAAACTTTCCGGACTTTCGCAGTTATCTCCCTTACACCCCCCGCACGCAGTCTACTATTGCCTGTGTGAAGTGACCGAGTTTCTGCGCATGCGCGTAGGTACGGTTGTCCTTCCTGTTTCTATAACCATATACATCCCGAGCTGAAGATCCGCGAAGGTGAAACAATTGTTCTCGGTATGGTGAACTAACTGTTGTGTAACCACTTATATATATATATATATATATATATATATATATATATATATATATAGTAATAATAAAAAATTTGAAGGCTAAAATCCAAAGAGGGCTCGATAAGGATAAATATATATCAAATATATAAGAACCGTAGAGCAAATATTTATTAAAATAACAGATTAAAGTTTAAGCAAAGAATCGCTGCTTTCACCCTTAAGCGATCCTTTGCTTAAACTTTAATCTGTTATTTTTATATATATATATATATATATATATATATATATATATATATATATATATATATATATATATATATACTGTATATTTCATTTCATTTCATTTGGGTTTGAGTCCATGCTCAGTCCAAGTCGAAGACCCCACCCTCAGAGTCTGGTGTGGTTGCCAGGTTGGATTCTCTGTTTAATTTTGACATGTGTTGGAGCGAGTTTGAGTCAGTTTGTGCTCGTTGTGTATATCCTGGGGCATGGGGTTCATCTCTAATGGTGCTTAAGTATCTATCCAGCTGCAATTTGAATGATTCCACACTACATCCTGATAGATTTCTGACATGTACCGGAATGGAGTTGAATAGTTGTGCCCCTCGAACCAACAGACTTGACTCTCGCAGGGTTTTTGCTGCCTGGCCAGCCCTTTTGTTGATTGGTGGTAGCTGGCAGCGTCTTCCGTGGCGCAGTGAGTGGTAGGTTTTGATACCAAAGTTTGGCACCTTTTGCTCTATCATTTTCCAAATGTATATAATTCGGTATCGCTCAAATCTTCTTTCTATTGAGTACATCTTCAAGGTTTTGAGTCTTTGCCAATAGTCCAATATAGTTAGGGAAGCAGAAAATTGCTTATTGTAATCCAGTTTCTTGGACGGTTTCCAACGTACGGTTAGGGGTAACACCACAAGTTTGCAAGAATGTGGTTAGTAAATCACGTTCAATCTTGGAGTATAAAGAATAAAAGAGAAAACGCAGGTAAGCATTAAAAAAAGGATTTTATCCAGGTATTTATGACCGTTTCATTGCTATACTGCAAATAGCAGCCACTCGATAATAACTGTTATTCACCTCCAAATTTTCAAAATAATGAATAAGTTATTTGTAAAAGGTTCTTAATATATATAAAAAACATTTTTTTTTAATCGTATTTACTATATAAAGAGAGAGGGAAGAGAAAAAAAAGAAGAAAAGAAAAGAGAACAAAAAAAATGGGGAGAGAAGAAAAGAAGAAAACGAAAAAAGAGAAAAGGAATGAAGGAGGAGAGAGGTACATAAGTATTGGTTACTGGGTAATTAAAGGGGTTAAATTCAATAAGAGGGTAGAAAGTCTAAATATATGCAGTTTGTCAGGTGGTAGTAGGAGGTTAAGGGTTCGATATGCACTTGTAGCGCGAACATTTTTCTTTAAGTCTATGGTTGCAATAAATTGATCTTTTGATTTTATTGTTGAGTAACTTATTCTTCGAACTCAAAATGTGAAACAGTTCAAGGTCACATAATCGACAGCTAGTCTGATAGTATACAGTTCTCTAACTGATCAGTCACTCTATCAATATGATCAACCCTCCGAAACGATCGCAAAACAATGAAATGAATATGTAAAATAACGTTATTACTATAATTGTTAAACTAATATCTATATATATATATATATATATATATATATATATATATATATATATATATATATATATTGTTGTGTGTATACATCTATGACTGATGCATCTGGACACATCTTCAGTGATGTGCCTGGTATCATCGGGTGTTTCGGGTCTTTCCAGATCATACACCCTTCTCCAGGTGACCCTGCTGGGGCTGATCAGACCCCAGCTTGTGTCCAGATGGCCAGTTAGCTACCATGACACCATGGCTCTCCTCTTTTGATCCACAGCCATCTTGAGGCCCTTTCTGCCGCATCGGTGGTACTGCGGATGGCCTTCCCCCTTCTCACTCCCTCGATGCCTAATCTGCTGAAGGCTCTGGTCGGGGAATGGGGTGTGAAACCCCTGCATCCAACCTCCACTGGCAGACACCTCGCTCTCCAACCAGCCCGCTGACAGTCACTGACCAGAACCGCATACTTGGAGAGCTTTCTCTCAATGGCTTCTTCCAGGCGATCTTCCCACGGGACAGAAAACTCCAGCAGCACTACTTGTTTGGTGGACTCAGACACGAGGACAATGTCTGGTCGCAGGGTGGTGACCGCAATGTGGCTAGGGAAGTTCAGCTGACGCTCAAGTTCCACCAATAGCTGCCAGTCTCTTGCAGATGTTAGGATGCCCGCCGATGATTTCCTGGCAGGGGTTGGCTGCTCTCGAGCTCTGACAAAGGCGATGGTTTTCTTGGAGGGTCGGAACCGCATCGCCCACACAAGTCCTGCGCTGATGGCTTCCGCGATGGTCTTAAGGGCTTGGTCATGCCTCAAGCGGTACCGTCCTTCTCCAAGTGCCCCTGTGCAGCAGCTGAGGATGTGTTCCAGGGTTCCTCGCTTGAAGTACAACGCACATGCTGGTGTCTCTGCTATACCCCATGCGTGCAGGTTTGATGGGCTTGGAAGCACACCGTACACTGCCTGGATGAGGAATTTAATGCGGCTCGGCTCGGCTTTCCACTGCTCAGCCCAGGTCACTTTCCTCTCAACCGCATTCTCCCATCTTGTTTCATTCCTACTACCTTGCAAGTTCTCATTTCCTCCACTGCAACTCTCACCTCCCCCTGAACAAGGCGGCGCCCTTCCTTCTCGCTGGTGTTCGTTTGGGGAGTCGGAAAGGAGCCTAGCACAGCTCTGCCTCGTGTGACCACTCCCACAAGTCATCTTTGACGCAGCCTCTGCCTCTTGAACTGCTTCTTCTGCCCTCCACTTCCTGCCAGTCCTCACTTGGATCCCTGCTTTAGCCACCTTAGGATCACAAGAGTCCCTGTACTGGACCACTTCTCTGGCTCATGCCACCTTGAACTCCTCCTCCAATGATTTGAAGGGCAATTGCAGCTTGGTGTTGTTACCGTAGAACGCGATACTGCTCAGACTCCTTGGCAATCCAAGCCATCCCCAGAGGTGGCTGCTGACCCTCCTCTCTAAGGTGTCCACTGTTGAGATGGGGACTGCATAGACAAGGAGGGGTCACAGGATCCTGGGAAGAATGCCGTGTTGGTAGACCCAGGCTTTGAACTTCCCAGGTAGGCCTGACTTGTTCACGGATTTCAGTCAGCCATCCAACTCAGTGCAGGCCAACTGGATAGATGTAGTGTTTCTCGATGAGTTGTCGAAAACCTTGCCCAAGCTCTTGACTGGCTTCTCTGTGATTGTTGGAATGGCTGTTCCTGAGATGTTAAACCGGAACTTGTCCTCCACCTTCCCTTTCCTCAGCACCATAGATCTTGATTTGGTTGGTTTGAAACGCATCCGAGCCCACTCCATCACCTTTTCGAGTCTCTGCAGAATCCACTGGCAGCCTGGGGCTGATTCTGTCATGACTGTGAGGTCATCCATGAACATGGGTGGTTGCCTTTGTCCGGATTTCGATAGAGGCCCTCTGCACGCTGGCTCAGCAGACTTGGTAATCATGTTCATGGCTAGGGAGAATAGTGTCACAGAGATAGTGCACCCCGTGATGATGCCGATTTCCACCTTGTGCCAGCTTGATGTTATTGCTCCCGAAGAGACCCTCATCCTGAAATTGGTGTAGTAATCAGCGATAAGATCTCTGCACCTGCTTGGTACATGATCTTTTGTCAACGTGAGCTGTACTAGCTTGTGTGGAATGGAGCCGAATGCATTTGCCTGGTCAAGCCACAGCACAGATAGATACACCTGTTATCTCTTGCCTCTCGAATCAGCTCTGTTACCACACCGGTATGCTCCAGACAGCCTGGTATTCCCGAAATGCCACCCTTCTGTACAGATGTATCGATATAGGAGTTCTGACCCAGGTAGGCACACAGCCGTTTGGAAACCATGCTGAAGAAGATCTTTGCCTCCACACACAGCAGGGAGATGATGTGGAATCGGTCTATCTGGGTGGAGTTTTCCTCCTTCGGGATCCACACCCCCTCAGCTACTCTCCATTGTTCTGGGATCCTCCCTCTTCTCCAGAAGACTCGCAGGATTTTCCACAGACGCTGCAGAAGTTTGGGACAGTTCTTATACACTTTGTATGAAGTGCCACTTGGTCTTGGAGCAGAGCTTGCTCTTGCTCTGCGGACAACCCCTCCCCCGACTTCCTTTAGCTGCAGCTCTCATTCAAGGGGGGGGGGGGGGGGTCTATGAGGATGTTACATTCTCACAACCCCTGTTCTCTTGCGGGGTCGCTGTACATCTTCTTCAGATGCCGGTTTATGTCTTCCTGCGAGGAGGCAAGTTTACCACTGCGCTTCTTCCCCAACAAATCTTTAGTGAACTTGAAGGGGTTGGAGATAAAGGTAGCACGCTTGCGCGCCCTCTCACAGCGCCGCCTTCGGTGCCATTCAGCCCGGCGGAGAACCCTGATCTTTTTCCGTAGGCTGCACATTAGCTGGGTCAGGCCAATGCGTTCCTCATCTCCGGTCTTCTTGTATTGGGACTTCAGTGCCTTCATATCCTGCCTGATGTTAAGGATCCTAACAGCTCTTTGATTCTTTGAGTAAGTTGTTCCGGAGCTTTTCTTCTCCTCCTCGCTGAATCGTCCAACTGCGAAACTCACAATGATTGTTGTCATAGCTTGTAGCCTCCTGTCAGCCTCCCCTTTACCGTTGCCTCCAGAATTTGGTTGACATCATCATCGAACTGCTTCCACAGTGAGGTCATGCTAGCTGCTGGCCATTTGATCCGCCTCCTGTCAGATTTGATGCTCAGGGGATTAGTTTTCACCACTTGGAGGTTCCTGGCACTATGGAGTGATTCCGGGCCTGGCTCCTTCTGCGTCTCACCAGGTTGAACACCTGTGCGATGTGATGTTTCTGCTCCCAACGGGTACTTCATCCTCGCTCGGTGTATCTTTAGGCCGTGGATGTTCTTGCAGACTTTACCGCATGTACACTTCTTGCTCATAGTCTGTTGTCAATTGCTTGAGTATGTTGTCCGTCCGACTGCGGTGCTCATTCACCCCCCTCCCCTTGGGCACCCCTGGAGGTATTTCTTCATTACATTCATCGTAGCTTATTCTGGGAGTCCTCCTCTCAGAGGACACAGATTGGGTTGCCAGTGCGTTCTGCCCCGGTTGCCGTCTCTCCGGGCTGTCACTGACTCTTCAGTAGTCACCACTCTCTTCATGGTTGTCTTCCAGTCTTTCCTGGCTGTCACTGATAACTCAGAGTGTTCGTTGTGTGCATACATCTATGACATGCATCTGGACACATCTTCAGTGATGTGCCTGGTATCATCGGGTGTTTCGGGTCTTTCAACATCATACACCCTTCTCCAGGTGACCCAGCTGGGGCTGATCAGACCCCAGCTTGTGTCCAGATGGCCAGCTAGCTACCATGACACCATGGCTCTCCTCTTTTGATCCACAGCCATCTTGAGGCTCTCTCTGCCGCATCGGTGGTACTGCGGATGGCCTTCCCCCTTCTCACTCCCTCGATGCCCAAACTGCTGAAGGCTCTGGTCAGAGAACGGGCTGCGAAACCCCTGCACCCAATCTCCACTGGGAGACACCTCGCTCCCCAACCAGCCCGCTGACAGTCACTGACCAGAACCGCGTACTTGGAGAGCTTTCTCTCAAAGGCTTCTTCCAGGCGATCTTCCCATGGGACAGTCAACTCCAGCAGCACTACTTGTTTGGTGGACTCAGACACGAGGACAATGTCTGGTCGCAGGGTGGTGACCGCAATGTGGCTAAGGAAGTTCAGCTGACGCTCAAGATCCACCAATAGCTGCCAGTCTCTTGCAGATGTTAGGATGCCCGCCGATGATTTCCTGGCAGGGGTTATATATTTGAAAATATATTTGAATAAAAAAGGGAAAAGAATGACTTCACTGTGTTAAACATTTTTTTTTACATTTTATAATATTATAATATTATGAGTTGGTCTCATAATATTATAATACTAGCAGCTGAGCCCGGTTGCACCCGGGGCCACTTTTTATTAAGTTAATAATTTGAAAAATATTATTGAAAGTTTATTATAAAGAAGCAGTTTCAGGAAAAAAAATAAAAATATGCACTTTGGGCTGGACGGCGTACAATGAGAAGTGGAACGACGTGAAAAGCGTTGTTTATTAACAGCGAAATAGCAATGTCGATGATATGCAAGTTTGAAAATGCAGATTATGAAGGTTTGTATGATAGTTTACACTTTGATTACCCTGGTCAGCAAGAGGGGCCTCTATATATTAGAAGGGGGGGGGGGCGGGAAAATAACTAACCCCAGTATTAGAACAGGTTGTTGGCAATGTAAGGGTTTTATTTCTTTTGTTAGAAAACAGTGATACATGACTGCATCTTAACCATCTACTATGTCAGGGTATGTCATGCATCATCTTATTTTATCTGATGAGGACGTACTGTTGAAGTTAGCCCAGTACCTTTGAAATATGTATAATAAAATATACTTGATCACAAGAGTTCTATTTTTTGTTAATATTTTGAATTAATATATATATATATATATATATATATATATATTAATTATTAAAATAAATTAAACTTTAATCTGTTATTTTAATAAATATTTGCTCTAGGGTTCTTATATATTTGATATTTTGATATATATTTATCCTTATCGAGCCCTCTTTGGATTTTAGTCTTCAAATTTATTATTATTATTACTCTATCTATCTATCTATCTATCTTGATAGAGTAAGACACGCTTCGCATCGGCTCCGCTATTCCATCGGGATTTACCCTTACTATTGTAAGTACCGGATAAATTTTTTAGTGCAACACATTTGGAACACTAACCCCTGTTATTTAGGGAAACATTTTTGCATTTACCCCCTTTTTAGGGGGTAAAATAAATATCTATTTTTGCCGAAAAATTTCTTTCTTGGCAGCATGGCGGAAAAGATGGCAGACATGTCTGCCATTAGCTCTGCCACGCCCCCCAAGTCTGAAGAACAAAAAATAATTACAACAAAATTAGACATTGAAACAAACAAACAAAATGAAAAAACAAATGTTAAGGAAAATGAGCAAACAGAAAACAAACAAACAGAAAATAATACAAATAACGACAGGGCAACTTTCGCCCAGAAAACAAAGCAATCCATTACATACACACCAATTGACCTAACTGCCGCCAGAGAAAAACTGGCCGAAGCAAAGAAACATATTGTTTTGGGGGAGAACGGAATGTTTTCCATTAACTCCCCCCCAGAATTCAAGAAAGCCAGAGCAGAAAACACAGTTATATACAGAACTATACTAAACCAGTCAAGAAAGCCAGCACAGCCCAGCCAAATGGAAATAGAGTTAGTCCTAAAAGACTATATGAAGAATATTCTCTTCATACGAAAGGACCGACTCTATGGCAGCATTTCGGTCCTAACAAGAGACAAAGAAACGGCGGTTCAGCTTTCCCTAAGCCCACTCTCGTCGACAACATATAGCTTCTATCCCTCCTACATGGGTAGAAGAACACAGAGAATAAAAGTAAAAACAATGCTGCCCACAATGGACTTCTGGTGGGCTATTGCTGGCTTCATTGATATGGGCGAAGACACTATGCTGTCAATGGGGAAGGCAACTGGAGATGCGTTCCTGGGAATGGGCCTCGACATACTAGTCCAAATGAGGCCCGAAAGAATAGCACAAATCCCGGATCGCATCTGGCTGGATGACCTTACCCCAATAGACATAATTGTAGAGGGGAGAAGACCAGCATGCTATTTATGCATGGAAAGGGGACACGTTAAGGCTAACTGCCCGAAACGTATCCCCCAAAAAGGACTATTGCCCACACCCACCACAAACAGTACACCAGCACCACCCACCTCCAAAAATACACTAATACCACACACAGCAAACAAAATACAGACACCACCAACCACAAACACAACACAAACATCACCACCACCAGCACCAAACACAAGCACGACACAAAAATCACCACCACCAACCACAACACAAACATCACCACCACCATTACCAACCACAAGCACGACACAAACATTACCACCACCACCACCACAAAACCCATTCCAAACAAATAATAAAAAAAACAGTAACAAATCTACCCCTCCCGCAAAAAAAAAACAACCACACAACACGTCCCTCCCACCTAGCGCTGAAGAGTTTCCCCCAACTTCTGAAGAAGAAGGAGGAGAAGCCTTCAGACAAGTTAAAAGAAAAAAAAGAAAACACACACCCAGCACACCACAAATAACCCACACACAAACACCAACTCCAATCAAAAACACCCCACCCTCAACAAACAAAAATAAATCTGCGCCTCCCCTCTCCGAAACATTGACAGCATCACAAAAAAAGACGTTGCAATACACATATATAAATAAAGAAAACAAAAAACTGGTTAAATTAATAAACAATAACCCTATGGTGCAGACCGAAGGGCCAAACTTTATCTCAACAGAGAACTTCACCCATTTAAAAATGATAAAGGTCCCTCTGGACCTTTATCGTTCCTTAAAAGAACAATTTAGACGGGACGTGAGCCCCCCCTGTTTAAAACCGTTGAATCGCGTCCTCTTGAAAGATTTCCCCATAACCGCCCCTCTCCCTGACACAACTCCAAATACCCCAACCACACCACACACGTGTACCCCCACATCACCACAAAACATCCCTCCACCCAACACACCTGATGCCATGGAAATTACGCAACCCGGAGAGGTAAGTGCTTTTCTTTCTTCACTTTCAACACCAAAATAGATCAATTGAGAGTTGGCTGTTTGAACGCGCGTGGCCTGAGCTCAGCTTGGAAGCAAGCAAAGCTTCTAAGTGACCTCAGGTCACAAAGTATAGATGTGATGGTTGTTTGCGAGAGTCGGATCAGCAGCGTGAGACAGCTGGCGCCCGCCTTCGATGACTTTGAGATGCACGCATCTCTCTGTCAACCCGGAGGCGGGGGGGGAGTTGCCTTACTGCTGGATAAACGTCTGACTCTCGACGTACAGATTGTTCACTCGGACCCGGGGGGTCGATTACTGGTGCTGGACGTCGGAGGTGGTGAAGGCGGGGCTTTCAGACTGGTCGGTCTTTATGCTCCCTTCGGGGCGGAGAGAGCCGACTTCTTCCAACGTCTGGAGACTTTTCTAGGAACGTCGCGTTCCCTGCTTTTAGTGGGGGACTGGAATGGAATCCTAGATGCGCGTTGGGACTATGCAGGGGCATGTCCCGATAGAGGGGGGTGTAGCAGCCTCAAGGGGTTACTCGATCGATTCGACCTGGTCGATAGATTTCGACTAGATTGTCCAACTGCGCCAACCTGGACCTGGGCAAACCGCAGTGGACAATCTAGATCGTACCTAGATAGGTTTTTGGTTAGGAGTAAGGATAGGGACGTATTTAGTTGTCCAGAACTGATCATGGTTGGCTATTCAGATCACAAATTAGTGACCTGCGTGGTCAACCTTGATAGAACGCATAGACAGGGTCCCGGTTACTGGAAGATGAACTTGTCCTTACCGACAAAGAAAGATTACAGAAACCGGATTAGTAGCTTAGTTAAGATGCGGTTGACGGGAGCGATCGTCAACAGTAGGTGGTGGATATCTCTAAAGAGAGAGATTAGAGTAAGTTCGATAGGTTACAGTAAGGAACTAGCGGTGAATAGAAATAGGAGGGAAAGGGAGTTAACAGATAAACTAGAAGAGGCGATTAGGAGCGGAGACGTAGCCAGAGTGTTAGCGACGAGAACGGCATTGAGCCAGTTCTTTGACGCGAAGCACGAAGGCTGCGTTGTCCGAAGTAAAATACGTGCTTTAGGAAACGAGGGGACCAAAGCTGTTAGCTGGGCCCGCGTGACAGAAGCCAAGAGTGGGATTAAATCCACCATTCGGTCTTTGCGAGACCAGGATGGACGGGTGATCCTTGAACCTGAGCGAATGTGCGAGACCTTTCAAAGGCACTTTGCTCGACTGTTCGGAGGTGGCGGGGGGCCGGACGGGGATGTGGACTTCGGTCCATACCTCGACGGTCTACCGCGTCTTTCGAGCGGCGAAGCGGAGTGCTGCGAAGGGCCAATCACAGCCACTGAAATCGGGGAAGCGCTCAGCCAATGCAGCAGACGCAAATCCCCGGGTCTCGATGGTCTACCATACGAACTTTATTTAGCTATGCCGGTCTTGTTCTCCGAACTCCTCGAGGCTGTCTATTGCAACTGGCAACAGAACGGGAGAATTCCCTGTTCTGTGACCAAGGGCGTGGTCACGCTAGTGAGGAAGGACGAGAGCAAGGGGGACGACTTAAGTAACTTTAGGCCCATAACTCTGCTGAATGCAGAGTTACAGATTTTGGCCAAGGTGTTGGCGAAGAGGTTGGCGCTTGTGGTGGGTGGTTTGGTGGGAGACGCGCAGACATGCGCTATCCCGTCCAGGTCCATTCACGACAACCTCCACCTCATGCGATACATCATAGAGAGGGTTGGCTACGAACCCGGCTTTGGTGGGGCCCTGATCAACTTGGATCAATCTAAGGCGTTCGATAGGGTCGACCATGGTTACCTGGATGCGGTGCTAGCGGCGGCGGGCTTCGGACCCGTTTTCAGGGGCTGGATTTCTGCCATGCACAGTGGCAACATCTACTCTAGGATTAAAGTAAACGGCTACCTCTCGGAGCCGTTTCAAATCACCCGATCCATCAGACAGGGGTGCCCCCTCTCCTCCCTTCTGTACGTATTGACTCTCGAGCCACTGCTGCGGAAGTTGGAGTTGCTGCGGGGCATACCCCTGGAACCGGGATTGCACAAAGCGGTCTCGGCTTATGCCGACGACGTAACAGTAATGGTGGCGGACGCCTCGGAAATCGGGGCGATCGCCACCCTACTGGAGGAATACGAAAGGCTGACGGGGGCTAAGCTGAACCGGGACAAGTCAGTCGGTTTGCAACTCGGAACGTGGAGGGGCAAACCGATGCCGTTAGACGGTGTCGTCGGGCGGTGGACGGAGGGCCCGGTGAAGCTGCTCGGGGTCTGGTTCGGACCGGACCTCCAGGTGGAGAAGAATTGGGGCGAGGTGACGAGCAGGGTGTTTGCGCTGACCCAGAAGTGGGCCAAGTGCAAACTATCACTGAAAGGTCGGGCGGAGGTGACGAACGCTTACATAGCGTCCGTCATCTACTACCGCCTGACCGTCGTGCCTTGCCCCAAGGAAAAGCTCACCATCATGGAACGCATGCTCTTCCAGTTCCTCTGGAAGAAGCGGCCTCCCATGGTGAGGAGATCCATCTGCTGCCAGCACCCTTCGAAAGGAGGGCTGGGTATGCCGTGGCTGTTGATGCGTAGGCACGCATTGAGGCTACGGCATCTACAGGTATTCCTCAACGGTCAGCCGGTGTGGGCCCCGTTTGTGAGGCGAGCCTTCCCACAGCTCGTCTCGCTCACCGAACTGCAATCCTGGGTGAAGCAAAGACCGAGAAAACTGGGCAACTGGCACACTGAGTGTGCCCAGGCGCTCACGGCTATCTGGCAAGCGGACCCGACTGTCAGTGGAGAATCCACCTCGACATTCTATAGAGGGTTGGTGGCTAGCAGGGGCGACGACACCCTTGGAGAGTCGCTAGGCATGGAGGAGGACGAACTGGCCAGCCTGTTCGGTAGAACTTTCGGCCCGGGACCCATGGACAACTTCCAGAGGTCCCTAGCCTGGCAGTGTTACCGGGGGGCTCTGCCCGTTCGAGAAAAGCTCTACAGACACGGGCGCCCGGGCAGGGATCCCGCGAAAAAGATCTGTCCCAGATGCGTGCGCGACGAGGAAACCGTTGCGCATGCACTGGTACACTGCCCGGGCGTTGCCGATCTGTGGGGCTACGTCGAACGACTGCTGTCGCGTGTGGCGCCGATTCGATTAACCGCCGAGTCTGTGGTGAACATCAAGCCGCCTCCTCCCTTCAGAAATGAAGCAGAGGCGGTCTTTCTGTGCGTAATAGCCATGATGAAAGAGGTTGTGTGGTGGACGCGCCTGAAAGGTCTGAGGTCGGGTGACTTTCTCTCCGGCCATCACCTGGTTTACTTCTTCCGATACCACTTCGGAAGAAGAATCAGGATGGAGAGAGAAGTGCTTGGTCCCAGACAGTTTTATGAAAGGTGGGTGAAAGAAGCGAGAATGGCCCGTGTAAATGGGCCTTCTCTCTACATTGTTCTGTAGGTGAAGAAGTGAAGAGGAAAGGGGGAGCGCCTCCTCTCTGGGTTTCCCCCGCGAAAAGAGTTGCACACTTTTCGGGGGTATGTGCAATCCCCAACACGCCCCCTCCCTTTTGAGGACTTTTTATTGTTATATTATTATTGTTATTCCTTTTTTCTTTACTCGATTTATGTAAACTCCCCCACTGTGTAAATGTCCCCTTCTTTTGTGCCCTCGTGGCAAATAAATAGAAATTTATCTATCTATCTATCTATCTATCTATCTATCTATCTATCTAAAGGAATACGAAAGTCTCACAGGAGCGAAGCTGAACCGGGACAAGTCCATCGGTTTGCAACTCGGATCGTGGAGAGGCAGACCGATGCCTTCCGATGGCGTCGTCGGACGCTGGACGGAAGGACCGGTAAAGCTGCTCGGGGTCTGGTTTGGTCCGGACCTCCAGGTGGAGAAGAACTGGAACGAAGTGACGGCCAAGGTGTTTGCACTCACCCAGAAGTGGGCCGAGTGCAAACTATCCTTGAAAGGTCGAGCGGAGGTGGCGAACACTTTTATAGCGTCCGCCATCTACTACCGCTTGACCGTCGTGCCTTGTCCAGCCAAAACGCTCGCCAAAATGGAGCGCGCCCTCTTCCGATTCCTTTGGAAGAGGCGGGCTCCTTTGGTAAGAAGATCCATCTGCTGCCAACACCCTTCTAACGGAGGGCTGGGGATGCCGTGGTTGACGATGCGCAAACACGCGCTCAGGCTGCGGCATCTCTACGTATTCCTCACCGGACAACCGGTGTGGGCCCCGTTCGTGAGGCGAGCCTTCCCACGACTCGTCTCGCTGACCGAGCTGCAGTCCTGGGTCAAGCAGAGACCGAGGAAAATGGGCGACTGGCACATCGAATGTGCTCAGGCGCTCACAGCCCTCTGGCAGGCGGACCCGGCGATCAGTGGAGACTCCACTTCGTCATTCTATAGAGGGTTGGTCCGCAGCAAGTGCGACGACGCGCTCGGTGAAACTCTAGGCGTGGAGGAAGATGAACTGGCCAGTCTGTTCGGTAGGACCTTCCGCCCGGGACCGATGGACAACTTCCAAAAGTCCCTGGCCTGGCAGTGCTACCGAGGAGCTCTACCAGTTCGAGACAAGCTCTACAGACATGGGCGCCCGGGCAGGGACCCTGCAAAAAAGATCTGTCCGAGGTGCGTGCGAGACGAAGAAACCGTCGCGCACGCATTCATACACTGCCCGGGCGTCACTGACCTGTGGGGCTATGTGGAACGACTATTGTCGCGGGTGGGACCAATCCAGTTGACCACCGAGTCCATTGTCATGATCAAACCGCCACCCTCCTTCAAAAACGAAGGAGAGGCGGTTTTCCTTTGTGTGATAGCTATGGCGAAAGAGGTTGTATGGTGGACAAGGTTGAAAGGGCTGAGGTCAGACACCTTTCTCTCCGGCCAACAACTGATTCTTTTTTTCAAATACCACTTTGGAAGAAGAATCAGGATGGAGAGAGAGGTGCTGTACCCCAGCAAGTTTTATGAAAGGTGGGTGAAAGTGGCGAGAATGGCCCGAGTGAATGGGCCTTCTCTCTATATCAGCCTGTAGGTTGAGGAAAAGGAGGAGGAGAGGAAAGGAGTACAAGCTCTTCGTACTCCTGGAGATGAGGGTTGCACATTTTTTTCGGGGGTCTGTGTTACCCATATAAACTGTCTCCCTCTATTGGGGAAAATCGACTAACTTTTAAATTCCATCTGTGATAACATTTTACACGTTTTTATTGTATGTAAACTTCCCCCTTTGTATTTGTCCCCTTCTTTTGTGCCCCTGTGGCTAATAAAGAAATATATCTATCTATCTATCTATCTCTATATAATCGGGGAGATCGGCACCTTACTGGAGGAATACGAAAGGTTCACAGGAGCGAAGCTGAACCGGGACAAATCCGTCGGTTTGCAACTCGTAACATGGAGAGGCAAACCGATGCCTTCCGATGGCGTCGTCGGACTCTGGACGGAAGGACCGGTAAAGCTGCTCGAGGTCTGGTTTGGTACGGACCTCCAGGTGGAGAAGAACTGGAACGAGGTGACGGCCAAGGTGTTTGCACTCACCCAGAAGTGGACCGAGTGCAAACTATCCTTGAAAGGTCGAGCGGAGGTGGCGAACACTTTTATAGCGTCCGTCATCTACTACCGCTTGACCGTTGTACCTTGTCCAGCCAAAACGCTCACCAAAAATGGAGCGCGCACTCTTCCAATTCCTTTGGAAGAAACGGGCTCCTTTGGTGAGAAGATCCATCTGCTGCCATCACCCTTCAAACGGAGGGCTGGGGATGTCGTGGCTGACGCTGCGCAAACACGCGCTCAGGCTGCGGCACCTCCACGTATTCCTCACCAGAGAACTGGTGTGGGCCCCGTTCGTGAGGCGAATCTTCCCACGACTCGTCTTGCTGACGGAGCTGCAGTCCTGGGTCAAGCAAAAACCGAGGAAAATGGGCGACTGGCACATCGAATGTGCTCAGGCGCGCACAGTCCTCTGGCAAACGGACCCGGCGATCAGTGGAGATTCCACTTCGACATTCTATTGAGGGTTGGTCCGCAGCAAGTGCGACGACACGTTCGAAGAAACTCTAGGCGTAGAGGAGGACGAATTGGCCAGTCTGTTCGGTAGGACCTTCCACCCGGGACCAATAGACAACTTCCAAAAGTCCCTGGCCTGGCAGTGCTACCGAGGAACTCTACCAGCTCGAGACAAGCTCTACAGACACGGGCGCCCGGGTAGGGACCCTTCGAAATAGATCTGTCCGAGATGCGTGCGCGACAAGGAAACCGTCGCGCACGCATTTGTTCACTGCCCGGGCGTTACCGACCTGTGGGGCTATGTAGAACGACTATTGTCGCGGGTGGGACCAATCCGGTTGACCACCGAGTCCATTGTCATGATCAAACCGCCACCCTCCTTCAAAAACGATGGAGAGGCGGTTTTCCTCTGTGTTATGGCTATGGTGAAAGAGGTTATATGGTGGACGAGGTTAAAAGGGCTGAGGTCAGACACCTTTCTCTTCGGCGAGCAACTGATTCGTTTTTACAAATATCATTTTGGAAGAAGAATAAGGATGGAGAGAGAGGTGCTGTACCCCAGCAAATTTGATAAAAGGTGGGTGAATGTGGCAAAGATGGCCCGAGTGGTTGGGCTTTCTCTCTATATAAGCCTGTAGGTTGAGGAAAAAGAGGAAGAGAGGAAGGGAGTACTCACACTTGGTGCTCCTGGAGATGAGGGTTGTACATTTTTTCGGGGTGTGTACAACCCCTGTGTAACACCTCCCCCTATTGGGGATATCAATTGTTATTTGTTATTTTATTAATAGTTTTATTTTCATATACCATATTGTAAACTCTCCATTTGTATTTGTCCCCTTCTTTTGTACCCTTGTGGTTAATAAAGAAATTTATCTATCTGTCTGTCTATATAAACACACCCATATATATATATATATATATATAAAAACACACGTATATATCATATAAACACACAGATATACATATTGTATGCCATAGACACAGTGTTTAGAATATTATCATTTAGCGGTGAATTGGCAGTATCGGTAGAGGGTTGGACGCCATGCTTTCTAGCATAGTTACAGTCTGAGTTCAAATCCCGCCAAGGTTAACTTTGCCTTTCATCCTTATGGGGTCGATAAAATAAAGTACCAGTAATGTACTGAGTAATAGCTGGCCTTGGGCCTAAAGTAGAAACAATTATCATTTAGAAGTAAAACAATGTAACACAATACACCATCATCGAAGTCAATACACTTGCATGTAGGAATATTAATATTAAAATAAATATTGATTTCACATGACGATCATAGAGGAGATGAAGAAGACACTATATGTTAATGATGATGATGGTGGTGGTAATGAGGATGATGATGATGGTGGTGGTGGTGGTGGTGGTGATGGTGATGGTGGTGGTGATAGTGGTGGTGATGGTGGTGGTGATAGTGGTGGTGGTGGTGGTGGTGATGGTGGTGGTGGTGGTGGTGGTGATGATGGTGGTGATGATGGTGGTGGTGGTGATAGTGGTGGTGGTGGTGATGGTGGTGGTGGTGGTGGTGATGATGGTGGTGGTGGTGATAGTAGTGGTGGTGGTGGTGGTGGTGGTGGTGATGGTGTTGGTGGTGATAGTGGTGGTGGTGGTGGTGGTGATGGTGCTGGTGGTGGTGGTGGTGATGGTGGTGGTGATGGTGGTGGTGGTGGTGGTGGTGGTGATGATGGTGGTGGTGGTGATAGTGGTGGTGGTGGTGGTGGTGGTGGTGTTGGTGGTGTTAATGAAGATGATGATGATGGTGCTAATAATGATGATGATGATGATGGAGGGGATGATGATGGTGGTGGGCTGGTGGTGGTGGCGGTGATGGTGGTGGTGGTGGCGGTGGTGGTGGTGGTTATGGTGGTGGTGGTGGTGATGGTGGGGGTTTGGTGGTGGTGGAGGTGATTGCAGTGGTGGTGGGAAAGGTGGAGTTATGGCAGTGGTGCTTGGTAAATGGTGCTGGGAATGGTGGTGGTGATAGCAGCGGTGGTTGGTGATGGCGGCGGTGCTGAGGAATGACGGAGGTGATGGGAGTGGTGCTGGTGGTGCTGATACTGTACACAAGAAGGAAAGCGGAGAAGGCGGAGGAGAAGGCGGAGGAGAAGGAGGAGGAGGAGGAGAATAGGTATGATCCAGGTAAAAGTTCATGGAACCTGTTGCACGAGCGCAGGTGACGTCCCAGCTAAGGTGGAGTGGTGGGAAGCAGTATAGTAGTGATGGTAGGAGGTAGTGTGGTGGTGGTGGTGGTGGTGGTGGTAGTATGGTGGTGGTGGTGAGAGGCAGCAGCGAACTAGGTGCATGCTTGACAGGCCTCGTGGCGGCGCTGATTCCAACGGGATCACATGACGCTTGTATAAAATCTATCTGTTCTATATTAATGTCACGCACACACAACACACAACACACACACACCACACCATACACACACGCGCGTGCGCTCACACACACACACAATCCCACGTGCGCGCGCTCACACACACACGCACACACTCACCACACACACACCACGCACACACACACACACACACCACACCATACACACACGCGCGTGCGCTCACACCCACACAGGTGCGCGGGCTCACACACACACGCTCAATCACACACATGCAGCACACACCTATGTATATATACAGAAATACACGACACAGAAATACGCACACACACATACACACACACAAACAAACACACACACATACATGCAATGCAGCACACACACATATGTATATATACAGAAATATACCACACACACACACACGCGCTCACACGCTCACACACACTCACACACACACACGTGCGCGGGCTCACACACACACACGCTCAATCACACACATGCAGCACACACCTATGTATATATACAGAAATACACCACACAGAAATGCACACACACACGTACACACACACGCGCAAACAAACACATACACATACATGCAATGCAGCACACACACATATGTATATATACAGAAATATACCATACACACACTCTCACACTCACACACATACACGCAGCACACACACATATGTATATATACAGAAATATACTATACACACACACACACACACACACATACACACACACGCTCACAGACACAAACTCACACACACACATGCAGCACACACATATGTATATATACAGAAATACACCTCACAGAAATACACACACACACACACAAACACACACACACACACACACACAAACACACACAAACAAACACATACACATACATGCATTGCAGCACACACACACATGAATATATCCAGAAATAAACCCTACACACACACACACACGCACACACACACATATTACATGACAGAAATTGCTCTCTGGGTTTCCCTTATGACATGGTCAATGACAATCCGCGAAACTCAGAGTTACAACAGAGAGTAATTTCAGAAATATAATTGTTTCTACTTTTGGCACAAGGCCAGCAATTATATCACTGTATTACTGGTACTTTATTTTATCGACCTCGTAAGGATGAAAGGCAAAGTTAACCTCGGCGGGATTTGAACACAGACCGTAAAAGGCCGTAACTCTTTGCTGCAAAGCATGGCGTCCTACCCTCTACCGATACTGCCAATCCACCACCCTTAATTTCAGAAATATAATCGTTTCTACATTTGGCACAAGGCCAGCAATTAACCAGTACATTACTGGTACTTTATTTTATCGACTCCCGTAAGGATGAAAGGCAAAGTTAACCTCGGCGGGATTTGAACTCAGACCGTAAAGGGACGTAACTATGCTGGAAAGCATGGCGTCCGACCCTCTACCGATACTGCCAATTAATATAATGGTTTCTTATATAGGCACAAGGCCAGCAATTTTGGGGGAGGGGGAAAGTCGATTAAATCGACCCAGTGCGTGACTGGTACTTTATTTAACCGATCCTGTAAGGATGAAAGGCAAAGTTAACCTCGTCGGGATTTGAACTCAGATCATAAAGGGCCGTAACTCCATGCTGCAAAACATGGCGTCCAACCCTCTACCAATAATTTCAGTAATATAATAAATATAATATATTCTACTTTTATTGGGGCCTTTTCCTATCATATCTAATTCACACACGCATAAATATATATGTTCCTTGTCTACCTGTCCTCGTACCCATGTGTCTACCTGGGGCGTAACCCGGAGTGGGCCTCTCTTTCGACCCTGCTACTACTACCACCCTACTATCCTACCTACCACTCTACCTACCTACCTACCTACTTACCTACCTACCTACCTACCTACCTACCTACCTACCTACCTACCTACCTACCTACCTACCTACCTACTTGCACACCTACCTACCTACCTACCTACCTACCTACCTACCCACCTACCCACCTACCCACCACCCCACCTACTCACCTACCTACCTACCTACCTACCTACCTACCTACCTACCCACCTACCCACCACCCCACCTACCCACCTACTGACCTACCTACGGACCCGGCTGTCAGTGGAGAATCCACCTCGTCATTCTATAGAGGGCTGGTGGTTAGCAGGTGCGACGACGCCCTCGGAGAAGCTCTAGGCATGGAGGAAGACGAACTGGCCAACCTGTTCGGTAGGACATTCAGCCCGGGACCCATGGATAACTTCCAGAGGTTCCTGGCCTGGCAGTGCTACCGAAGAGCTCTGCCCGTTCGAGAAAGGCTCTACAGACACGGGCGCACGGGTAGGGACCCCTCGAAAAAGATCAGTCCCAGATGCGTGTGCGACGAGAAAACCGTTGCACACGCATTGGTAAACTGCTCGGGTATTGCCGATCTGTGGGGCTATGTCGAACAACTGCTGTCAAGGGTGGGACCGATCCGGTTGACCACCGAGTCTATTGTAACGATCAAGCCCCCCCCCCCTCTTCAAAAACGAAGGAGAGGCGGTGTTTCTGTGCGTAATAGCCATGGCGAAAGAGGTTGTATGGTGGACGCGTCTGAAAGGACTGAGGTCAGACACCTTTCTCTCTGGCCAACAACTGGTCCGTTTCTTCCGATATCATTTCGGAAGAAGGATCAGGATGGAGAGAGAGGTGCTGCACCCCAGTCGTTTTTATGAAAGATGGGTGAAAGTGGCGAGAATGGCCCGTGTGAATGGGCCTTCACTCTACATCAGACTATAGGTGAGGAAGATGAAAGACCAAGGGCACCCCCTCTCTGTGCTCCCGAGGAGAAGGGTTGCACACTTTTTTCGGGGGTGTGTGTGACCCCCTAAGGCGTCTCCTCCCTATGGAGGATTTTGTTATAAAATTTATTTTGTTTATATTGTATTTTATTTTTATATATTGTTATTGCCTCCTCCTTATTGAGGACGCCTTGTTATGTAAACTCCCCCCTTTGTACTTGTCCCACTTTTGATGCCCTGGTGGCAAATAAAAAGAAAGTTACCTATCTACCTACCTACCTACCTTCCTACCTACCTACCTACCTACCTACCTACCTACCCTCCTACCCACCTACCCACCCACCTACCTATATACCTAGCTAGCTAGCTACTTGCCTACCAATCAATATCCAGCCATCATCCATACATCTATCCATATATTCATACAGGCACACACACATACATACACACATCCATCCATACATACATACATACACACACACACATACATACATACATACATACATACATACACACATACATACACACATCCATCCATACATACATACATACATACATACACACATACATACGTACACACACACACACACATACATACACACACACATGCATACATACATACATACATACATTGCTGGCTATCTACCTATTTATTTATTCTCTCTTCTCCTTTTCTTCACCACCCTCTCTCTACTCTTCACCACCCCTCTCCCCACTCTTCGCCACCCCTCTCTCCACTACCCCCCCCCCACTATTGCCCCCTCCTCTCTACTATTCGCCACCACTTTTCAACTGTTTTTTTCTTTCAAGCAGACAAAATCTGAAACACACACACACATACATATACACATAAAGACACACACACACATACATATACACGTAAACTCACACACACACACACACACACCCATACACATAAACACACGCACACAAACTGAAAACACAAGTACATACCCAACACAGAATTCCCTCCCCCTCGCAGAAACGCACACATATAGAAACACACACACACACACACACACACACACACACACACACACACACACACACACACACACACACATACAAACATATACACACACAAAGAAACATACGCACAAATTTAAACACACAAACATACGCGCATACAGACACATACACACACACACACACAGAAGCACACGCATACACACACAATCTTAAGCATACAAACACACCCCGTATACATAAACGCACAGAGAAAATATACACACACACACAGACACACACACATGCTCATACCCCGACATACAAAACACACACACATGTCCACCCACCACCACACCCTGTGTCGATATCGATTAATATATATTGACCATTGATGAAACAGAGGTATCCATTATGAATATCGTGGCGGTGGTGGTAGTTGTGGTGGTGGTTGTGGTGGTAGTAGTGGTGGTAGTTGTGGTGGTGGTTGTGGTGGTAGTAGTGGTGGTAGTTGTGGTGGTGGTTGTGGTGGTAGTAGTGGTGGTAGTGGTGCTAGTAGTGGTGGTGGTGGTAGTTGCGGTAGAGGTTGTGTTAGTTGTGGTGGTGGTGGTAGTTGCGGTAGAGGTTGTGTTAGTTGTGGTGGTGGTGGTAGTTGCGGTAGAGGTTGTGTTAGTTGTAGTGGTGGTGGTGGTGGTGGTAGTAGAGGTGGTAGTAGTGGTGGTGGTGGTAGTTGCGGTAGAGGTTGTGTTAGTTGTAGTGGTGGTGGTAGTGGTGGTAGTAGAGGTGGTAGTAGTGGTGGTGGTGGTAGTTGCTGTAGAGGTTGTGTTAGTTGTAGTGGTGGTGGTAGTGGTGGTAGTAGAGGTGGTAGTAGTGGTGGTGGTGGTAGTTGCGGTAGAGGTTGTGTTAGTTGTGGTAGTGGTGGTAGTAGTGGTGGTAGTGGTGGTGGTGGTGGTAGTTGCGGTAGAGGTTGTGTTAGTTGTAGTGGTGGTGGTGGTAGTGGTGGTAGTGGCGGTGGTGGTGGTAGTGGTGGTGGTGGTAGTAGTGGTGGTGGTAGTTGCGGTAGAGGTTGTGTTAGTTGTGGTGGTGGTGGTAGTAGAGGTGGTAGTAGTAGTGGTGGTGGTGGTAGTTGCGGTAGAGGTTGTGTTAGTTGTGGTGGTGGTGGTAGTGGTGGTAGTAGAGGTGGTAGTAGTGGTGGTGGTGGTAGTTGCGGTAGAGGTTGTGTTAGTTGTAGTGGTGGTGGTAGTGGTGGTAGTAGTGGTGGTAGTGGTGGTGGTGGTGGTAGTTGCGGAAGAGGTTGTGTTAGTTGTAGTGGTGGTGGTAGTGGTGGTAGTAGTGGTGGTAGTGGTGGTGGTGGTGGTAGTTGCGGAAGAGGTTGTGTTAGTTGTAGTGGTGGTGGTAGTGGTGGTAGTGGCGGTGGTGGTGGTAGTGGTGGTGGTAGTTGCGGTAGAGGTTGTGTTAGTTGTGGTGGTGGTGGTAGTAGAGGTGGTAGTAGTGGTGGTAGTGGTGGTGGTGGTGGTAGTTGCGGAAGAGGTTGTGTTAGTTGTAGTGGTGGTGGTAGTGGTGGTAGTGGTGGTGGTAGTGGTGGCGGTGGTGGTAGTTGCGGTAGAGGTTGTGTTAGTTGTGGTCGTGGTGGTGGTAGTGGTGGTAGTGGTGGTGGCAGTAGTGGTGGTGGTGGTAGTTGCGGTCGAGGTTGTGTTAGTTGTAGTGGTGGTGGTAGTGGTGGTAGTAGTGGTGGTAGTGGTGGTGGTAGTGGTGGTAGTGGTGGTGGCAGTAGTGGTGGTGGTGGTAGTTGCGGTAGAGGTTGTGTTAGTTGTGGTGGTGGTGGTAGTGGTGGTAGTAGAGGTGGTAGTAGTGGTGGTGGTGGTAGTTGCGGTAGAGGTTGTGTTAGTTGTAGTGGTGGTGGTAGTGGTGGTAGTAGAGGTGGTAGTAGTGGTGGTGGTGGTAGTTGCGGTAGAGGTTGTGTTAGTTGTAGTGGTGGTGGTAGTGGTGGTAGTAGAGGTGGTAGTGGTGGTGGTGGTAGTTGCGGTAGAGGTTGTGTTAGTTGTGGTAGTGGTGGTAGTAGTGGTGGTAGTGGTGGTGGTGGTGGTAGTTGCGGTAGAGGTTGTGTTAGTTGTAGTGGTGGTGGTGGTAGTGGTGGTAGTGGCGGTGGTGGTGGTAGTGGTGGTGGTAGTTGCGGTAGAGGTTGTGTTAGTTATGGTGGTGGTGGTAGTGGTGGTAGTAGAGGTGGTGGTGGTAGTAGTTGCGGTAGAGGTTGTGTTAGTTGTGGTAGTGGTGGTAGTAGTGGTGGTAGTGGTGGTGGTGGTGGTAGTTGCGGTAGAGGTTGTGTTAGTTGTAGTGGTGGTGGTGGTAGTGGTGGTAGTGGCGGTGGTGGTGGTAGTGGTGGTGGTAGTAGTGGTGGTGGTAGTTGCGGTAGAGGTTGTGTTAGTTATGGTGGTGGTGGTAGTGGTGGTAGTAGAGGTGGTGGTGGCAGTAGTTGCGGTAGAGGTTGTGTTAGTTGTGGTGGTGGTGGTAGTGGTGGTAGTAGAGGTGGTAGTAGTGGTGGTGGTGGTAGTTGCGGTAGAGGTTGTGTTAGTTGTGGTGGTGGTGGTAGTGGTGGTAGTAGAGGTGGTAGTAGTGGTGGTGGTGGTAGTTGCGGTAGAGGTTGTGTTAGTTGTGGTGGTGGTGGTAGTGGTGGTAGTAGTGGTGGTAGTGGTGGTGGTGGTGTTAGTTGCGGTAGAGGTTGTGTTAGTTGTAGTGGTGGTGGTGGTAGTGGTGGTAGTGGCGGTGGTGGTGGTAGTGGTGGTGGTGGTAGTAGTGGTGGTGGTAGTTGCGGTAGAGGTTGTGTTAGTTGTGGTGGTGGTGGTAGTGGTGGTAGTAGAGGTGGTAGTAGTGGTGGTGGTGGTAGTTGCGGTAGAGGTTGTGTTAGTTGTGGTGGTGGTGGTAGTGGTGGTAGTAGTGGTGGTGGTTGTGGTGGTGGTGGTTGTTGCGGTAGAGGTTGTGTTAGTTGTAGTGGTGGTGGTAGTGGTGGTAGTGGTGGTGGTAGTGGTGGCGGTGGTGGTAGTTCCGGTAGAGGTTGTGTTAGTTCTGGTGGTAGTGGTAGTGGTGGTAGTGGTGGTGGCAGTAGTGGTGGTGGTGGTAGTTGCGGTAGAGGTTGTGTTAGTTGTGGTGGTGGTGGTAGTGGTTGTAGTGGTGGTGGTAGTAGTGGTGGTAGTGGTAGTTGCGGTAGAGGTTGTGTTAGTTGTGATGACAGTGGTAGTGGTGGTAGTAGTGGTGGTAGTGGTGGTGGTGGTGGTAGTTGCGGTAGAGGTTGTGTTAGTTGGGGTGGTAGTGGTAGTGGTGGTAGTGGTGGTGGTGGCAGTAGTGGTTGTGGTGGTTGTTGCGGTAGAGGTTGTGTTAGTTGTGGTGGTGGTGGTAGTGGTGGTAGTGGTGGTGGCCGTAGTGGTGGTGGTGGTAGTTGCGGTAAAGGTTGTGTTAGTTGTGGTCGTGGTGGTGGTGGTTGTGGTGGTTATGGTGGTGGTGGTTGTTGCGGTAGAGGTTGTGTTAGTTGTGGTGGTGATGATGGTGGTAGTGGTATAGTAGTGGTGGTGGTGGTGGTGGTGGTAAAGTAGCGGTTGTGGTGGTGCCGGGTTTGATAGTGGTGGTAGCAGTAGTGATGAGGGTGGTGGTAGAGGGTGGTAGTGTTGTAGTAGAGGGTATGACAATGGTGGTGGTGGTGGTGGTTGTGGTAGTGATGGTGAGAACTGTTACACCGATGCCACTCAGAAGTGGTTGCGAGTGGAGTGAACTAATAATCTGGAACTAAAGTGTTGGTTGTGCTATATGTATGTATGTATGTATGTATGTATGTATGTATGTATGTATGTATGTATGTATGTATGTATGTATGTATGTATGTATGTTCTTCTGGTTTTATAATATCACAAAGTTTTACCAATAGAGAGAGAGTCGGTTTCTAACATAGACACAAGACTCTCTCATTGGAATTTACACAACATCAACTAGGTAGATATATATGAATGTTTGCATGTGTAGATATGGATGTGATTGTATGTGTGGATGTGTATGTTTTGAGTTGTATGTGTGCATGTGTATATGCTTTGTATCTCTACATGTGTATATGCAGTTATTAGATGCAAAATTTTTGGAATGTTTTACATATTTTTACTGTTCCATTAATGGATTGTACTTGTAGTTTCCTAACTAGTTGAGTTCTTTCTGTTCCTGTGAAGCCTAGCTTCTCAAGATTTGTATTGAGGCAGTTAATAACATACCCCAGTTCCCCAATAATCACAGGCATAAATCTGAAGGTATAATCAGATTGGAGTATCTGCAGATTTCTCATCAGTTCTGCATAAATATTCTCCTTTTCACTAATCTTTGATATTATATTGGCATCTGCTGGGCAGCTAATTTCCACTACTGTGCATGTTTTCTTCTCCCTGTCCCATATCATAATATCTGGTGTTATGCCTGCATTTTATTGGGGTTTTTACTGGAACATTCCACCAGTACTCTTTCATATTATGTAATGGATATCTTCCGCAATGCTGTAGCTTTTAATGTGTTTATTATTGGGGCCATCTTTTTTACGAACTGCATTGTACAGTGTTTTGGCCACTACATCATGCCTCATAGGTAGATAGTACCGCGATGACATCTTTGGACAGCTGCTGATGACATGGGTGATATCCTCGATGTTAGTTCTGCAGAGTCTGCACTTGTTATCACATCTAGGTGTTTTGCCTGCATCCCTATCTCTTTTGTGAATCAAGTATTTCGTGCTAATCTCCTGTTCTTGGATTGCAAAAGCGTATCCTTCAAAGTGGGAGCCAATATAGCGGTTGTTGGTCTAAGACAGACTACTTTCCTTATCTATATTACTCTCACACTGGAGCTTCCTGGCAACATATCCATGCATGATTTTTTGCTGATAGGCATGCAGTTTTTCATCCATGGATTCACTGCGATACTGCTGAGCGACAACCCTGGGTATGAGTTTTTGATTATCACACAGGGAATATCTCTCAAGGAGTTCCTTCCCAACTCTCATCTGTTTCATGTAGATAGACTTGCTCGAGAAGCGGGCTCCTACGCTGCGAGGTTCGTAGATGTTGTCGGAGAGATATGATGCGACATTCAAATGTTGTCTGGACTGATGTTAGGCCTCTGCCTCCCTGTTTACGTTTCAAGTAAAGGCGGTCTATGTCACTGTTGATGTGGAAGTTTCCGGTGTTGTTCAGTATTTTTCGAGTTCCAACATCAACTGCTCGGATTTCGTCTATCGTCCAATTGAGTATTCCAAACGTTGGTGTTAGGACAGGCACAGCAAACACATTGTGAGCCACTGTTTTGTTTTGCGCAGAGAGTTCCGATGACCAGATCTTTCTTAATCGGGTGTAGTATTCCCTGGTTACGCGTTCTTTATTACAGATATCATTATAGGATATGTTCTCATCTATCCCCAGGTATCTGTAGCAGTCCTCATCAGATATCGGTGAAACAGTTAGACCATTGATGACAATGTTGCTAGATTGGGTTGTTGTTTTCGCCGCTTTACAGTCATGTATGAGCATTTATCTTGGCCAAACTCCATTCCTATATCCTTTGAGAACGTTTTAACCAGGTCAAGCTTTTTCTTCATCCCATCCATGTTCTTGGCATAGAGTTTCAGATCGTCCACAAAGAAGTTATGGGTTAGGTTCGTATTTTTGTTCTCCTCTGAGCCAATGATGTATCCCTCACATTTCTTGAGCAGAAAGGACAAGGGTTTAATGACAAGATGAACAATATCACAGAGAGACTGTCCCCCTGAAATATACCCCTGCGATATTGTATTTTATCAGTGAAAATAGAGTCCTCCCTCTCTGTATTTAACCTTAGGATAGTAGCCCAAGAAGAAGACAGCCTCTCTATGGCTCTGACAATAATGTCTGGGACTTTAGCAAGTTGGAGGGCCTTTATCATCCAAGAGTGGGGAACAGAATCGAAAGCTTTCCTGTAGTCCAGCCAGACTGTAGCCATATTCCTCCTAAGTTGTCGCCCCTCCGACATCGCAGTTTTGTTGATTAGGAGTTGTTCAGCACATCCCCAAACCCCTTTCTTTCCAGCTGCTTGTTCATCTGTGATGATGTTATTATTTTCACAGTGATCTTGTATAATAGGTTCAGGCAGGCTGTATACATCTTATACATCAGGTTCTGGCATGCAATGGGTCGGTAGTTTTTTGCCAAGTGGGTGTCTTTGTTCTTGGGGACCAGTAACGTTTGTGCTAATGTCAACCATTCTGGTATAAGTATATCTCCCCTAAGAACTTGTTGGTAGAGGTCAGTAAGATACCTCCGATAGAATATTAGTTTTTTGTACCAGTAGCCGACAATCATGTCTCTTCCTGGTGTTTTCTTATCTTGGAGTTTTCCTATCACAGTCTCAAGGGTACCCTCACTTATTTCGTATGTTTTTGTTGTAGTGTAGGAGAATGTATGTATGTATGTATGTATGTATGTATGTATGTATGTATGTATGTATGTATATATATGTGTGTGTGTGTGTGTGTGTGTGTATCTATCTATCTGAGATACGTCGAAACCGCTTGGCGCCGCCGTCTGGAATATATATATATATATATATATATATATATATATATATATATATATATATATACATATACACACACATGTATTTATATATATATATATATATATATATAGAGAGAGAGATGTGTAAAATCCCGACCGCGGCGCCAAGCGGTTTCGTCTTGCCTCAGATAGATACACACATACATACACACACACACATATATATACCTATACACACATGCATGAGTATGTGTGTCATTGTGTGTGTAAAATTTGAAATGCAGTCTAAAGCTGTTGTAAGAAAAATATAAATTTAGCCTTGTTGTATAAAGGAATGAACATTTTTGACGACAGTTTTCTATTATCGTGGGTATAAAACATGAGATTGATCCGAAGTGTTTAACATTAGAGAAAGAACATTCACTTTCTGTCCACGAAAAGATAAGCAGCTTATAGCGATGTGTATTGTATACAAACAAGGATTCAGATAACAGCAATTTGTTGCACGTTGTTAAGAAATGAATGAAATAATATATATGCACGTTATCAATGAATGCACTGTTATGCAAATTGGGCCAACCTGGTTTGATGAATCTTAGTATTATGGATGATGAATAACTATAAGCTGTGGTGTATGTATGTTTTTCTTTCTCTTCATTTCAAGCACATTTTTGACCGGCCACCTTCCTAGTGGCAACGTTGTAAAAGAAAAGAAATTGTCATCCCTTGAATCGCAAGAATGTTTTGCAAATTTTGAAGGTGCCAGCTATCGCAGCCATTTGTAGACTATGAATTAAGGAGCTGCGCTCTTTGTCCACAAATCCAAGTTCAGTTATACATTGGTCCAAATGGGTTGGTATATAACCTGTAGCTCCAATAATGATGGGTACGAAGCTGGAGGTGTATCTTGGATACTGAATCTGCAAACTCCTCATCAATGGTCCATAGATGTCCTCCTTTTGTATTTTTCTTACAACGTTGACATCAAGAGAGCACGTTTTCAATGTGTGGTCCCAAACAACAATATCAGGTCAGTTGTGCTTTAATTTGATGGCAGTTTTTATTTTCAGGTTCCACCAGTATTCTTTAGTGCCATCTATCTCAACGTATTTCTCCTCATTTGTTTTTAATTTTGTTCCCCTAAGTGCGTTCCAGATGGTACTAGCTATCACATCGTGTCTCATGGGGAGGTAGTAGCGAGACAACATTCTTTCGCAGTTGGCAACAATGTGTCAAACATCTTCGATCTTTGTTTTACAAAGCCTACATTTATTGTCGCCTGATGACCCTCCTCTTTTGTGTATGTATGTATGTGTTTATGAGTGTGTGTGTGTGTGTGTGTGTGTGTGTGTGTGTGTGTGTGTGTGTGTGTGTGTGTGTGTGTGTGTGTTTATGAGTGTGTGTGTGTGTGTGTGTGTGTGTGTAGGCATATATTTATGTAAACATCATGAAAACCATGTTCAAATTATTCCTTTTCTTGTCATC
>OZ024741.1:317419980-317422480 GCA_964016885.1 Eledone cirrhosa | reverse complement strand
GGTACTTTATTTTATCGACCCCATAAGGATGAAAGGCAAAGTTAACCTCAGCGGGATTTGAACTCAGACCGTAAAGGGGCGTAACTCTATGCTGCAAAGCATGGCGTCCGACTCTCTACAGATACTGCCAATCCACCGGAATAATAATGGTTTCTTATATAGGCACAAAGCCAGCAATTTTGGGGGAGGGGAAAGTCGATTAAATCGACCCCAGTGCGTGACTGGTACTTTATTTTATCGACCCCGTAAGGATGAAAGGCAAATTTAACTTCAGCGGGATTTGAACTCAGATCATAAAGGGGCGTAACTCTGTGCTGCAAAGCATGGCGTCCGACCCTCTACCGATACTGCCAATCCACCGGAATAATAATTGTTTCTACTTTTGGCACAAGGCCAGCAATTACCCAGTACATTACTGGTACTTTATTTTATCGACTCCGTAAGGATGAAAGGCAAAGTTAACCTCGACGGGATTTGAACTCAGACCGTAAAGGGGCGTAACTCTTTGCTATAAATCATGGTCTCCGACCCTCTACTGATACTGCCAATCCAATGATTCTTAATTTAGGCAGAAGGCCAATAATTTCTAGGGAGGTTTAAGTCGATTAAATCTACATCAGTATGCCAGTGTATGACTGGTACTTTATTTTATCGTCGCTCGGAATGATGAAAGGCAAAGTTAACCTTGGAAGGATTTGAACTCAGAATGTAAAGAGCATTTTGTCCAACTTGCTAATGATCCAGCTAATAGTAATAATATAATAATTATAATTTCTTTATTGGCCACTAGGGCCAAAGAAACAAGGTACAGTACAAATGAATAACGACAAAGAGGATGTACATAATTAATCGTGTAAACAGGTAACAAAAATAATACATTAAAACAATAGTATTCCCGCAATATTAAGGAGCGTCACCCAGGGGTAGTTTAGGAACCCTACAGATTCAAAACCAGCCTAATCGCCAAGAGAACTATTCATTTGGGATATTCTCGCTACATTCACCCACCTTTTAACAAATTTACTGGGGGCAGCTCTTCCCTCTTTACCCTCACATTCCTTTTCAAGTGAAACTTGGAAACGTTGATGACGGTTTGACAGAAGAGGAAAGTGTCTGTCTTCAGTCTTTTCAGTCACATCCACTAGACAACCTCCTTCGATACGTCCACCGGACATATGAAAACTGTCCTTCCTTCCGGGCCAAAACAAGGCGGCGGGGTGATCTTCAGCCAGATCCGTCCTACACGCGATAACAAAACAAAAATAAAATTCAAATATTGAATGTCAATGGGAGGCAGATTGTGCATAAAACGAAAAAAAAGAAAGAAAAGAGGAAACAAGGGAAGCTGTAAAGCAGCTAGAAGATTCTCTTGTTGAATCTTTTCGTAACTTCCATGTAGTCAAAGATTTTGTTTATATTTGGTAGACCTTTAATTATATATTGAACTTGCAATGTTGGTAGTTTTTTAAAGATTGGTTTCAATATGGCCTCTCTCTCAGACTGATAGTTTCTACATTGGACCAAATAGTGTCAAAGAGTTTCTGGAGATTCACCGCAAGAACATAGAGGTGAATCTCTACGACCTATTCTTGAGAGTAGTTCAAAAATATAGGTCCAGTTCGTGAGCGAGCATAATCTTTTTTGATCGATAAGTTTTGAATGTTGTCAAATTTGGTTGAGAACGTGGGGGATTGAAATTTGTAAGCTTATCTTTGGATTCTTCCCAAACTATTTCACATCTTTGACTAATTATTTGTTTTCTAAATGATTTTACCTGCGAAATATTTAGGATCTAGTCTATATATATTATTTCCGTTTGTTCTCCCTCTTTTGCTAGTTCGTCTACTTTCCTATTTCCTCTAATATATGTACGGTCCGGTATCCAAATCACTGTTATTTTTAAAAATTATTTTCTGAAAGGTAGTTATCTATTTTTAGCAGAGAGTTCTCATCGACCCCTTTTCTTGACTGAAGCAGTTCTAGGTTCGATAGACTATCAGTAAATAGAAAACCATTTTTCCAGGGCAATTCCTTAGCTGAATCTATGGATAATGTAATTGCTCACCATTCTGCATCAAATATAATGTAATCTCGATGTAATCTGAAGCTCATATATTTATATATATAAATATATATATATATATCCAGGGAGTGTAACATATATATATATATATATATATATATGTATAGGAAGTACTGGAAAGAAAAAAATAATGGTGGTGGTGGTGGTAGTAGTAGTAGTGGGGGTAAATATCGTACTAGTAGTTGTAGTGGTATTAGTCACAGCAATATAGGAAATAACATCAATAGTATTATTGCAAACAACTACAACATCAATATCAGTATAAAGCAGCAGCAGCAACACCAACAATAATAACAATAACAACAACAGCAGCAGTAGCAGCAACGACGGTATCAATAATAACAACATCATCCTCAATCACTACTGCAATAACAACAGCAACAATAGCATCAATAACAATAATAATATCAACCACAA
>OZ024741.1:317409980-317417480 GCA_964016885.1 Eledone cirrhosa | reverse complement strand
CCAAGACAAACACCGCAAGGCACTTTGTCCTGCATTTTATTGGTTCTGCTCGCTAACCGCCCCTACACTGATATTTCATTTATCGTTCCCAGAAGGATGAAAAGCAAAGTTGACCTCGGTAAAATTTGAACTTATAACGCAAGGCACCGGAACAATTATCGCAAATGTTTCCATCTGAAGTGCTACTGCTTCTGCCAAATTCCCAGAAAGGTCCTTACTTTCATCCATATCCAGTGAACATCATAGCGCATGCGTAATAAATTGACTACAACAGAAAATCAAAAAGCATGGTTGAAGTTATGGTTCAACGGAAACTGATCCCTTGTTCAATGAGGTGTGACTTTTTATTATTGAAATATATTGTGTTAGATAATATTCCCTTGTGTACATCTGTGTACATGTGTGGGTAGTTCTTAACATGTGACTATGTGTGTGTGTGTGTACATGAGTTTACAGTGTATGTGTTTATTACAAAGTATGTAACCACAAATGTGTGCACGTACGCGCGTGTGTGTATGTATGTACGTAATGCGTTTACGTGTGTGCATGTGTGCGTGTACATATGTGGGTATTATGAAGTATGTGCCTACATGTGTGTGTGTGTACGTGTGTAAAGCTGTGTGTGTATGTGTGTGTTTTCTCTCTTTCGTGTATGTGTGTATGAGTGTGTGTATTTATGTTATGTTTTATGCGTTGCATGTATGTATGTATATATGTACGTATGTATGTATGTATGTTTGCATGGGTAGGTGTGCGTATGCGTGTGTATGTATGTATGTATGTATGTGTGACGTATGCAAGTGTTTTTTCTGTGTTATTTGTACATGCACTGAATGTGTGTGTGTATGTGTACATGTGTTGATGTGTACATGTGTGTGTATGTGTATGTATGCATGTGTATGTATGTATGTATGTCGTTATGGATGTATGTATGTATGTATGTATACATGTATATATATATATGTATGTGCGTGTATGTGTTGGTGTATGTATGTGTGTATGTGTGTATATGTGTATGTGTGTATGTGTATGTATGTATGTATGTATGTATGTATGTATGTATGTATGTATGTGTGTATGTGTGTATGTATATGTATGTATACGTGTGTGTATGTATGTATATATGTATATTTGTAAGTATATATGTATGTATATATGTATGTATGTATGTATGAATGTATATATCTATATATGTATGAATGTATGTCTGTATGTATGTATATATGCATGTATGTATATGTGTATGTTTATATGTATGTATGTATATATATATATATATATATATATATATATATAGATGTGTGTGTGTGTATTTTATGAGGTAAAACTATTACAGAAACAATAAAAATCTAAGAAACAACACATGATTTATTCAGGCATTCGATCAATACAACAACACTAATCGATAAATCCAGATTCAACAACAGCAACAACAACAACAACAACGAAAACAATAGTCACTGTCCCCAACAATAACAACAACAACGAAAACAATAGTCAGTCCCCAACAATAACAACAACTACAACAACGAAAACAATAATCACTGTCCCCAACAATAACAACAACAACAACAACAACGAAAACAATAGTCACTGTCCCCAACAATAACAACAACAACTACAACAACAATTACAACAGCAATAACAACAACAGTGGTCATTATAACCACAGATTCAACAACAACAATAACAACAAAAACGAAAACAATAACAATAACAGGCAATAACCACAACAAGAACAAGAACAATAACAACCAATATCCATAAAAGCGACCATATTCAATCTTCACAACAACAACAACAACAACAACAAAAACAAACAATAGTCAATAACAACAGCAACAACAACAGCTAGAATATCAGTAACAACAACAACAACAGTAAGAATAATAACAGCCACAACTATAATAACAATAGCAACAGCAGCAGCAACAAAAACAACAGCAATACCCACGAATATCATATATATATATATATATATATATGTGTGTGTGTAATATATATATATAATAGCAAAATCCGGTTATAAAAATAAGCTATTTTATATACCCAGCAACTCCCAAACCACCTATACTAGGCTAAATACTATAATCACACACAATATGTCTATAAATAATAACCGTAATAGAAATAGGAACAGGAGTAAGAATGACACCGTAAATAATCGAGCCCGGCGGCCAAAGCCATATAGGCACACCAACAACCTGCCCAATACCAATGGATACCAATGGCAGTAATACTAATAACGGCGTGATTGGAGTTAAAGATAGAAATCAAGGAAATGGAAACGACAATGGCACTGGTAGTAACCTAAATAACGCAGCACAGCCGCATCAAGTAAACCCTAACAATAATAACCCTCTAAATAGGAGAAATAGGAAAAATAGAAGAAGGCAAAACACTTATTTCAATCCACCTTATAACTCCGAAGTCCTTACCAACCTTCCTAGAATATTCTTCTCGATACTAGAAAAGAACTTCCCGCCAGGCAGTAGATATCACAGTATTATTAATAAAAATATAATTAAATTATCCTATTCTACTACACCTAATCTAGCCTCACACTTAGCACGCACAAATAATAGGAAAATTAGGGAAGGTTTTGAGACCATCAGATCTGTAAATAACCACCAACCACCTAACCCACTATGAAATGGGTTGCCTGATGGAGGTAGTGACCCACCAAATGCACAAGTAATGCTTCGGGATAGTGCAAACAGCCACTCGCCCCGACGCATGTTGAATAACACAACCCGCAACTGTAATTGTAGGCGGAGAGATAGTTGCTCTCTCAGGGTCTACTGCCTCATGAAAAATATAGTCTACGCTTGTGACGTCACAACACCTACCTCTACCAAATCCTACATTGGCTCAACATCCACCTCGTTTAAAACGAGATATAACTCCCATAGAAGCACCTTTAGCATGATAGGCTTAAGAATACAACCTCGTTGGCAGGCTATATTTCCGTTTAAAAAAAAGCCGGCACCTCCTATACTCTTAATTGGAGACAGGTGGCTAAGTCTGCACCGAGCAAAATGTGTAACCTCTGCCTTCTGGAATCTCAAGCCATAGTTTACTCCAGACAAAACCCGCTCAATAGGAAATCTGAGGTATTTTCCTCATGTCCGCACATAATCCTAAGTTCTTTCTTCTATTTCAAGCCGAGTATCTAGATAAGCCGTTCTTAACTTAGGTTATTTTCTTTTTCATTAGCACTCATTTATCTTTTTCTTTAGCACTCATTTATCTCTTCAACTTGCATACTCCTTAATGTACCCGCACCCAACTAGTAAGAAGGGGACCCCAACTTCGATCTCGCTGGATTTGACCTTGAATTTGAGGAATGGTACATTTTAGTGTGGTAAGATCACCCTGCGTTCATAGAGACCAATTAACGTAGGAATACTGCTAACAACAGTGGTATATATATGGGTCCCAAAAGGATTGCTCTCATAACAGACTGTAGTGATTATTACTGTCTCGTGCTATGAGTGAACCCGTCATTGATGCCATAACAGGCCTCAGTGTGGGTAAACAACTCATACCGGGGGGGGGGGGGGGTATTTGATATTGCGTTAATTGTCTCTGGCGGGTTTGGTCAAAATGGGTACAATCTAGAGTTGTCCCCCTTGTCGCGGAATGATTTAATCTGTATCTTCGTAAATAGACGGGAATGGACGTAAATAGAAGGGAATGGCCAGCCTGCTCGGAGCGTTATGATGTCCACTCGAAATGTTTACTACGTCATCATATTCTGAGTGTTGATCTTTGAATGCGGGCAAAGTGAAGAACACAGAAGCACTGGAATTAAACGGTCAATTGATTTGATTTAATTAATAAAATTAAAACATATTGGGGTACCATTGTACCAGGTTGGAATATAGTAAGCGATACTGTGGCTGCGCCGAATGTACCTTACAGCTGGTTATGTATAGTTACATCTATACTTGTATGACTCGGATAATTTAAGTCATTCGTTACACCACGTGGTATGCTGGGAAACTTAGGATTGCATTGATTCACAACCCTACAGCTATGATGCGGAGGTATTGATCCCAACATGAGACTGGAGGGGTTGGTATTGTAATCGTAAGGGGTAACACGGACGAATGGAACACGTAGATACACGTATGTATATATATATATATATATATATATATATATATATATATATATATATATATATATATATATATATATATATATATATATATATAAGTTGTAATAAAATGAAAACGAAATTTCATTTCTCACTCTTAGTACGGCACTTACTTAAATGTAAGTATGTATGTATACGTACATACATATATGTATACAGACGTACAGTAGCATGCATATATATACATATATATATATATATATATATATATATATATATATATATATATATACATACAGGTACACATACATATATGTACGTATCAGTTTAGCGGACGTTTATTATAACGCCCGCTTTGTCCGTTTGTAAACAAACTGACAGCCTGAATTTATGCCGTACGGTGTTAAGGCAACCACGTCACCTTTTTGTTCAACACTGACACAGGAACGATGTACTAGTTTCAAGCTTCTTAGCTATCATCAGCACCGTATACCCTTCTGCCAGATGGTTGAACGTTCGAAAGTATATACTTTCCTTAATAAAATTAACGGCTGAGCAGCCTAATTTGCATATCGAGTGAGTTCAGTCGGCCAGGCGCACCGAAAACGATAAGTTGTAATAAAATGAAAACGAAATTTCATTTCTCACTCTTAGTACGGCACTTACTTAAATGTAAATATGTATGTATACGTACATACATATATGTATACAGACGTACAGTAGCATGCATATATATACATATATATATATATACATACAGGTACATATACATATATGTACGTATCAGTTTAGCGGACGTTTATTATAACGCCCGCTTTGTCCGTTTGTAAACGACTGAACTCACTCGATATGCAAATTAGGCTGCTCAGCCGTTAATTTTCACAAGGAAAGTATATACTTTCGAACGTTCAACCATCTGGCAGAAGGGTATACGGTGCTGATGATAGGTAAGAAGCTTGAAACTAGTACATCGTTCCTGTGTCAGTGTTGAACAAAAAGGTGACGTGGTTGCCTTAACACCGTACGGCATAAATTCAGGCTGTCAGTTTGTTTACAAACGGACAAAGCGGGCGTTATAATAAACGTCCGCTAAACTGATACGTACATATATGTATGTGTACCTGTATGTATATATATATATATATATATGTATATATATGCATGCTACTGTACGTCTGTATACATATATGTATGTACGTATACATACATACTTATATATATATATATGAGTGTGTGCGTATGTACGTAGGTCTATGTAGACTTACACGCAAACACACACACACGCAAACGTTATATTCTACTGATATCCATGATGATTGCTTTCACCTGCTTCCACTGCGACCTATATGTTCTGTGTACCACACAGATAAATTGCATTTGAACGCCACCTATAACACTTGTTCCCATACTGTGATGGATACATGGAATTCCACTATATGATCGCTTTATCTGGCTCCCGCTATATCTGACTTTGGATACATTCTTTAATATTATTCTTAAACTGTCACCTCTGAAATCCTTTACTGTCTACAACTACATTTATTTGCATTGCTTATATAATGTGTTATCTTTTATGTTTCATTTTTATTTTTATTATTTTTTATTATTTTTTTATATTTTCTTATATTATCATCACTTTATTGTTATCTTTATTTCATCCTTACTTCTAGACTCTACCTTTTACGTTTTATCTCTTATCTTTAATTTCCTTATCTTTTATTTTTCCTTATCTTTAATTATTGTAACTGATTTTGGTCTTATATGTATCGGCTTCTAGGGGTGACGCGTCGTCCAAGCACCCCACTCTTCTTAGTCCTCTGTGCTACACATGGTTCGTTCTTGTGATATAGGTCGGTAGAGTTTATACAATTGATCTAAATCCTCTTTATAACGCTCTGATGAGTCCTGCAATTATGCAAGGAGGAAGCACTGTCAGCAAATAAAGATTAATTGATGATGTAAGCGCTCTTTGTTTTTGTTTCATATATATATATATGTAGTGGCACTCCGTCGGTTACGGCGATGAGTATTCCTGTTCATACGATCAATAGAACAGCCTGCTCGTGAAATTAACGTGTTAGTGGCTGAACATTCCATAAACATGCGTTCTTTTAACCTAGTTCTCAGGGAGATTCAGTGTGACATAGAGATTCAGTGTGACTTCGATTACAGGTACAACAGCTGAGTGGACTGGAGCAACGTGAAATAAAGTGTCTTGCTCAAGGACACAGCGTACTGCCGGGAATCGAACTCACGACCATACGATCGTGAGCCGAATAACCTAACCACAAAGCCACACGACTTCACACATGCACTCACATATACATATATATGAAGGATTCAAGACCCCGACGGCTGAGCTCCTGTTGTTTCAACAGCTAGATCCGAACTATATATATATATATGCAGAAATAGGAACTGTAGTTCTTTGCATTTCCGGATTTTGATACTCGGGTTTTTGGTGTTTTACACTCCACTTTTATCTCATTTGCTCTTAAAACACACAACTCGATGATAGTGTAAGAATTGTAATTCTTTACACTTCTCGATTCTGACGCACAGGTTTTCTACTTCAGTTAATATTTTTCAAATCTTTCAAATTTTGATATTGGTTGTAACACACACGCATTTTTTTATTTTTTTATTTGTTTGGCACCCCCCACCACGTGAAATTATGGCAGGATAGATGCCAACCTACACACAAATTCTTCTGAAAAATAGCAGCAGCACACTAAAACTGACCTGCCAGCTTACCCCTTAACACCACTACCGCTACCAACACAACGGAGGAGGTCAGCTGTACCTAGACAAAAACTACTACAACAGATTGTCTTGCCTCAGAAAAATTTCTATAGACTTTTGACTGAAGAATGTTCCCACAACTGACCAATGAGAGGCGAGCGTGTCTTATGACGCCGAAATTCGTTTGCTCTAACTCATATGATTCCAGTTCCTCAGAGAAATAACAACACTACCAAGAGCTGGACATATCGATGGATTGACGGAGTAAAACACACTTCAACAACATGTGTACCTGTCCTTCCCACACCAATTCGGACTGCCTGAAGAGGTCACAGCCAAATATATATAGCAGTATATCTATAATTTGTAATAAACGAAGCCAAATTTTACATATTTGACTTAATTATTTTACATTACTCCGAAGTAAACAAACCAACCTGCGTACTTCGTCAAGTGCTCCAATCTGTATACTGAGGTGTCGGTAAACAACCAACATATACTATATATATATAATATATATATATATATATATATATACTATATATATATAATATATATATATATATATATATATATATATATATATATATATATATATATATATATATATATATATATATATATCACATAAGAAGCGGAGAATCAGTGGTGCGACG
>OZ024741.1:317387480-317404980 GCA_964016885.1 Eledone cirrhosa | reverse complement strand
TACGTATCTCTACTCTACATATGTATGCATTATTTTGGAACAATTTTCAAGATAAAACCATGCATATGATTAACTGGAGATTTTGAATCTTTCTTGTTGCAGAACCATCGCCCTACCTACCTACCTACCTACCTCCCTCCCTACCTACCTACCTACCTACCTACCTACCTACCTACCTACCTACCTATCTACCTACCTACCTACCTATCAATATATCTATCTATCTATCTACCTATCTATTTATTTATCTATTTCACCACCTCATTGAAAGACGTCGAAAATGGCGTTGAAAAACACGAAACCAATAACATGAAAAAGTTGAATGGCATCAACCAAAACAACATCAACAACAACAACAATGACAACAAGAACAACAACAACAGCAACAATGATGACAACAACACCAACACCAACAAGAGCAACAATGATGACAACAACACCAACAAGAACAACTCCACAAAAAAAGAAACATTTTCGTTCGCACAAACTGTCCAAAAGACAGAACTGTATAAACAAATTGACATCTCTAATGCTAGAGAACTACTAAGAGATGCCAAGCAATTCGTAACTTTTGGGGAGAATGGTGCTTTTAGCATCACTGCTCCCCAAGAATTGCGTAGAGAAACTGTCCTGAAAACTATGGTTTTCAGGACAATCTCAAAGACCACCAGAAAACCAGCTCAATTAACGCAAAATGAAACTGAGCTGGTTCTAAGAAAGTCGATGAAGGATATTACCTTCATACAGAAGGGAAAACTCTTCGGGAGTTTATCGGTAATAATGAAAGACCAATTGACGGCACAGAAATATTCTGTGTCCCCCCCCCCCCTCTACACCTTTCCCCCCACATATATGGGAAAAAGGGCCCCAAAAATAAAAATAACAAATATCACATCAAATGTAAACATCTGGTGGATATTAGCTGGTTTCATCAATTTTGATGAAAACTCAGTAATTTCGGTAGGGAAGTCCTCCAGGGCATATTTAACGGTACAAGCTTAGAAGTTCTGGTCCAAATGAGACCAGAACGGATAGCTAGAATACCACAACGAGTGCCTCTGGACGGAAATTCCTACATAAACATTTCTGTTGAGGGTAGGCGGCCTTCATGTTACCACTGTTTAAGCAGTGGTCACCTGAGGGCTTCCTGTCCTCAGCTAACTGTTTTAAAAGAAAAGGCACTACTGCCAACACCTAAGACAGCAACACAACCATCACCACCACCACCACCACCACAACAACAACACACAAAAATAACCCAAACAAACCAAACCGCAAACATAGTCCCACCCAACCCCTCCCCACCTAAAACAACTCCCAAAACACCCACAAGCACAGCAGCTCCCTAAAACGTACCCCTCCCCAATCACAAAGACACCACAACGGACGAGGCCCCCTCATCATCATTCAGTGATGATGAGGGAGAACCGTTCCGCTCCAAAAGGAAAAAAAAGACATAACACGAATAAAAAGGCAACAAACACACAACCACCAACACAAACAACACAAACATTACAAACAAAATTCCCCCTCCTGAAAACAAAACAACGACAACACTCCAAACACAAACACCTTCAACAAAACGAAAACACACACAAGAACAACAGACAAAAACCAACACAACACAACAAGAACATTACACATACATAAACAGCGAAAACAAAACTTTAATGGAGGTCATCGCCAACGACCCTTCGGTGAAAACCGAAGGGAAAACTTTTTCGAACTGTGTAGACAAACCCAATTTAAAGATGATTAGGGTCCCTATGGACTCCTATAAGTCTTTAAAGAAAAACTTTCCTAAGGACGTGGGTAATCCTTGCGTTAAACCCATTAACCGCGTCCTTTTAAAATGTTTCCCACCCTCACCCCAGACATCCCCACACCACCAAACATCTCCGTCCCCACCCCGCCAGAAACCACCACCTTACCAAACAACCCCTCCAACACCCCCATGGACATTGTGCAGCCTGGTCTCCAGGAAGCGAGGACGTAAGTGAATTCTTTCCTCTTCTTTTCTAACTCTTCCTCACCAACATGGCCAATATAAAAGTCGGATGTCTGAATGTGCGTGGCCTGGGGATGCCCTTGAAACAGGGCAAACTCTTAAACGACCTCAGGTCGCACAGTATGGATGTCGCAGTCATTTGCGAGTCCAGGATCCACAGCGAGCGGCAGCTGGCCCATATCTTCGACAACGTTGAGATCTACGCATCTCTCTGTCAGCCGGGAGGTGGGGGCGGGGTTGCCGTTTTGCTGCGGAAACACCTGGACCTCGTGACACAGACGGTACATCTGGACCCGGAGGGTCGACTGGTGGTCCTAGACGTCAGCAGTAGTGAAGGTGGAGCCTTCAGACTGGTGGCCGTATACGCCCCATCCGGGACATCGCGGCCAGACTTCTTCAAACGTCTGGAGACTTTTCTGGGAACGTCCCGCTCCTTGCTTTTAGTGCAGGACTAGAATGGAATCCTAGATGCACGTTGGGATTATGTGGGAGCATGTCCCTATAGAGGGGGGTGTAACAGCCTCAAACAGTTAATCGGCTGATTTCAACTGGCCGATAGATACCGACTAGATTTCCCGACTGCGCCACTGTGGACGTGGACGAACCTTACGGGACATCTAGATCGTACTTAGATAGGTTTCTAATTAGAGATAGAGATAGGGACATATTAAGCTGTCCACACATGTTCATGGTTGCCTATTCAGATCATAAACTAGTGACCTGCGTAGTCAACCTTGATAGAACCCATAGGTAGGGACCCGGCTACTGGAAGCTGAACCTGTCGTTACCGACACGTAAAGCATACAGTAGTCGGATTAGCACTTTAGTTAAGCAGCAGTTGACGGGGGCAATTGTCAACAACAGGTGGTGGTGCTCTCTTAAGAGAGTAATTAGATTAGAATCGATAGGCTTTAGTAAAGAACTAGCGTTAGATAGGAATACCACTGAAAAAGGACTGGTAGATAAAGTAGAAAAGGCGATTAGGAGTGGCAGCATAGCTAACGTGTTAGCGACAAGAACGGCCCTGAACCAGTTCTTCGAGCAAAGCACGAAGGCTGCGTTGTCAGGAGTAAAACACGTGCTCTGGGAAATGAGGGAGCCAAAGCTGTTAACTGGGCCTGAGTGACAGAGGCGAAAATTGGCAACAAGTCCACGATTCGGTCTTTGAAGGACCAAGACGGACGCGTGATACCTAAACCGAAGCAGATGTGCGCGGCCTTTCAGCGACACTTTGCACAACTGTTCGGGCAGGGTGACGCGCCGGGAGGGGCTATGAATTTCGGTCCATACCTCGGCGGCCTGCCGCGACTCTCGGACGGAGAGGCGAAGTTCTGCGAAAGGCCGATTTCGGCCGCTGAGATAGGGGACGCGCTGAGCCAATGCGGCAAATGCAAATCGCCAGGTCTCGACGGTCTACCCTACGAATTTTACGTAGCAATGCCGGACTTGTTCCCCGGTCTCCTCGAAGCGCTCTACTGCAACTGGCAGCAGAACGGGAGAATTCCCAGTTCTGTGACCAAGGGCGTAGTCACGCTAGTCAGGAAGGACGAGAACAAGGGGGACGACATTAATAACTTCAGGCCCATAACTCTGCTAAATACAGAGTTACAGATTTCGGCCAAGGTGTTAGCAAAGAGGCTGGCGCTTGTCGTCGAAAACATGGTGGGAGAAGCGCAGACATGCTCAATCTCGACCAGGTCCAGACACGACAACCTCCCCCTCATGCGATACATTGTAGAGAGGGTGGGGTGTGAACCCGGCTTCGGTGGGGCACTGAAAAATTTGGATCAGTCTAAGGCATTCGATAGAGTCGACCATCGTTACCTGGATGCAGTGCTCGCGGCGGCAGGCTTCGGACCCGTGTTCAGGGGCTGGATTGCTGCCATGCACAGCAGCAACATCTGCTCAAGGGTCAAGGTGAATGGCTACCTCTCAGAGCCGTTCCAAATCAAGCAATCCATCCGACAGGGATGTCCCATCTCCTCCCTTCTGTATGTACTGACTCTCGAGCCACTACTGCGGAAGCTGGAGCTACTGCAGGGCATCCCGTTGGAACGGGGACTGCGAAAAGCGGCGTCGGCCTACGCCGACGACGTGACAGTAATGGTGTCGAGCACCTTGCAAATCGGGGAAGTCGTCACCTTACTGAAGGAATACGAAAGGTTCACAGGAACGAAGCTGAACCGGGACAAGTCCGTCGGTTTGCAACTCGGATCGTGGAGAGGAAAACCGATACCTTCCGACGGCGGCGTCGGACGCTGGACGGAGGGACCGGTGAAGCTGCTCGGGGTCTGGTTCGGACCGGACCTCCAGGTGGAGAAAAACTGGAACGTGGTGACGGCCAAGGTTTTGCGCTCGCCCAGAAGTGGGCCGAGTGTAAACTATCCTTGAAAGGTCGAGTGGAGATGGCGAAGCTTTCTTAGCGTCCGTCATCTACTACCGCTTGACCGTCGTGCCTTGTCCAAATAAAACGCTCACCAAAATGGAGCGCGCGCTCTTCCAATTCCTTTGGAAGAAGCGGGCTCTTTTGGTGAGAAGATCCATCTGCTGTCAACACCTTTCAAACGGAGGGCTGGGATGCCATGGCTGACGATGCGCAAACATGCACTCAGGCTGCGGCACCTCCACGTATTTCTCACCGAACAACCGCGAATCGTCTCGCTGACCGAGCTGCAGTCCTGGGTCAAGCAAAGACCGAGGAAAATGAGCGACTGGCACATTGAATGTGCTCAGGCGCTCACAGTCCTCTGGCAAACGGACCCGGCTATCAGTGGAGACTCCACCTCGTCATTCTATAAAGGGCTGGTCCGCAGCACGTGCGACGACACTCGGAGAAACTCTAGGCGTAGAGGAAGACGAACTGGCCAGTCTGTTTGGTAGGACATTCCGCCCGAGTCCGATGGACAACTTCCAAAAGTCCCTGGCCTGGCAGTGCTACCGAGGAGCTCTACCTGTTCGAGACAAGCTCTACAGACACGGGCGCCCGGGCAGGGACCCCTCGAAAAAGATCTGTCCGAGATGCGTGCGGGACGAGGAAACCGTCGCGCACGCATTCGTACACTGCCCAGGCGTTACCGACCGGTGGAGCTATGTAGAACGACTACTGTCGCAGGTGGGACAAATCCAGTTGACCACCGTGTCCATTATTGCGATCAAACCGCCACCTTCCTTCAAAAACGAGGGAGAGGCGGTTTTCCTCTGTGTGATAGCTATGGCGAAAGAGGTTATATGGTGGACGAGACTTAAAGGGCTGAGGTCAGACACCTTTCTCTCCGGCGACCAACTGGTTCGCTTCTTCAAATATCATTTTAGAAGAAGAATCAGGATGGAGAGAGAGGTGCTGAACCCCAGCACATTTTACGAAAGGTGGGTGAATGGGCAAGGATGGCCCGAGTGGTTGGGCCTTCTCTTTATATAAACCTGTAGGTTGAGTAAAAAGAGGAAGAGAGGAAGGGGTACTCACTGTTGGTGCTCCTGGAGATGAGGGTTGTCCATTTTTTCGGGGTGTGTACAACCCCTGTGTAACACCTCCCCCTATTGAGGATTTCAATTGTTATTTGTTATTTTATTAATAGTTTTATTTTCATATACCATATTGTAAACTCCCCATTTGTATTTGTCCCCTTCTTTTGTGCCCTTGTGGCTAATAAAGAAATTTATCTATCTGTCTGTCTATATAAACACACACACACACACACATATATATATATAAACACACGTATATATCATATAAACACACAGATATACATATTGTATGCCATAGACACAGTGTTATTTGTTATTTGTTATTTTTATTAATTCTATTTTTTTACACGCATGTATGTAACCTCCCCACTCTGTATTTGTCCCCCTCTTTTTGCGCCCTTGTGGCAAATAAAGAAACATCTATTTATCTATTTATCTATTTATCTATAATTATCTTTCTCTCTATCCCTATTTCCCTATATATATGTATATATATATATATATATAAATATATATATATATATACACACACACACACACACACACACACACACACACACACACACATATATATATATATATATATATATATATATATATATAATGTGTGAGATCCTTGGTACAGTTAGGTATATTTGAAATATAATTTTATAATATTATAAAATTAAATTAAATTATTTACCATTAAAAGTGAAGTCATTCTTTCCCCTTTTTCAAATATGTATATATATATATATATATATATATATATATATATATATATATATATATATATATATATATATATATATATATATATATATATAATTTCAGGTTATCAATAATGTAGTGATAATATATCGTCACGTTAGAGATGAACAGCGTACGTGTATAAATTATATTCCGGAGAAAATGTAGAAAAGATGAATATAAAATGAAAGTGCTTTTATAAAGGAATTTATTAGGTATTGACATATGTTTCTGTAACAGACGGAATACCTATGTATCGCTGCTTGTGTAATCATATAATGTTAGCAAGTATTCGATAGAAAATGTATAATCAGTTGTCACTTCTTCAGAGATATTGGATAAATTGGAAAAAATCAGAAAAATTGAAGTATTTATATTAGTTGTAAGAAAGGAAGAAGAGAGGGGATAGTATATGACAGATGGCAATTCAATTTACTGGTATATAAAATGTTTCTAATGAGAATACAATGAGTATATGGTTTATTTTATCTAAATAAGAATTTTTGGGAGTGCCTATTTTAATCTATACTTGACCAATTGAACAATGGACAGGGCTGGTCGTTTGGTGTAGTAGTATTAATAGATATAAAGTGTCAATTAAGGAAGAGAGAGATTTTCACTGCTACTGAATAACAACAATGCTGGTAGCCTGCTGGTATATGCATTAGGGAATTGAATTAAGAAATCTCATTTTATCTATAGCAGTTTATATTAAATGGTAAAGAATAGAAGAGTTGATAGAATTAGGACTAATAGAGAATGTTAATACGTATTTTGACAATCAAACGGAGATGGAGACAGGCGTTCAATCCTGGTAGTGTTTGTAATATGAAAATGTAGATTTCAAGCGATGGTTACAGTATAACAATCGCTATTCTGTTATTTAATAAAATATTTTTGGATTTCATAATATAAAATAATTCCATATTACACAATTTACAAAATTCCTGTCCGTGGGATTATATGCAGGGACAGGGGCTATTATATCCCATCTTAGGTTAAATTGTTGGGTATTCGCGCAGCTGCCAAGCCTTGTCTGCGAGTGTTGTTACATAACGCTGGTTTTCATGTTTTATCGAGTAACGATGTCTATAAAGGCGAGATTTGAAGGAGGTAGCTCTAGACCCCACATAGTACCACTTTTGGCTATCCGATTCGATAGTACATTTGTATATGATGTTGCGTTCAAGACACTGATTGTTCAACGGACACATTCCTGGTTGGACACAGTTACAGTTATAATTTTGCGTTGTTGTATTGGCATGGATGGGTTGATGAGGTTGCTTAGGTAGGACGGGATGTTGTTTGTCGTTTTGTGATGTTATCGCCGATGTTTCACGTGTATTGTTATGTGTTGGAAGGCGTTTATACAACCGTTTTGCGTTAAGCTTTTTTATATGTTGTTCAATATTAGGGGCGGTTGAATATGAAAGTCGAATAGTGTTATGGTTTAAGATTTTATTATATTTATGTGATGTTGGAAAGTGTTTTTTAACTAATCGAAAGAATTGTGAGGGTAGATTGATTTTAATAGAGTTGTTATAGACTGGGTTGTACCATATATACTCTTTACATCGCCTTCTGTTTGGTGGTGTGCGACTATTAGTGTGTCTATTGCGGTAGTGTATGTATGGTGGTGATTCTATGCTATTTCTACCTCTATGAGATTTATTTTGGGTGTTTTGATGATCGTCGACTATATACTCTATATTATCTAGGTGTCCAGCCTTCCTAAGTGCATCATCATAATATTCGGCATGTTCTTTGAAGGTTTGCTGGTTGGACGACAGGCGGGAGATTCTAAGGGAAATATTTCTAGGGATGGATTTAATTATAGAGGGTGGATGGTTAGAACCCGTATTTACATATTTAAGGTTCTCATTTAGTTTATGGAACGGTTTAATCGTTTCTGTATTGAGATTCAAAGTAACATCATTGAAATTAACCTCTTTGCATACTCCCACGGACAGGCATTTTGTAAATTGTGTAATATGGAATTATTTTGTATTATGAAATCCAAAAATATTTTATTAAATAACAGAATAGCGATCGTTATACTGTAACCATCGCTTGAAATCTACATTTTCATATTACAAACACTACCAGGATTAAACGCCTGTCTCCATCTCCGTTTGATTGTCAAAATACGTATTAACATTCTCTATTAGTCTTAATTCTATCAACTCTTCTATTCTTTACCATTTAATATAAACTGCTATAGATAAAATGAGATTTCTTAATTCAATTCCCTAATGCATATACCAGCAGGCTACCAGCATTGTTGTTATTCAGTAGCAGTGAAAATCTCCCTCTTCCTTAATTGACACTTTATATCTATTAATACTACTACACCAAACGACCAGCCCTGTCCATTGTTCAATTGGTCAAGTATAGATTAAAATAGGCACTCCCAAAAATTCTTATTTAGATAAAATAAACCATATACTCATTGTATTCTCATTAGAAACCTTTTATATACCAGTAAATTGAATTGCCATCTGTCATATACTATCCCCTCTCTTCTTCCTTTCTTACAACTAATATAAATACTTCAATTTTTCTGATTTTTTCCAATTTATCCAATATCTCTGAAGAAGTGACAACTGATTATACATTTTCTATCGAATACTTGCTAACATTATATGATTACGCAAGCAGCGATACATAGGTATTCCGTCTGTTACAGAAACATATGTCAATACCTAATAAATTCCTTTATAAAAGCACTTTCATTTTATATTCATCTTTTCTATATATATATATATATATATATATATATATACATGTATATGTATACACACACACATATATATATACTTTCCATTAATATTTACCCCCAATCCTTTAAATACAACAAGGAGATCCATTCAAAAGTATCAAGGGCGTCACTATGGTATGATATTATTAATCCATCTTCTCGATACAAACCAATGTTGGAGTCTATAATGCCCACATTGAAGGGTTTAGGGCTTAATATTAATATAGTTACCAAACTTGTTGATGTAGACCTCCATGGAATATTCTTAGTGTGTATTTGTACAGTTTCCAATATGTATGCTAAATATTTATCCTTCCTTCAACGTCGGGGAAGAGGAGTATAATATATACACACACACACACACACACACACACACACACACACACACACACACACACACACACACACACACACACACACACACACACACACACACACACACACACACACACACACACACACACACACACACACACACACACACACTCACACACACACACACACACACACACACACACACACACACACACACACACACACACACACACACACACACACACACACACACAATATCTATAAGAGATATAAATTGAAGTCGTAGCCGCAGGATAGCAGATACCAATCGAATTGCTAGAGGCAGCCACAAAGCACAGAGGTGCGAGAAGTTAATACATTGTCGTCCATAGTAAACACAAAGTTAAGAAAGTGTGACACCAAGAAAAGCAACCAAATGCATCTGGCCATATTTATGCCACAACAACGATAAATACGAATAGGTCGAAGACTATTCTGGACCATCTCGAGTAGATAAAAATCGATAGAAAACAATAAAAATCTTTTTTGGGACTCCGGGCTAAGTTCGGAGTCCCCTTGATTGTGGCTGCCCAAAGCGGTTGCCAGGCGCGCACACACACACAAACACACACACACACACACACATATATATAGGAAAAGAGTCGGGACCGGAGCTCAGCCGTCGGAGTCCCGACTTTTTTCTATTACCCACTCTACTACCTTAAGTATCGAGTACTCTGGTGCGTTATGGTCCACCAGGTTTCTTACCACACTTTCTTTGTTTTATATATATATATATATATATATATATATATATATATATACCTACATACCTACATACAGGGTTGCTCAGTTCTATGAGGAGATTTAAATGACTTTAATAAAAGACGCATACATCGTGAAAGAAGCGCTTATTTGAGAAGAAATTGATATGAATAAACTTGAGACGCCTCTATTTAATGAATCCGCCGTTAACATCGATGACTGCTTCAATACGAGACATGAAACGTTGGCATGTCTGAATCAGATGATCTATTTCTGAACATTGTACTAATTATGGCGGATTACAGAGATATTACAGTGTTATGGGGGTGTTAATTGACTTCCCACTCGACTTCACTCCATACGTAGTAGTCGAATGGATTCAGGTCTGGTGAGATAGGAGGTCATATGTTTGGGGTGACGATAGCTTTGCAGGCTGATGATGTCTCCACTTGCTGAACAAGCTTTTTGTGCGTATCAGACGGTTAGCTTACGTCTTTGCAGATATGAGTTGACCTCTCCGCATCACATATAACTGGCACAATTCTTTGATAGTTTGCTTAGTAATGGCGCTAATTGATTTTCTTGAGTTATTATCAATAATTCTCTGCACTTTTCGTATAAATGTGCGTCTTTGGATGGTATTATGACCCTTAGTAGACGTTTTACGTTTGGTTACTGCCATAGAATCACCGCCAGCGGCTTCCAGCCCTTTGCGAAATTTGACAACGAAAGACAGCGCCACTTTCAGAAAGCGAGCAATCTCTAAATCACTATGTTCTGGCTTTAAGATAACATCGACAGCGTACTTTAATTTGCTGAATTAGCTTGATGCCTGTCACCATTTATCTGAAATGAAATGATAATCAGAAAAACGTTAGAGTTATTAAAAGGCGTGTCCTCAATGGACTGAGCACTGAGCAGCCCTGTATACAAAAACACATACACACATATATATACTTATATATATATATATATATATATATATATATATATATATATATATATATATATATATATATATATATATATATATATATATATGAATATATATTTACATACTGTTGAAAAAATGAAAACGAAATTTCATTTCTCACGAGTGAGAAATGAAATTTCGTTTTCATTTTTTCAACTTATCGTTTTCGGTATGCCTGACCGATTTAACTCACTCAATATGCAAATTAGGCTGCTCAGCCGTTAATTTTCATAAGGAAAGTATATACTTTCGAACGTTCAACTATCTGGCAGATGGGGATACGGTGCTGATGATAGCTAACAAGCTTGAAACTAGTACATCGTTCCTGTGTCAGTGTTGAACAAAAAGGTGACGTGGTTGCCTTAACACCGTATGGCATAAATTCAGGCTGTTCAGTTTGTTTACAAACGAACAAAGCGGCGTTATAATAAGCGTCTGCTAAACTGATGCGTGCATATATGTATGTGTACCTGTATGTATATATATATATATATATATATATATATATATATGCATGCTACTGTACGTCTGTATACATATATGTATGTACGTATACATACATACTTATATTTACATACTTGTATATATATATATATTTACAGAGGTATCCACTGTAAGTTGTGGGGTCTATTCTGTATGAAGAACTCAATGTAATCATCGATATGTTGAAATATGAAACGATCGTAAAGCAGTGAAGTATATCTCTAATGCCTTGATTTTTTTATTTCATTGTTTTAACTTATATATATATATTTATTAAAATAACTTTAATCTGTTATTTTAATAAATATTTGCTCTACGGTTCTTATATATCTGATATATATTTATCCTTATCGAGCCCTCTTAGAATTTTAGTCTTCAAATTTATTATTATATATATATATATAACGAATGTAAAAAGGTAACACACGAGTTGATATATATAAAAACAAATAGTAGAAAGGAAAAAGATTTTTTCAGTAGAAAATGTTGAAGAGATACTTTTAGTGAAATTTCGAAGCATTAATTTATTTACAAAACCGTGCGGTGGATTGGCAGTATCGGTAGAAGCTTTGACGCAAAGCGTTACGGCCCTTTATGGTCTGAGTTCAAATCCCGCCGAGGTTAACTTTGCCTTTCATCCGTACGGGGTCGATGAAATAAAGTACCAGTAATGCACTGGGATAATTGCTGGCCTTGTGCCAAAAGTAGAAATAATTAATTTATTTACAAAACCGGTTTCAGCATTAAATGCATTGCCAATTGCGGATATGCAGAATATTAAGTTGCATATTTGTACAAATAGTGAAAATAATGATAATAACAAAAAAAAAAAAAAAAAAAAAAATATATATATATACTTAGGTTAATAGGAGTTAGGCATTGTATACCCGTGTCCCATTAAAGTATTGGCAGTATAATAATTAGCTCAATGCTTTGGAGCAGAGCCGTATATATGAAAAAGAACACAAGAGCGTCTACAACATCAAATATTTTTTATTGGCTTACAATGTTTCTTCCTTACGTAACCGTAGGATTCGTCAGAGCTATAAAAGGGGTTTGATTGGTGTTATGGACTCTACCAACCAAACATTCAAGAACAAAGAGTAAAGAGAGTAAAGAGCAAAAGCAGGGGATAATAAGTCTAATTTAGGTGTGGGAGGGTGGGGTGTGGGTCCTTGTTTACTAGCTGTGGTCATATTCATTCCCAGGAGTCGAGTGGTTAGTGGAGCCATAGATGGGGTGGCATTGATAGTAGGGTGCAGAGGGTGTGCAGAGGCTACAACCACACAAAGGGCATATAATATATATATAACGCAGGAGAAAGTACATGGGGTAATTAGAAATGGAATAAGAATAATAATAATTTATAGTTAATAATGTATAATAAGGCATAGGGAAGATTACACTATAATACGATATAAAAGTAAGAATAAAATAAAATATAAGGAGGATAAAAATGAGAATAAAAATAAAAATAGAAAAATATATAAAAAATATATAGAGAATATATAAAAAATATAAGCAAGTATGAGAAAGGGAAAAACACAATGTGAAAAAACAGATTTTGTTAAATAAAAATATTATAAATATGGTGGGAGAAAACGGGAGAGAGAAATAACATAGTTGGATGACCGATAATCAAACCAAACCGGAGTACTGTGATCCTTGTGATTTTGAGAAATACAACCACTGATAGTGTATCGAAGACCAGAAAACCATACTCCATAATATAGAACCAAGTGACTGATTTATGCGACCAAAATAACACTACACACATATTGGGTCAGCAACGAACTAGGAATTTTGGATGCTCCGTCAATGACCGGGTAAGCACAAATAGAATTCTATTTGCATTGAAATTTACGAACTTGTGGATCGGTTGTGGGGTCGAGCGCAAACACACACGACCGCACAGATGAGCGATGGACTATGCCCTATAGGTTGGACTTGCAGGTGCATTGAAAGATGTGTAACTCTAGTATACATATTATTTATTATTAAGATGTATAAACTTGACACACTTATTATCATCTTATATCCTCTCAACTAATCACATTATGATTATATTTCTCTCTCCCGTTTTCTCCCCCCATATTTATAATATTTTTATTTAACAAAATCTGTTTTTTCACATTGTGTTTTTCCCTTTCTCATACTTGCTTATATTTTTTATATATTCTCTATATATTTTTTATATATTTTTCTATTTTTATTTTTATTCTCATTTTTATCCTCCTTATATTTTATTTTATTCTTACTTTTATATCGTATTATAGTGTAATCTTCCATATGCCTTATTATACATTATTAACTATAAATTATTATTATTCTTATTCCATTTCTAATTACCCCATGTACTTTCTCCTCCGTTATATATATATTGTATGCCCTTTCTGTGTGTGTAGCCTCTGCACACCCTCTGCACCCTACTATCGACGCCACCCCATCTATGGCTCCACTAACCACTCGACTCCCGGGAATGAATATGACCACAGCTAGTAAACAAGGACCCACACCCCACCCTCCCACACCTAAATTAGACTTATTGTCCCCTGCTTTTGCTCTTTACTCTCTTTACTCTTTGTTCTTGAATGTTTGGTTGGTAGAGTCCATAACACCAATCAAACCCCTTTTATAGCTCTGACGAATCCTACGGTTACGTAAGGAAGAAACATTGTAAGCCAATAAAAAATATTTGATGTTGTAGACGCTCTTGTGTTCTTTTTCATATATATATATATATAGAGAGAGAGAGAGGGGAAGAAAACTTAATTTTCACATATGTGATCCTTCAGAGAAGAAAGTAAAATTGTCTGCCCATCCTTCTCTGCGAATGGCTTTGTTATGACTGGAGAGGGTAGAAGCAGCAGGGAAGAGGAGGAGAAGGAGGAGGGGGACGAGGAGGCAGGGGGTGGTTGTTGTGGCTGCAGGCTGCTATGTGGGACCCTTTGAATAGTGGATACAAGGTTTGGCTGGGATTAGTTTGAAAAGCTGGGTGACCTTAGAGTTGACCAGGGATGGTGGGGTGCTTCTGAAAATGGTATTTTTTTTAGAAGAAATCATCAACATTGACCTTGTTTTTGTTGCCTCAAAGAAGATTTAGAGTTATTGAAATATTAATTCCACCCTTGGCAGGAATTTTAGGTTTAGGGGGATGAAAAACATTTTTGTGCTACAAAGAGGGGTTCAGAGCTACTGGAATACCCATTCTATCTTCAACAGAAGCTTCCAGATTCAGGGGAATGTAAAGCATTTAGTTTGACACCTGAATGTTTCCATTTATTCGATTATCTTCGTGGAGGTCCCCCAGGACTTGCTGATGTGGGTGTTACTATGTGGTTGCTTGGTCGGCATTATGTAGTTGTCAGAGGTTGCTGGAATCTTGTCTAGGGTGTGGATTTTAAAGTGTGCCAACTTTGGTTTAGTCCGAAGTGGAAGCATTTAGAAGGGGTTTGTATTTGGCGATAAATTGTGATTCCTTGCTAATGCGTTGGATGTAGGAAGCGTTGTCTTTGAATTTGTAGATGGGAAATATTCTAAAATTCGGTTGTTCATTAGATGCGCAGGTCACGATGTGTTCACTCAGTGCTATCTTTCTGTATTCCTGTATTTTGATTTGGGATCTATGGACGGTCATACGTTGTCGGAGGCTGGTTTTTGGACTGTCCTATATAGTGCTCTCAACAACCTGAGCAGGTCAACACATAGATCAGGTTTTCTGATGCACATGTGAAATTGCACTTAACTGTAAAGTGTTGTCCTTGTTTGAAGTGGAAATCCGATCCCTCTATTAGATTGATACATATACCACAGTTGGGTCGTCCGCATTTTTTTTACTGTAGGGTTCATTGTGGGGGTCGGCTGGACTTTGACCTGTGTAAGGATGTTTATTATTGATTTAGGTTGTCTTTTGCCCTTTATGATCACGTATGTGAAAATTAACTTTCTTCCCTTAACAATATTCTGCATATTCGCAATTGACAATTCATTTAATGCTGAAACCGGTATTGTAAATAAATTAATGCTTTGAAATTTCACTAAAAAATCTCTTCAACATTTTCTACTGAAAAATCTTTTTCCTTATATATATATATATAAAATCGCGTGTCGAAAATATATACAGAAGCGAAAACCAACCCAAACCAAACTGAGTGTGTTCTGTTATTATTTCTGGTAATATTATAACAATATGACCCTCCCACCAAGTATAACAATACATATATATATACATATATATATATAATAATAATAATAAAAAGGACGAAGTGTTAGATCTTCATTACATTTATCGAGGTGTGACGCACGTTTAGCGATTGATCAGCTCATGTATATATATATATATATATATATATATATATATATATATATATATATATATGAGGAAAATTATCAAAGAGCGAAAACAACGAAAAAAGACACAGAACTCCAAGGTCATCAACCGTCGAGATGGACTTCTGGCAGTTACGACCCCTACTGACGGTACTGCTGGTCCAACATGGGTCACAGTGTCTGAGATAAGCCAAAGCGTTGTCCATGACAAGACAAGACAAAACAATGACTTATTGCAATAAGCCATAACACGTAGACATAGGGTTTTATGTGACGACGAGGAAAAGGTATTGTGCTTTTTATAGCAACGATAGTCTCGTGAAAAGAGAGAAAAGAGAACACGTTCGTCACAGATTAGTAATAATACAATTAGGAAAATTAACAAAGAGAATACGACGAACGAAAACAAGGTAAACATTAGCCGTCCACGATCTTCTAACCTTCCCATGAACATTTATGACCACTTCTAAGTTAGTGAACAATAACGCCACCACGATGATCTGAAGATAAGCGCTGAGAACTTCGAAACGTTAATACACACATGGACTTAGGAACGTCACTGTTCCAAACTAAACATAAAGAACTAGTAAGAAAATATGGGAAATCAGTAATAAAAAATGATCAGTCTAGAACGTGGTCTTGTTTTCAATATAACACGTTTGAAAGAAAAACTGTGCCTACTTACACACACAGACACACACAGACACACACAGACACACACAGACACACACACACATACATACGCACACACACACGCACATACATACATGTTAAGAGTATTGCAATCGCTTGGCAGATTACAGAAACTGGTGCACCTTTAGGTTACGGCCAGCCACACGAACCTGTAACATTTCCTGAACAAGGAATGCCTGTGCTTTGAAGGTTTTTTTAAGTGGTCAAAGGCCTTGCACTCGACCAACATACATACATATATACATATATACATACACATTTCTATCTATCTATGCCTCTGGCAGGCGGACACGGAGATCAGTGGAGACTCCACTTAGTCATTCTATAGAGAGTTGGTCCGCAGCAAGTGCGGCGACGCGCTCGGAGAAACTCTAGGCGTAGAGGAAGACGAACTGGCCAGTCTGTTATGTAGGACTTTCCGCCCAGGACCGATGGACAACTTCCAAAAGTCCCTGGCCTGGCAGTGCAACTGAGAAGCTCTACAGACACGGGCGCCCGGGCAGGGACCCTTCGAAAAAGATCTGTCCGAGATGCGTGCGAGACGAAGAAACCGTCGCGCACGCATTCGTACACTGCCCGGGCGTTACCGACCTGTGGGGCTATGTAGAACGACTATTGTCGTGGGTGGGACCAATCCGGTTGACCACCGAGTTCATTGTCATGATCAAACCGCCACCCTCCTTCAAAAACGAAGGAGAGGCGGTTTTCCTCTGTGTGATAGCTATGGAGAAAGAGGTTATATGGTGGACGAGGTTAAAAGGGCTGAGGTCAGACACCTTTCTCTCCGGCCAACAGCTGATTCTTTTTTTCTCAAATACCACTTTGGAAGAAGAATCAGGATGGAGAGAGAGGTGCTGAACCCCAGCAAGTTTTATGAAAGGTGGGTGAAAGTGGCGAGAATGGCCCGAGTGAATGGGCCTTCTCTCTATATCAGCCTGTAGGTTGAGGAAAAGTAGGAAAAGAGCAAAGGGGTACTCACTCTTCGTACTCCTGGAGATGAGGG
>OZ024741.1:317347480-317377480 GCA_964016885.1 Eledone cirrhosa | reverse complement strand
GGCGATCGCTTAAATAAACATACTAATTTTCTGTCACTAATTTTCTCCTAATGCAGTTTATATATAATATCATCTTTTTTTTAATGTATCAAGGTTTACGTTACTGATTACATAAGACAGTGTAACAGACTTTCTTCAATTTCTGTGTATATTGTCATTTACGATTTTATTTGGCGTATCATATCTACATGTATATATACTTGCGTATAATATCAATATACACACTACACATGCTAGCAGAAAACCACCCGAACGGAGGTTTTTCTGCTAGTTGTTATTGATAATTTAGCCTTAAAAAGCACGAAAAAAGCCATAAAAAAATCGCGTAAGAAATTTACGATTCCGCGAATATGCGGTGGTTTCCACGAGCAATTATTAGTAAGGTTCTAAGGAAAATTACGCGAATAACCAGGACTGCGAATGCCAGGACAGCGAATGCCGGGGGTACACTGTATATATATATTGCAAGAGATGCCAACATGAATGGACCTGTTATTTTTATCTAAAGACATATTTTCCAATTCCATCCCGCCCGTCCCCTCAATCTATTTTATTTCTCATTCTTCTGATGAAAGACTAACGTCCGAAACGTTAAGACTCTCTTCCTGCTATATCAAGCGTTAACCTAATATATACCTTCCATGTACTGTACTGACTGTGTTGTTATTTCTGTTTACCTTTTACATATATATATATATATGTATGTATGTATGTGTGTGTGAGTGTGTGAATGTGTGTGTGTGTGTGCGCGCGTGTGTATGTGTGAGTATGTGAGTATGTATAACAGGAATTATGACACTTGTGATTACCGGTGCAGAATGTCGCTGACAATACAATTAGAAACCAGTCACGGACAAAGTCTTCCAAAGATCCTTACGTAAACAATGATATAATTATTTAAACAAAGCCATAAGTGTTTTGAAAGTATTATAGCTATGTAGTTAATCAATGTATTTGATTATATTGTAATGAATGTTATTTAGTATAGCTGTGTTCATAAATCACTGACTATTGATTCCGTAATTCTTGATGGAGTCGTCGAGGCGTCGTCATTTGATGTCTTGAGCATTTTAAACCAGATTTGACCATAGTGATTCCTTCCATAGAATGAGAGATGAGAGAGAGATAGATAGATAGAGAGAGAGAGAGGGGGAGAGAGAGAGAGAGAGAGAGAGAAAGGGAGTTAGATAGATAGGGTGAAAGAGAGAGAGCGAGAGAGAAAGAGTGAGAGAGCGAGTGAGAGAGAGGGAGAGAGAGAGTGAAAGAGAGGGAGAGGGAGATAGATAGATAGATAGAGAGAGAGCGCGAGAGAGAAAGAGTGAGAGAGAGTGAGAGAGAGAGAGAGAGAGTGAGGGAGAGAGAGAGAGAGAGAGAGAGTGAGTGAGGAGAGAGAGAGAGAGAGAGAGAGAGAGAGAGAGAGAGAGAGAGAGAGAGAGGAATCGATTAGAGTAATAGATAGATTTATTTATTCATCGCCTGTGAAAGGATGTAAAGCAAACCAAAGCTGGTGATTTGGCGAAAAGATTTGGTCTTAGAACGCAGGGAGCTGGAATGATTACCACAAAGCATTCCATACAACGCTTGAACAACTCTGCCAATTTGTCCCCTTGCATTCCTAACTGTGAATTTGTAAAAAAAAAATTATTATTTCTCTCACACTCACAAATGCGCTTTCGCCAGTTCTCGTGTACTTAGAACCGAGGTTCACAATGTGGGCGCTACCGTTCCCCCCGTGGGGCATTGAGAAGGTCCAGAGGAGCGTTGGGGCCTAAGGGGGTGGTGTGTGCAGTGTGGTAGAGATGATATAATAGTATATTAAATATCAAATGATACATATATATAGATATAGTCAAATAAAAAATATATAATATTTATTTATACATAGTACATATATTATTTATTATATATAAATCAACAATTTTATTTATTATATAATTTGCATATAGGTCTCTCTGGAGATAGGGGTGGGGCGCTGAGGGTATTATGTGGCCGTGAAGGAGGAGTTAGACCAAAAAGTTTAAGAACCTCTGCCCAAGAACGATAAGGAATTCCCCACCGTTGGCTCGATGACACGATGAGAGATTTGAGGGGGATTTAGTTGGTAAGCCTTGAAGATTGAATGACCACGCAGTGAAGACATTTCCTTCGTAGGCTGGTCGTCCATATATCACTCGTTTATTCCAGTAGCGTACACACTGTGTTGCATGTAAAACAAATCAATACAGGATCCATCGTTCAAACATTCTTCACTCATTGATTTTTCTATACACAGACATACACATATGTATGTATACACACACACACCACACATACATACATGCAAACATAGATACATGCATACATACATTCATGCATATATAAACACACACACACACACACACACACACACACACACACACACACACACACACACACACACACACACACACACACATATATATACTTATATATTTATAGTCGTATTAACTTAATTCTTCTCTGATCGTGTAGTATAAATTTCGCCCTCTGGTAGTGCATCTCAACATCAAAGAGACCAACATTTGAAGTTGGAGTAATTCCTTACAATTCGATGGAAAGCATGCGTTCCAGCCATCTAACCATCGAAACAGCCAAATAACCAACCAACCAACCAGCCAGATAACCAAACAACCACCCACTCAACCAGTCAGCCAACTAGCCAACCAGTCAGCCAACCAAACAACAACCAACCAGCCAACCAGCGAGCCAGCCAACCAACCAGCTAACCAATAAACCATCCATCCTACCAGCCAGCCAACCACCCAACCAGCCAGCCAACCAACCAACCAGCTAACCAACCAATCAGCCATCCATCCAGTCAGCCAACCAGCCAACCAGCCAACCAGCCAGCCAAAAAGCCAACCAGCCAACCAACCAGCCATCCAACCAGCCAGCCAGTCAACCAAACCACCATCCAGCCAACCAACCAACCAGCCAGCTAACCAACCAACCAACCAGCCAGCTAACCAACCAACCAGCCAGCCAACCAAACAACCATCCAGTTAGCCAACCAGCCCATCAGCCAGCCAAGAAAAAAAACAGCCAACGAATCAGCCAAACATCCAGCCAACCATCCAACCAGCCAAACTACCACCCAGCCAATCAAACAACCAGGCATCCATCCACTAACCAGCCAACCAACCAACCAGCCAACCAGCCATCCAACCAAACAATCATCCAACCAAGAAACAAACAGACAACCAGTCAACCAGCCATCCAACCAAACAACCACCCAGCCAATCAAACAACCAGTCAACCAGCCATCCAACCAAACAACCACCCAGCCAATCAAACAACCAGTCAACCAGCCAACCAGCCAGCCAGCCAACCAGCCAACCAGCCAGCCAGTCAGCCAGCCATCCAGCCATCCAGCCAGCCAACCAAACAACCACCCAGCCAACCAGCTAACCAGCCAACCATCCAGCCAGCCAACCAATTAACCAAACAACCACCCAGCCACCCAGCCACCCAGCCGACCAGCCAACCAACCAGCCAGCCAACCAACCAACCAAACACGCCCAGCCAACCAGCTAACCAGCCAACCAGCCAACCAGCCACGCAGCCATCCAGCCAGCCAGTCAAAGAGATTTAACTTGGCTCTGTGTGATAAGGCTGGCCTTTTGAAACACATATATAGTCAATTCGTCGGGTTCCACAGTGTTTTTGTCTCGTCTACCCATTACTACACACAAGACTTGGCAAATGTTACATACCCAAGATGCCACACTGTTTTCTAAGCGAACCCTTTAACAATACTTTCATGCCATGTCCACTATGAGATTTACATTAGAGCCATGTCACAAGATTATATACATTATTGTATTTCCAATAAGTTGTTTGTCACAGAATGTCATCTTTTTTTTCTTTAATATAATGTTTTGCTTTTCTCTTCCTATTTAAATCTTCCATTTTACAACAGAGTTATTAAGATTTACTAGTCTATTGATCACACACACACACACGCACATACATACATATATACATACACATATATATTTACACATAAATATATCCGTACATACATACGCATATTAATACAAAAATATCTATCTATCTATCTATCTATCTATCTATCTATCTATCTATCTATCTATCTATCTATCTATCTATCTATCTATCTATCTATGTATACACACACATATATATACAGTATATATGTATATATATACATACAATAAGCCCCTTCTCTAAGGGACAACAAGGTTAAACCACGGATTACCAGTTATCCCTTGAACTTCCTCTTAATTGAACCGACGTTTCAGGTATTAGATTAATACCACTATTTTTTTTTGTTGCTCTTGTTCTTCCATACTTTTTCTCACATACATTACAAACTAGGAAAACAAACAAAGCCACACAAATAACGCACATAAAAACAATAACAACAACAATAGCAACAATAATAACTAATCCTTTATGAAACAACATAATCGATCGTAGTGATTTAGATTAAATAAGAAGTTAAGCTTGAAACAGGGATTTATGTGTTGATGTTGTTGTTATTGATGTTATTGTTAGTGTTGTTGTTGTTGTTATTGATGTTATTGTTAGTGTTGTTGTTAATGTTGCTATAGTTAGCGTTGTTGTTGTTATTGATGATGTTATAGTTAGCGTTGTTGATCTTGTTGTTGTTGTTGTTGTTACTGTTAGTGTTGTTGTTGTTGATGTTGTTGTTGTTGTTGTTGTTGTTGTTGTTGTTGTTGTTGTTGTTGTTGTTGATGATGTTACTATAGTTAGCGTTGTTGTTTTTAGTGTTAATGTTGTTGTTGTTGTTGATGTTGTTGTTGATGTTATTGATGTCACTGTTAGTATTGTTGTTGTTCCCGCTTTCGTTATTGTTATTTTTCTTTGTTTTTTTACACTTAAAAGTTCTTCTTCTTCTTCTTCTTCTTCTTCTTCTTCTTCTTCTTCTTCTTCTTCTTCTTCTTCTTCTTCTTCTATATATGTACACACACACATACACACATACACACACGCACATATATATATATATATATGCAACATCAATACACCTCCAATGGTGAGGGTGGCGGTCAGTTATTCAGTCAAAGGTCCCAGTAAAAATGACTGTACATGCTGAAAACAACATAAGCATATATGTTTACTTATCCCCCCCCCCCCATATATATATATATAATACCAGACAGCACTGTTTCAAGGTTCTTAGACTAGAGTCTATATAGATTTTGCGAGATGAAAATTTGCTGGAGGTGCTCATTTCATATTCTTTCAGTTGTTACACAAGACACATTATCATAGGTAAGGGCTAGCACGAATACCAATTTGAAGATAGTGAGTTTGGCTTTTGCACCTACTTCTCTACTTCTGATGACTGAATGCTGAAGCTGGTGCATTATTGCCCCAGTTCCTGCAATTCTTGCACTTAATTCAGCTCCTTGCCTTCTATAACTCGTGAATACGGTCTCGAGATACTTGAAGCAGGTGGAGAAGTTCAAGTATCTCGAGACCGTATTCACGAGTTATAGAAGGCTGAAGTCACAAAGGCAATTAAAAAACTCAAATGAGGCAAGGCCTCTGGGAGGGGGAAGTTCGGCCCGAGATGTTAAAAGCTTTAAATAGAGAAGATATTCTCTGATTGACTTGTGTGTGTTGAGTTGCCTGGAGATCTTGAAAGTCAGCTAATCAGCGGCAACTAGTAGTGATAATCCGAATTAAAAGAAAAGGAAACGAGAGATTGCTCCCATTATAGAGGGAACTCCTTGTTCGGCCTCCCCGGTAAAGTCTATGCTAAGTGTCTGGCCAAGAGATGTAGGGATATTGTCGAATCCAAGGTGACGAAGTATATGGTGTTCGCACCGGATGCAACACAGCCGACCAAATATCTACACTGTGGCAAGTCTTTGAGAAATCATGGTTTTATTGTCAAGAGGGGTATGCTTGTTTCGTAGACTTTGAAAAGGCATATAACCGCGTTCCACGGAACCCATTGTGGAATGTTCTACAGGTCTATTGGATAGATGAACTGCTTCTTGTTGCACTGGTGTCTTTATATGAATTCTGTGGTAATTGTTTTCGGATAAATGGTTCTAAGTCGAAACCGTATGGGTGTCGTACTTCGCCAAGGGTGCCCACTGTCACCTCTCCTGTTTATAGTCTTCACGGACAGCATTGGCATGAGTAGCTGGGCTGGAAATGGTATCATGATTGCCAAGTGTAGGATCAGTTGCCAGGAATTTGCGGATGGCATGGTGTTACTTAATTCGTCAGATAGTGATCTGCGACATGCACTTAATAGGTTTGATATTGAGTGCTGCTCGACAGAAATGAGAATCATTACTGCGAAGTCTGAGACACTTGTTCTCTTAAGGAAACCTGTACAGTACACTCTACATGTATATCAAAAGTTGCTGTTTTGACCGAGATTAGGAGACGAGTAATGTATTCTCTCTACCTCGCAAGGATGCACCTCTCTGAAGAGAAGAGAACCCCAGACGCGTTCCTAATAGCAGGCGGGGCGGAGGACATCTTATTACAAAGTCAGCGGATGGTCTGCCAGAACACTTTATTGGCCGGATTCCATCTCAACTTCATTTCACAGTCTTCAGTTTGCTCAGGGAGTCCTCTGAATTTGAATGCAACAGTATTCGCATACCTGGTACTAACTTCCTTATCCGTCAGCCCATCGCACTTTATTCACACACACACACACACACACACACACACACACACACACACACACACACACACACACACACACACACACACACACACACACACACACACACACACACACACACACACACACACACACACACACACACATACACACACACACACACACACACACACACACACACACACACACACACACACACACACACACACACACACACACACACACACACACACACACACACACACACACACACACACACACACACACACATATATGTATGTATATATATATATATATATATATGTCCCAAGGCTCTGATACCATCAACACTATAAACACAGAGCTGGCATATCTAAGAACTGACTAACTGCCTGATGAGGTCATAGCCATTCAATGGCTATCATCGAAATATATATAGCAGTAAATAAAGGATTATGAGTTCATGCAATTGACTTATGTTTCGTCACTATATATATATATATATATATATATATATATATATATATATAGATTACAGTAATCAAAGTTCAGTTTAAGTCATTTATTTACTTACAATTGTTTCCTCCTGATGTTATTACATTGAGCTATTTATCTTACTGGTAATAGGATAGTAATTAATGACTATCTCTCACTATTTAGGGTTTGTGTATATATAATATATTACCATCAAAGGTTTTATTGCATACATAACCATAAATAGTACCTTAATACTATATATATATATATATATATATATATATATATATATATATATATATATATATATATATATATATATATGTATATATATATATATGTATATATATAAGTGTGTATATATATATATTAACTCGTGTGTATCTGCTTATTCCAGAGCAGACCTCACAATACTAATAAACCCCATCCATTTGTTAATCTCCCTCCGAGTTGATGTATATTTTTCCGCATGACAAATGTATCCCATGATGCCTCATAACAACAATATATCCCATGATGTCTTGTAAGAACAGATAATCTACTTTGACTGTAATCTTATCAATAGCGATGTGTGGTGTAGAATAACACATACACACACAGACGCACGCACACTCTCACACACATATATATACACACACACTCATATATATACACATATATATATGTGTATATATATATATATATACATACATACACACACACACATATATATATATATATGTATGTATATACATGTAAATATATATGTATATATTATGAACATACGGCTTACTTTAAACACAACACAGGCATGTACACATACATAAAAACAAACTTCTTTCAACGAATGTATATATATCCATACATAAACATCAGATAGGTTCCTACACACATATACGCACGTGCTTGTAAAATATACACACTGTGTAACATGACATAAAACATACACACACACACATACACATACGCACTCTCCCAAACACACATACACGCGCACATAGACAAACATTTAAACACATACATATGCATACTCTCAATGCACGCATACGTCTATATATCCATTTGTATTAGCAATGTCCCAGTAGAGAGAGAGGAGGGAGAGGGGGAAGGATAGGAGGAAGAAGAGGGTGAGGGGGAAAGAGGATGGGAGAGAGAGAGGAGGGAGAGAAAGTAAGAGAGAGAGAGAAAGGGAGAGGGATTGAGAGAGAGGGAGTTAGAGAGTTGCAGAGAGATAGGATGAGATCGTTAGATAGATAAATCTATAGATAGAGAAGAAGAGAAAAAGAAAGAAAGGAAAAGAGAGAGGGACGAAGAGGGAGAAAAGAAGGCTGATCTGAAATTGTAGTGTCACTTAAACCGTTCCAATCCGTTATTCCGTTATTCCATTATGTAATGTTCGTCAAATATATTTAGTGGGTGTATGTGTGTGGGCGCGCGTGTTGTTATATAGAGAGACAGGCTGCTAAAACACGTCACGTGGTACAGAGGAGATTTAAGGGAGATGTCATCTGACAGCCATTAGATGTACTGTTGATTTGCACACAGGTACACACACACACACATATAAACACACGCACACACACATACATACACATCCATACTTACACATCCATACATACTCATATTCACATATCCACACACATACACATATACATATACACACATAAGACAAACACAAATAATGTTAACGCAATTCTCAGGAAGATTCAGTATGACCGTGTGCGACAAGCTTTCACTCAAAAGGCATGGGTTGACCTGTTGTTAAATCATACTTGCGCACGATGCGATGAGGGCATCGAACGTCGGACCTAATGATTGCAAAGCGAACTTCTTAACCATTCGGCCACGCTGTCTTCACACAACAATAATGATTTCTACTATAGGCACAAGCTCAGCAATTTTTGGGGAGGGGAAAAATCGATTAAATCGACCCCAGTGCATTACTGGTGCGTTATTTTATCGATACCGAATGGATGAAAGGCAATGCTAACCTCGGCGGGATTTGAACTCAAAAGACAAAGCGCCGTCACTCTATGCTAACAAAGCATGGTGTCGGACGCTCTACCGATACTGCCAATTCACCGCCCTTCACTCAACAATAGTAAAACCAACTACAATAAAATAACTAAAGGACATAAATTATAGTAAAATTTACATAAATTTACGTAGGAAATGAAACAAGAAAAATAGAAAAAGAGCAATAAATAAACGCCAAAGACTGTTTTCAGTGCGGAAGAAACATTTCCAATATGGCTAGAAGAGGGACACTTTCAAAACCAATTCGCTGACTTTACTCTCACTGACATAAATCACTGCAATACTGAGAAACAAGAGAAATGAGAACTTTCAAATTATTGGGAATATATTGGGAATATATTGGGAATATATTGGTAAATAAGATAAAAAGACTGAAATAAAATAAGATGGCTCTCATCAGTAAAGCAGTAAAGAAACTAAAAAGATAAAAGAAGAAACAGAATTGTTAACAGATGTTCTAATGTTAATTTTTTTCTCAATATATATTTCTTCTTCAGCTTAGCAGTATATGTATCTATCTGTCTGTCTATCAATGTATATATCATATCCCACTCTCAAGAGCGTGAAACTAATAAACATTTGTTTGTACTGCCTCTCTGTTTTGTTCCCGTTCAATTTTTCACTATATATATATTCGTACATCCTATTTTATTCGTTATACGTATTTCGAAGATTTAAGGTAGTTATATAATAACTCCCTTACACGTTCTCTTCAGACAAACGAGATGTAATTTTACATTGATATATTACCAGTCGGACGTGTTATTCACCTCGCCGACCAATACACATATGGCTAGATTTGTCTTGTAGCTGTTCTGTTATTTGTGGGATATATTATTGTTGCTGGCATTGGTGATTGTAAGCTGGCTGGGTATCAGGTTTCCAGATTTGTTGCTTGATTCATAGTATGGCATGGAAGAGCTGTTAATTTGTTTTTTTTTTTTTACTTTTTAATATTTCCTGACTAGATTTTACTTACTTAGATTAATTTTAATTACTAGATATTGATACTTTGATGGTGATTTTATAATGTATCTATATATTCATGAATGATTTATTAATTAGTTGATGGTCTATTTTATATTACTTACGGAAGTTTTAACTATATACTATGCCGAATGTTTTACATATTTTATGTAAACAAGTATTAAATATGTCAGAGCGTTTATTGATAATTTTGTGCGCTCTATTTAAGATGCGTAAAGTCTCTGTAGTACAGAGGTCACACCCAGAAGATATAGATCCATTTATATAGGGATAAGCATGTGAAAGTTTTGACCAAGAAAGGGAGTATTGTATTTGGTGTTTTTTAGCGACGAAATCAGTTCCGACAGGGCTGCGCTAGACCTTTTATCAGCTCTTTTAAATGAGTGGCGATGGTTATACCATCTTTCCTTAAATCTTGTAGAGGTTGTGCCAATATACCTATAAGTCTCACTACACGTTGTTACACTACGTTCATAGACAATATTCTTATCTAAACAATTATTTTGCATAGGACATCTGTTATGGTCCCTACAATTGCAATTATTCTCGTTACCGTTCATTGTTCCTTCTCTGTGTCTGTGTGTCCGTTGGTTTGTCTAATCCGTGTTTATGGTGTTCTGTCTGTTGTTCGAGTTGCTGTTTAATCTATCAATGTGTTTGTGCTTGCTATTATGTGCTATCTATTTATGTTTAATTTCCAGAATTCTATTATTAATCTTCGCTATATTTTGGGCTATGTTTTTGGTTGTTGAGTAAGAAAGTTTAATCATGTGTCGATTAAAGATTTGACTGTAATTGTGTGATTTTGGAAAACATTTATCTAATGCGTTAAAATAGTCTAGCTATGTTAAAAAAGTCTAGTTATGTTTTTTTGTAGCCCCAAGGAGTGGGTTGGGTTGTACCACAGAATGGAACAGGATCTCACCTTCTTATTTAATTATATGCTGGTAGTTGAATTATATTTATTTGGAGCCGGGTTTACCCTGTCTCTATTGTTTTGGATTATTTCCATTACCGTGAATTGTGTGTTTGTATTTCATTACAGATATGGCAAAGAAAAGATTAAAGAGCAACATAGGGGAAGTAAAAAATAAACCAGAGGAACTTGGAGATGTTGCTGCTAACCAAATCCATTGACAGAAGCTTATACCGGGATGATGGTTTGGATAGCACGAGATAGACAGGAAAGATCCAGCTTCCCTGGTTTACACATTTACCACCACCACTTTCAGCTTTCAACCCTCTATCACCAACAACAACCCATCGTCATCCCCGCCTTCACAACCAACAACAACCCATCGTCATCACCACCTTCACAACCAACAACAACAGCAGCAAAACTAATTTAATGTCACGTAACTTCACTGCCAATAAACTGCATACGTTTATTATTATTTCTTTTTCTTTCCATTTCTACTTTCATTTTCAATTTGTATTTTAAACAACCATTGGTTTTGTTCTCGTTACTGTTGGTGTTGCTGCTGATGTTATGATGATAAAAATATTAGTGATAGTGATGATGATGATGTCATAATCTTTGTTATGATTGTTGTTGTTATTACACTTGATGTTGGCGTCGTTAATAAATTTCGTTTAATTTACATTTTCTTGTATTTTTTAGAATTTCTGTAAAAAATATTTTTCCAGTTTTGAATTTATTTTCATCCTATTCTAATTTCTGCTTCTGTTTCACTTCTATATTGATGTATTTATTTAGATTGAAAATTACAGATCACAAAAATAAAGTCTAGCAATATATATATATATATATATATATATATATATATATGTGTGTGTGTGTGTGCTTGTGCTTGTGTGTGTGTACATATAGACACACACAGAGTCGTATATACATACATATGTATATATATGTATGTATACAAATATATATATATATATGTAAATATATATATATATATATATATATATACACAATTCTATATTATATGCAAACAAAGCACATTTTTCCCCAAGTAAATAATAATACATGCGTACATGTATTACATTCTTTCGAAATATAGAACTCACATTCACACACACACGCGCACACACAAACGCACAGACGCACACATACACACACACGCAAGCACATACACAAACATACACACACACATATATATACACATCTAAATTAAACTACGCATGATTACTGTTTTTTATTATTATACGATTATTGTCTGAAAATCATTTTCTTAACTAAACGTACACATTCTTATAAATAACCACAATCACCCCGCTCCGAATATACATATATAAATATATATATATAGGAACAAGTAAGACCCCGACGGCTGAGCTCAAGCCGTTTCGACATATATATATATATGTATATACGGAGAGAAAAGGTGGAATTGGATATATATACATACATACATACACACATATATATATAATATTTGGATTGCCAATATCGGTAGAGAGTCGGACGCCATGCTTTGGTGCCTTTATGATCTGAGTTCAAATCCCGCCGAGGTTAACTTTGCCTTTCATCCTTACGGGGTCGATAAAATAAAGTACCAGTAATACACTGGTTAATTGCTGGCCTTGTGCCAAAAGTAGAAACAATTAATTATAGTTATGTATACACTATATACAACTATAAACAGGAAAGGTCAGTAATTTATTACTACCTTATTATCAGTAAGAAAAATAGCTCAATGTAAATACATGAGATGTTTTATATATATATATTTCCAATTCCCCCTCTTCTCTCTCTCTCTCTCTCTCTCTCTCTCTCTCTCTCTCTCTCTCTCTCTCTCTCTTTATATATATATATATATATATAAGGGCGGTGCCCCAGCATGGCCTCAGCCGGATGGCTGAAACAGGTAAAAGAGTAATATATATATATATATATACACAAGGCGATTGGAAATATTCTTTGCTTAATCTTTTCAAATCTCTTTAAATAATGAACATTTGCTTCACTGTTATATATATTGATACGTACATAATCTTTTACCGTGTCGTTTCTTCATTTTCATTATTTTGAACAGAACTTTGTATTTTTTCTTCTTCTTCTTCTTCTTCTTCTTCTTCTTCTTCTTCTTCTTCTTCTTCTTCTTCTTCTTCTTCTTCTTCTTCTTCTTCTTCTTCTTATTATTATTATTATTATTATTATTATTATTACAGTTGCATTTATCTTGCTTTATGTTCATACGAGTTATCACCAAGTCACAACCAGTGACCTCAAGAGACAACAAGGTCCGCCATGTTCAAGAAAGAACATACATACTCACACATGCATCTTTAGTGTTTAGACTTGTGATGTACTTATATTGACAGAATCTTCCTTAGTATATGGGCAGTTCCCATTAGTACTATCTTTTGTATTTCTCCTATACGCGGGTTTCCTGGGATTTGCGATAAGTAATCATTAGACCCCTTAGGTATCATTCCTAGAGCGCCTACAACCACTGGTATTGTTTTAGTTCTCAATTTCCACATTTTTCCAATTTCTATCTCCAGGTCCTTATACTTGCTCAATTTTTCAAATGTTTTTATAGATACATTCTTGTCTATTGGAACAGACATATCAATTAGCAGGCATACCCTCTTTTTGAAGTCCTTCAATATTATATCAGGTCTATTTGCATCTATTTTTCGGTCTGTTTGGATGCTAAAGTTCCACAAGATTGAGATGTGATCTTTTTCAAGTATGGGAGGTGGTTGATGCTCCCACCAATTCTTTTGATGGAGCAGGTCAAAATGCTTACACATTATCCAATGTATGTATTGTGCAGCTCTGTCATGCCTGTTTAGGTATTCGGTTGGAGCTATAGGACTGCACATTGAAATTATATGGTCAATGGTCTATGGTTGTTTTTTACATACACGGCATAATGGGCTGCATCCATTTTTTATTATGTTGGCTTGGTAATTTTTTGTTGGCAGACACTGATTTTGTGCTGATATAATCAGTCCTTCAGTCTCCGATTTCAGTCCAGAGGATGCCAACCACTGATGGGTTAAAGTTTTGTCAACATCAGGATTGTTAGCTCGTTCTGGGTATTTTCCATACAGAGGCTTTTCTTGATATTTCTTAGCCAGTTTCTGTAGCAGTTCTTTCTTTGCAGTTACTTTTACCTGCTTTGCTTTTTCTGTGTTTTCCATTTCAGCAGTAAATGGGACTTCTGAAATGTGTAGTCCATTACTGTATCTTTGTGCATCTTTTGTAATGGAGTATGATCTGTTGATGCTTTCGTGTTTCAAAACGAGTTTGATCATCCAATCATGTGATTCCCTTAGATATGTAAATAATCCAATTGTTGCAGTTTTCAACACAATGTCTAACTGGATTAACCCACGTCCTCCTTCTTTCCTTGGGAGATATATTCTATCTGTATCTGCCTTAGGGTGATGCATTCTGTGCATGGTTAAGAATTTTCGAATTTTTGTATCGAGCCTACGGATCTCTGTGCTTGACCAGTTGATGACATTGTAACTGTAGGTTACTACTGGTATGGCAAGCGTGTTTATGGCATCGATCCTATTCCTTGCATTCAATTCCGTTCTTAACATTGCTCTTACTCTGCAGTAACATTCCTTCCTTATCCTTTCCCTCATTGTCGAGTGCTTGATTCCGTCTCCTTCACAAACACCTAGATATTTGTAAGTTTCCTCTTGATCAAGTTCTCTTATCACATTCCCTCGATCAAGATTAATGTCTGAACTTTTCAGCAGCTTTCCTCTGGTGAACGTTGCTTTGGCGCATTTATCTAGTCCAAACTCCATTTTAATGTCATCACTGAACTGCTCCACAGTGGATAATAGCCCTTGCAATTGTTCATCATTTTTTGCAAATAGTTTCAGGTCATCCATGTAGAACAAGTGATTAATGGTTTTGTCATAGACTTTATATCCATGTTTTGTTTCACTGAGCATTTTACTTAATGGTATAAGTGCGATGCAGAATAAAAGCGGTGATAAAGAGTCACCTTGAAAAATTCCACAATTAATATTAACTTCTCCAGCTTCCAGTGATTTTGTTTCACTATTCAAAAGGAGTGTCGTTTTCCATGTCTTCATACTGAATGACAAAAACCTCCTGACAACGGGGGATATTTTGAAAATCTCTAAACATTTTTCAATCCAACTGTGTGGCAAACTATCGAATGCTTTTTTATAATCTATCCAAGCAATTGATAGATTTTTGTATCTATTATGACAATCTTCCAGTATCATTTTGTTAACCAAAAGCTGATCCTTACAGCCATATGAGCCTCGTTTACACCCTTTCTGCTCAATGGGAAATAGGTCATTTGTTATCAGGTGGTCATATGTATATTCAGTTAGGACTGATGTTAACATTTTATACATTGTGGTCAAGCAAGTTATCGGTCTGTAATTTTTGGGATTGTTTGTCTCATCATTCTTCGGAAGCAGGAATGTAATGCCGTTAACTAGCCATGATGGTATCTTTTCTGGCTCCTTAACTATTTCATTGTAAAGTTGGGCTAACAGCTCATGAGACTCTGTGAAGGCATTTATCCAAAAATTTGGTATTTTGTCTTTTCCTGGGGATTTCAATTTGCTGGTTTTTCTTAGAGCCAAACGCAAGTGTTCAACTGTTATATTTTCCCATATTTGTTCCTCAAGGCGAGCTGTATCTTTCATTTGTCTGTCTATCCATGGGGCATGTATATTATGAACTTTTTCTTCGGCCCAGATCTTTTCCCAGAATTCTTGCACTTCCTCCTTGGGTGGTATTGATTTAGCAGTTATTGTTGACTTACCAATTTTTCTGTAGAAGTTTCTTTGGTTGGTTTTGAACATATTATTGTCCTTATAGAATCTAGATCGTTTTTCAAAGCGCCTTATACGAGCAGCTTTGGCCGACACTTTTTGCTTGATTATTTCTATCAGCATGCCTATGTCACTTGTTGGTTTTATACTGTACTTTCTTTTTAATTTTCTAAGTTTAGTTTGTTTAACATGTTCACCTACTTTAGAGTTTGTTAAAATTTCTATGTCAGATCGGAGAAGGTTTATTTGGCGATTGATGTTCTCTTGCCAAGTAGATTTCTTGTGGGAATTCCTTTGTTTTTTCATATTCACTCCACATAAGTGAGTGGTGACTTTAGCCGATGCATAATAGAGATGATTTAAATCAGTAATGTTTAGTTTGTTTGTGATGATAATGTTTTTGATAATTATGTTAGTCTTGTGTATTATCTTTTGGTTCTGTTTGGAGTTCTGGATCTTAGGGAGGGTGTCTCGTTCCCCCATGTCAGATTCTTTCATTTTCATCCATTCGATCATAATTTCATCCTTCAAGTTGGCAAGTTCATTCTCATTCATTTCTTTATCATTTACGATCTCATTGTTTTCATTTGGAGTTTCATCTTGAGCATGCACTCCCTCCACTTTTTCGATCCTTTCTTTAATTTGTTCTGTTGTCAGTGATTCCGCCCCAACCCTGGGATTCGAAGTGTTACAATTTACCTCGTTTTCACTGACACATGTTTCATTTTCCCTTCGCTGACTTTGTGCTAATAGCTTGATCTGATCAATTTCTATATCAGTTAGTAACTTTTTTTTTTACAATATTTCTTCGTATATTGGCTAGTTTGTTACTGTCAATATAGCCTCTGTTTTCGGGATGTTTCTTTATTATTATTATTATTATTATTATTATTATTATTATTATTGAATGCCATGGTTGACGGAGGCTCGGCTCTGTAAGGTATAGTAATTTTTAACCGTTAAAACAATTGTAAATTGTTTAAAACTTGAACCAAATTGTTGATAAAGACACCCTCCTCCTCGTGAGAGGGGTCTTTCTGTCCGTTATTTGGCCCTTCGGGGTTAAATAACCAGTTATTGGGGTTTTGTACCCAAAATTTCATTTTAAACAAAAAAACATGGCTACCAAAAAGAAATTTCATACGTCACTCCCACTCATTCCGTCTTCTTCTTCCTCAATCATCACTACAGCAGAGAGAAGATTGTCTCTCTCCCTCCCTTCTTTAAATGTGTCTCTCTCCCTCCCTTCTCTTTCGCAAGCGACGAAAGAAAAGAAAAGTCTCGTGCAAAGCGTGCAAGGTTTCTCCACGACGACGACGACAGCGACGAAACAGCTGTGCGGGAAATACGAAAACCCAGTTCATTCGTCTGACGTCAGGAATAATGGCAGTAGCAGCCGTAATAACAACAGCAACAGTGACAATGAAAACAACAGTAGCAGCCGCAACAGCATCACCAGCAGCATAAACAACAACAGCATTAGCAGCAGCAACACCAACAACAACCACAGCAACAGCGGCGGAGGCAGTAGTCGTAGTACCTGCAGCAACAAAAGTACCAGCAGCTCTGACGACAACAACAACAGCAGAGAAAAACCAATCTCATTTGCAGGTATTGCGAAAAACTTGGAAACAATCCTCATAACAAATGAGGAATTAGAGGAAGCGAAGAAGATGGTGACAAAGAACGGACACCGAGCAATCTGCAAGGCAGCGAAAAATTTTTTCGAAACCCAAGAGCACTGTACGGTCACGTACCGTACAGTAAGTACAAAATCCCGTAGGGTGGAAAGAGCCACAGAGGCCCAAATACAAAAAGCCTTGGGGTCTGTGTGGCAGAGGAAAACGCACATCACCCGAGGCAAAAAAATACGCCACCGTAGACGTACTTTTTGCCACACCCCAGGAGGCAAAGGCCCAATCAGTAGTGACCCTAAGGAGCGAGGAAATGGTGTTGGTGCCCTCCTACTGCGGGCAAAAAATTGTGAGGGTCAAACTGACCCACGTCCCCCCCGGAATGACCCCTTCTTGGCTGGCCGCGTCTGTCCTCGTCGGAATCGAGGACAAAACAACTGTACTGCAAGTACAGAAAAAAGTAAGAGAAGATTGGGTCGGCTCCTCCATTGAGATGCTAATCCAAACCAACCAGGAGTGCATCGAAGCTATCCCGGATGTGATAGACTTCGATAACGGCACTCAACTGCCCATAAGTGTTGAGGGCAAACGCCCGAAATGCTTTCGCTGTGGATCGAAGACTCACCTCAGGGCCTTCTGCAACGAGAAGACCCTGAGAAAGGAGAAAACCCCCCTCCTTCCGAATCCGGCTCCACGGCTACCAGCAACAGGACAAGCGGCAACCAGGAACGATAGGTCCGTGGCACCCATACCCACTCCACGGAAATCAAAGACAGCAGCAGCAGTGGAAATATTAACAACAACAACAGCAATACCAAATGCAGCTGCAACAGAGACTCCAGTGCAAACATCACCAACAACAACAAGTGAAAGAGTGGAGCTGGTACCCCTCCCCGACCTTACAGAATCAGACATGGAGTGTGAGGTGGGAGAGAGATGGCAAAAGGTCGCAAGAAGGCACAAACGCAGAAGCAGCGCATCGTCGCCTTTGAAAAGGGAGGAAAGAAATGAGAAAAGGGTAAAGTCTACTGCAAAGAGACCCACAGCAGCAACAACACCAACACCATCACCACCCACACTAGCGCCACTATCACCACCGGCGACAACCCCACCGCCAACAACACCTTCAACACCACCACCACAAGCACCAACATCGCAAACACAACAACAAAACACACACACCCAGCAACAACGACAAGAAAATAGCAGAACCACACCCCACCCCCAGAAAAACAAATGCACGGCAATAAATACACACAACAAGAAACTAATGACTTACATAATTGAACACACAGACATTTCACAACAGGACTACATAATACCAGCACCAATCAAAACGCCAACTAACATAAGACTGCTAAAAATAGCACAGAAACAATACACAAATATTAAAACGAAATTCCCCAACGCAGTTGGTGATTTCAGGGACCTAGGAGGAACCATCAATCGAAGAGTATACTCAGACATTCTCTTAGAAGAGCCGACGACCAGCCGAAGGGACGATTCAACGGTCCCTTCACCAGACGATCAAGTGAAAAGGGATGTAAAAACCATCCCTCCTCTACCAAAAGTACGGTAAGTGGTCTTTCCCATCTTTTCCACTCTATTTTAAACATGACCTCACTCAGAATAGGCAGCATAAATGCGCGTGGCTTGGGGTCGTCATGGAAGCAGGGTCACCTGCTCAACGACCTCAGGTCACTAAACATAGATGTAGTGGCCATCAGCGAGACCAGAATCTCCGAAGCACGGGCCTTCGCACCGATCTTCGGCGGCTTCGATGTGTACGCATCTCCCAGCCGTCCTGGATCCGGTGGAGGAGTTGCTGTGCTTTTTCGGAGAGGTTTGGATCTCGCCATACGGGCCATCTTCCTGGACCCAGAGGGTAAGCTGGTGGTGCTGGACGTGACCAGCGGAGACGGGAAAGCTTTCAGGCTAGTGGCCGTCTATGCCCCGACAGGAGCAGGGCGGCCTGATTTCTTCCGGCGACTGGAGACCTTTCTTGGAACGTCCCGCTCTTTAGTGTTAGTGGGCGACTGGAACGGGATCTTAGATGCACGCTGGGACTGTGTGGGATTAGCGGATAGGGGTGGAGGGTGCAAGAGCCTCACCAACCTGCTCAGGCGTTTTGAACTGTCTGACAGGTACCGATTGGATTTCCCGAATGTGCCAATGTGGACTTGGACAAACCGCATAGGGTCATCCAGATCATATCTAGATAGAGTATTTTGTAGGGAAATAGATAGGTCTAGCATAGGCTGTCCACAATTCAAGATAGTCAGCTACACGGACCACAAATTCGTGACCTGTGTGCTTGACTTAGATAGGCTTCATAGACGAGGACCCGGCTACTGGAAGCTAAACGCGTCCTTACCAGCGCGCAAGGCCTACAGAGACCGGATTAGCGAACTAGTTAAGCGGGCGTTGACGGGGGCCATCGTCAACAACAAGTGGTGGTTTGCTCTGAAAAGAGCGATTAGAATAGAATCGATTAGGTTTAGTAAGGCTTTAGCAATAGAGAAAAATAGAGCAGAGGGAGAACTAGTTAGAAAATTAGACGAGGCGCTTAGCAAAGGCATTGCGACCGACGTGCTTGCGGCGAAATTGGCCCTTGACCAATTCTTCAATGCAAAGCACGAAGGCTGCGTTGTCAGAGCTAGGGTGCGTGCTCTCAGACACGAGGGGACGAAAGCCGTTCAATGGGCCCGAGTGGCGGAGGCGCGTCGTGGCAACAAAGCCACGATCCGGTCTTTGGTGGACCACGACGGGCGCATGCTACTCGATCCCGGGCAAATGTGTGAAGCTTTTCAGCGACACTTCGCTCAGCTGTTCGGGGGCAGCGGGGGGCCGGGTAGAGGGATGGACTTTAGTGTCTACCTCGACGGACTGCCGCGGCTCTCGGCCACTGAGGCGAGGTGTTGCGAAAAGCCGATAACAGCCGCTGAAGTACGGGAGGCAATGACTGGCTGCACAAGGGGTAAATCGCCTGGTTTGGATGGTCTGCCCTATGAACTTTACGTACAGACGCCAGACTTGTTCGGAGGCCTCTTGGCGGACGTCTACTGCAACTGGCAACAGAACGGGAGAATTCCCAGTTCTGTGAGCCGAGGAGCGGTGGCACTGCTGAGAAAGGATCCGAACAAGGGGGATAACATAGACAATTTCCGGCCCATAACTCTGCTAAACACAGAGTTTAAGATTTTGGCCAAGGTGCTAGCAAAGAGGTTGGGGCTTGTCGTTGGTGGTCTGGTGGGAGAGGCGCAGACATGCGCCATTCCCGACAGATCCATCCACGACAACCTCCACCTCATGCGATACATCATAGAGAGGGTAGCTAGGGAACCTGGCACGGGTGGGTCCTTGATCAATTTAGATCAGTCGAAAGCTTTCGATAGGGTCGACCATCGTTACCTAGCGGCAGTCCTGAGGGCGGCTGGCTTTGGGCCCGTCTTCAGAGGCTGGATCGCTGCCATGCACAGCGACATCTGCTCTGTGGTGAGAGTGAACGGTCACCTGTCGGAACCGTTCAACATCATGCGCTCGGTCCGCCAAGGATGTCCCCTCTCGTCCCTCTTGTACGTATTGACTCTCGAGTCATTACTGCACAAACTAGAGACGTTGAGGGGAGTCCCGCGCGAACTAGGATGCGGAAGATCCGTGTCAGCATATGCGGACGATGTCACCGTAGTGGTGTCGAACGCCAAACACATCGAGGCGATCGGCACTACACTAAGAGAATACGAAGCGGTGACAGGAGCAATGATCAACCAGGAAAAGTCAGTGGGCCTGCAGCTCGGCACCTGGAGAGGCAGGTCCATGCCGTCCAACAGCGTCGTCGGGCGCTGGACGGACGGACCGGTTAAATTGCTAGGGGTCTGGTTCGGTCCGGACCTCCAGACGGACAAAAACTGGGACGAGGTGACGAGCAGGGTGGCTTCTCTCACCCAGAAATGGGCGGAGAGGAAGCTATCCCTGAAAGGTCGAGCGGAGGTGGCTAACGCGTACATCGCGTCTGTCATCTGCTACCGCCTAACCGTCGTACCTTGTCCTAAGCCTCGCCTGACTGCGCTGGAGCGTTTGCTCTTTCGCTTTTTGTGGAAGGGACGTGCTCCGATGGTCAGGCGGTCCATCTGTTGTCAACACCCGCTACGTGGAGGGCTGGGCATGCCGTGGCTGATGATGCGCAGGCACGCGCTCAGGCTACGACATCTCCACCTCTTCCTCGACGGTGATCAGGTGTGGTCGCCGTTTGCTAGACGCGTTTTTCCCCAGCTCGTTTCCTTGACGGAGCTGCAGTCCTGGGTCAAGCGAAGACCGAGAGGGAGCGCCTGGAGACTGGAATGTCTTCAGGCGCTCACAGCCCTCGACCAATCGGGCAATGTGATCGGTGGAAACTCCACCTCGGCGTTCTATAGAGGATTAGTGGAGGGGAAGAGCGACGACGTACTTGGGGAAACTCTAGGCGTCGACGAAAATCAACTAGCCAATCTCTTCGGGAGAACTTTCGGGCCAGGGCCTATGGACAACTTCCAGAAATCTCTGGCCTGGCAGTGCTACCGAGGAGCCTTGCCAGTTCGGGATAAACTCTACAGGCATGGAGGTGCCGTCAGCCGGGCATGTCCGAGATGCGCGCAGGGCGACGAAACCGTCCTGCACGCACTCGTCCAGTGTCCGAAAATTGCTGACTTGTGGGTTTATGTCGAACACCTGCTGTCGCGTTTAGGACGGATAAGACATCTTCCACCCTCAGATCTCCTTAAGTAGAGTCTATCGACATCACTCCTCTTGTGGAACATGTTGTAGATAGTCAATAGCTTCCTAGTCCTCCTATCCATTTCTTTTTGTTCAGCAACATTCCATCTCAGAATTCCCGCACTGTACCTAATAATAGACACAGCTCGGGAATTTACTGCACTTATGGCATTTCTGCTGTTCAGATGTGACTTCAATACGCTCCTTACTCTCCGAAAGTATTCAGTTCTTAACAATTCCTTCATTTTTTTGTTCTTTATGCCATCAACCTCCAGAACGCCCAAATACTTGTATCCTTCCTCAGAGTCAATTTCCTTTATCATCTCACCTGTTGGTATCTGGATTCCGTTACTTCTGCTCAACCTACCCCTCCTCATCACAATGACTCCACACTTACTAATACCAAACTGCATACATATACCACTGCTGAAAATACGGACAGTGTCAACAAGTACATCCAACTCCTTCTCACTCTTCCCGAAGAGCTTAAGATCGTCCATGAAGAGGAGGTGATTGATGGTAAGCCCTCCCTTTCCCAACCTGTATCCTGCTCTCACTTTTCGCAGTACACTGGTCAGGGGCATCAGGGCAAGGACAAACAGCAGAGGGGACAGGCTATCTCCCTGGAAGATACCTCTCTTGATCTTCACGCTTCCCAAGGATTCTCCCGTTGATGTCAACTCTGTTTCCCAGGACCTCATACTTTTGCCCAACAACTGTCTGATGTTATCTGCCACCTTGAAGATCTCCAGGCTTTTGGTGATCCAAGAATGAGGCACCATGTCAAATGCCTTTCTGTAGTCTATCCATCCTATGGCAAGATCAGTGTGTCTCCTCCTGCAATTCCCCATTACCATCTTATCAATAAGTAACTGGTCCTTTGTACCACGTGACTTCTTTCGGCATCCTTTCTGTTCGTCCGGTAACAAGTTGTTTGTGTGGAGGTGATGGTAGATTTCCTCAGACACAATGCTCGTCAACAGTTTCCACATTACGGACAGACATGTGATAGGTCTATAGTTGGTAACATCATTACCCTTGATTCGGTCTTTCATTATCAGAACTGTGGTACCTTTTGTCAACCACTCTGGTACCTCACCTGACATCAAGCAGTCATTGAACATGGTTGTCAGTTTCGGGTGGAGGGATGTTATATTTTTAATCCAATACCCCTGCACACCATCTGGGCTTGGTGATTTCCAGTTGGTTAGTTTTTTGGCCTGCCCCTTAAGAGTTTCAACTGTGATACTCAAATCAGTTTGTTGGTGTGGCTGTTCACTGATCTCCTTCTGTACTGTCTCAATCCACACTGCCTGGTCATTATGTCTAACATCCTTCTCCCATATTCCTCTCCAGAATGTTTTAGTTTGTTCCGCCTCAGGGATCAAGTCGTTGACTCTTTCTTTCCCCTCAAGCTGTCTAAACAGCATCTTCTGGTTGTTGTCGAACATGCAGTTCTGTTTATACTGACTGACTCTGTTCTTGTATCGCCTGATTTTTGCACTCTTTGATACAATGCGTTGCTTCAGTTCCTATATGATAATATTTAGCTTTTTCCTCCTAGTTTTGTACTTTATTTCCAGTCTATTTTTAGTGTCTATGTTTTTTAGTGTCCCATTCAGTAGTGACTCAAGCTTTCCAATGTCATTTCTCATTTCCCTGATTTGACCACTCAGTCGTTTCTTCCACCAAGGCTCTGCTCTTTCTTGTCTGTTGTTTCCTCTCGCTTTTATACCAAGTAGTTTCCTCACCGTATTTACTGTTGCTTTGAGGATATTGTTGCGCTGGTGAAAGCTCCTCGCCTCAAGGTATGGGATGACTTTGTTTACCTTAGCTGTTGTTTCTTTTAACTTTTTCCTGTCTACAAATCTTAGGTTCATAGGTCTCCCACTATCATTGTTCAATTCATCTACCACTAAATTTAGGATGTCAACCAAATCTTGTCCTAGCCCGTCAGCATTCATCTCCTCAGTGGCCGTATCTCTGTTCCAGGTATTATTTATCTCAGTATTCAGATCATTGTCTGCTTCGGGTGGTTCCTCCGTTCTCTCGACCTCTTCACCTTCATTTCCCACTGGCTCGTTTGCCTGGCACACTCCACCCTCCATCTCCAAGCTAATCTCTCTGCTCAGTTCCTCCAGTTCCAGCTCGCTTATCCACCCATTAGTTCTTATTACCCGAGCCTGCCCGGCCAATTTTTGTTCATCTAATTTAAATAGACCAATCTCGTTCCAGATGTTATGCATCCGTCTCCTATAGCCCCTCTCCTTGGGGTTACTTTTCAGGTAACATTGTATAACAGTTCTATTCAATTATTTCGTCCAGTTGGTTCTGGTCCCTTTCCTTCTTCTTCTTCCTCCGACACCAGCAGTATTTGGTTGACAGCCAGGTCCCTGCTGCTGAGCCAGGGAGTACCTGTTGGGTGAGAGTCTGTCACATGACGTTCTAGTCTCCATTTCACCGTTATTCGAACTGTTTAGGTTCGACATTTAAACACTCTTATCGAGGATTGGCGAATGTATGGTTACATAACCACCGGTGAATTACTTGTCTCCGGTGGTTTCGTCACTCCACGTGACTTTTGTGTGGCATTATCACGCTGTAGACGAACCCACACAAACAAACAAACAAACAGGCAGAAAAACCCCCTAAAATAAATAAGCATAAGTTTCATTGTAATGTAGTGTTTGAATGTCTGACTTAGTTTTTCTCTTCCCTTCTCTGTCCGTCCGTTTGTTTTTCTCTTCATTTTTATTTCCTTTACGTTTTTCGTTGTTGCTGTGCTGCTTTGATTTTTTTTTTTTTTTTTAAATTTTGACCGGGTCATCAATTCAGTCTATTTATATATTTTGATGTTTTCCTCTTTTAGTGGGAATTCTACAATGTAGCAGAGGATAGCGGGAGGGAATAGCGGCGGTAGTGATATTGAGGCAGCGGCGGCGGTGGTGGTGGCGGTGCTGTGCTAGCAGCAACTAGCAGGAGGTAGTGGGAGAGAATAGCGGTGGTAGCGATAGTGAGGCAGCGGTGGTGGTGATGTGGTCGTATTACTGTAGTGATGGTGTTGAAGTTGGAGTAGAAATTTGAGTCGACTTGACCAGAGTTTTCATCGTGGTAGTGGTGGTGGTATTGGTGGTGAAATTATCTTTAGTGAAATTATCGTTAGTCGCGTATATGCGTTGACATTTACCCATATTATTGGAATTAAACACTTTGTTAAAACTAAAACTTGATTTTGATTATTGTTTTTTTTTTTTTTGACCGGGTCATCAATTCAGTCTATTTATATATTTCGATGTTTTCCTCTTTTAGTGAGAATTCTACAATGTAGCAGGGGGTAGCGGGAGAGAATAGCGGCGGTAGTGATATTGAGGCAGCGGCGGCGGTGGCGATAGTGAGGCAGCGGTGGTGGTGATGTGGTCGTATTACTGTAGTGATGGTGTTGAAGTTGGAGTAGAAATTTGAGTCGACTTGACCAGAGTTTTCATCGTGGTAGTGGTAGTGGTATTGGTGGTGAAATTATCTTTAGTGAAATTATCGTTAGTCGCGCATATGTGTTGACATTTACCCATAATATTGGAATTAAACATTTTGTTAAAACTAAAACTTGATTTTTATTTTTTTATTTTTATTTTTTTTATTTTGACCAGGTCATCAATTCAGTCTATTTATATATTTTGATGTTTTCCTCTTTTAGTGGGAATTCTACAATGTAGCAGGGGAAGCGGGAGAGAATAGCGGCGGTAGTTATATTGAGGCAGCGGCGGCGGTGGCGGTGCTGTGCTAGCAGCAACTAGCAGGAGGTAGTGGGAGAGAATAGCGGCGGTAGCGATAGTGAGGCAGCGGTGGTGGTGATGTGGTCGTATTACTGTAGTGATGGTGTTGAAGTTGGAGTAGACATTTGAGTCGACTTGACCAGAGTTTTCATCGTGGTAGTGGTGGTGGTATTGGTGGTGAAATTATCTTTAGTGAAATTATCGTTAGTTGCGTATATGTGTTGACATTTACCCATAATATTGGAATTAAACATTTTGTTAAAACTAAAACTTGAGGCAATAGTAATAGTAATTATTATTATTATGCTGAGAGTGGTGGTGGTGGTGGTGAAATTGCCGTTATCGGGCTGTTGTGTTTAGTGTACACAGAAGGGTGATGGGGTAGGTGGTGTATCTAGTTTCTGATGTTGGTGAAATTGCTGTTATTTGGCTGTTCTATATAGTGTAGACAGAGGGGTTTTCTTTCATTTATAACCATTTTCTTTTTGAATATAAAATGTATAATACAAAATTGAATATTTGAGCGATATAACAATATATTGTGGATCCGAATTTTTTTGGAACTCAAGCTGGATGTTTTATGCAACATTTGTACTAAGAATTGTTATTTCACAATTGATTTAAATATGTTAAAAAATCAAAACTTACGGGAGCGATTTCTCGACCTTCTATCCACCATCTGTTATTATTATTATTATTATTACAGTTGCATTTATCTTGCTTTATGTTCATACGAGTTATCACCAAGTCACAACCAGTGACCTCAAGAGACAAGGTCCGCCATGTTCAAGAAAGAGCTTACATACTCACACATGCATCTTTAGTGTTTAGACTTGTGATGTACTTATATTGACAGAATCTTCCTTAGTATATGGGCAGTTCCCATTAGTACTATCTTTTGTATTTCTCCTATTCGCGGGTTTCCTGGGATTTGCGATAAGTAATCATTAGACCCCTTAGGTATCATTCCCAGAGCGCCTACAACCACTGGTATTGTTTTAGTTCTCAATTTCCACATTTTTCCAATTTCTATCTCCAGGTCCTTATACTTGATCAATTTTTCAAATGTTTTTATAGATACATTCTTGTCTATTGGAACAGACATATCAATTAGCAGGCATACCCTCTTTTTGAAGTCCTTCAATATTATATCAGGTCTATTTGCATCTATTTTTCGGTCTGTTTGGATGCTAAAGTTCCACAAGATTGAGATGTGATCTTTTTCAAGTATGGGAGGTGGTTGATGCTCCCACCAATTCTTTTGATGGGGAAGGTCAAAATGCTTACACATTATCCAATGTATGTATTGTGCAGCTCTGTCATGCCTGTTTAGGTATTCGGTTGGAGCTATAGGACTGCACATTGAAATTAAATGGTCTCTGGTAGTTTCTTGCATACACGGCATAATGGGCTGCACCCATTTTTTATTATGTCGGCTTGGTAATTTTTTGTTGGCAGACACTGATCTTGTGCCGATATAATCAGTCCTTCAGTCTCCGATTTCAGTCCAGAGGATGCCAACCACTGATGGGTTAAAGTTTTGTCAATATCAGGATTGTTAGCTCGCTCTCGGTATTTTCCATACAGAGGCTTTTCTTGCCATTTCTTAGCCAGTTTCTGTAGCAGTTCTTTCTTTTACCTGCTTTGCTTTTTCTGTGTTTTCCATTTCAGCAGTAAATGGGACTTCTGAAATTTGTAGTCCATTACTGTATCTTTGTGCATCTTTTGTAATGGAATATGATCTTTTGATGCTTTCGTGTTTCAAAACGAGTTTGATCATCCAATCATGTGATTCCCTTAGATATGTAGATAATCCAATTGTTGCAGTTTTCAACGCAATGTCTAACTGGATTAACCCACGTCCTCCTTCTTTCCTAGGGAGATATATTCTATCTATATCTGCTTTAGGGTGATGCATTCTGTGCATGGTTAAGAATTTTCGAATTTTTTCATCGAGCCTACGGATCTCTGTGCTTGACCAGTTGATGACATTGTAACTGTAGGTTACTACTGGTATGGCAAGCGTGTTTATGGCATCGATCCTATTCCTTGCATTCAATTCCGTTCTTAAGATTGCTCTCACTCTGTGGTAACATTCCTTCCTTATCCTTTCCCTCATTGTCGAGTGCTTGATTTCGTCTCCTTCACAAACACCTAGATATTTGTAAGTTTTTATTATTATTATTATTATTATATTATTGTTATTACTCTTTGAGTCTCAGTCAGTGATGTTAGTTAACTGGAAAGTTTGTTGAAATGAATATCAAGCCACTACCTGCAGCCTCAGATATTCAGGACGTATCGGAGGGTTCTTGCTGTTCCCAGCAAGCATGCCTTTTGAAGCGTTCCAAAAAGCGTGAAGGAGCCAATTTTCTTTAACCATCCCTGGAAACTTTTTGAGATAGTACCTAGTGCGCCTATGACAATCGGGACCACTTTGACTTCATGGCAGTTCCAAATCCTTTTTACCTCCCACTTTAAGTCCTGGTATCGGTTAATTTTCTCCCTCTCCTTCTCTTGCACTCTCGTGTCGAATGGGCAGGCCACATCTACAATCAGGCACGATCTTTTTTCTTTGTCCAAAACCACCTGGTCAGGTCTATTGTGTTCCAGTTTCTTGTCCGTCTGTATCCTAAAATCCCACAGCACCTTCACCTGATCGTTTTCTATCACCGCCTCTGGCTTATGCTCATACCACTTCTCAGAATGTGGTAAATTGTTTACTTTGCATAGGTGCCAGTGGATCACCCTGCCCATCACATCATGTCTCCAGCCCTTATAGTGAGTCTGGGCTAGGTGTTTACACTCGGATACAATGTGAGCCACAGTCTCCTCTCTCTCTCCACAGATCCTGCACAGTGGGCTAGCCTCCTCCTTGTAAATATGGTGTTTCAACCACTTCGTTTTGAGGGCCTGCGCTTGCACAGCCATTAGCATTCCTTCTGTAACCTTTTTAAGGTCTCCTCTTTTCAACCAGTTCCATGTCTGTGGATCTCTGAATTCAGTTTTCTCAAAGAAGGTACTATGAAGGGATTTTTCATGAAGGCTGCTCTTTCTCCTTGTTGTTATTTCCTCCTTGGATATCTCCTGGTCTATTGTCCTCTCCTTCAGTACAGTTCTGAACATTGGCTCCTTACTATCAGTCACGTATTTGTGTAGGTTGTTTTTCTCCATCTGAACACAGTCCTCTATGCTGATAAGACCTCTTCCACCTTCAGATCTCCTTAAGTAGAGTCTATCGACATCACTCCTCTTGTGGAACATGTTGTAGATAGTCAATAGCTTCCTAGTCTTCCTATCCATTTCTTTTTGTTCAGCAACATTCTATCTCAGAATTCCCGCACTGTACCTAATAATAGACACAGCTCGGGAATTTACTGCACTTATGGCATTCCTACTGTTCAGATGTGACTTTAATACCCTCCTTACTCTCCGAATGTATTCAGATCTTATCAATTCCTTCATTTTTTTTGTTCTTGATGTCATCAGCCTCCAGAACACCCAAATACTTGTATCCTTCTTCAGTGTCAATTATTATTATTATTATTATTATTATTATTATTATTATTATTATTATTAGGTCGGTGAACTGGCAGTATCTGTAGAGGGTTGGACGTCAAGCTTTCTAGCATAGTTACGTCCCTTTACAGTCTGAGTTCAAATCCCGCCGAGGTTAACTTTGCCTTTCATCCTTACGGGGTCGATAAAATAAAGTACCATTAATGTACTGGATAATTGCTGGCCTTGTGCCTAAAGTAGAAACAATTATTATTATTATTATTTACACACACACACACACACACACACACACACACACACACACACACACACACACACACACACACACACACACGTGTGTATATTGGATAATAAAAAGGCGAAGTTTAGTGCTTAATTAGTCCATTGTTATACGATCGTTTCAAAATGTCGATTGACTATGATAAATCGATATAGGAACTAATCGATTGTAGTTATACAAGTT
>OZ024741.1:317304980-317339980 GCA_964016885.1 Eledone cirrhosa | reverse complement strand
CCTCGCTGTCAGTCGCCCGACTCCCACAAACGTCTCGAACGCCACAGGCTGGATAATTAGTTAGCTGACAGAACACGGTATTTTAGGATTATGTTCCGTTCAGCTGCGGATGCTGTAGCTCTCGCCCTTACCGCTGCATCCAGGATGTGGGAAGAAGCAAAAGAGTCACTAACTGTGACGTCCAAGGTAAGGAACCTGCCTCTTGACCAGGACCACAGAGTAAGCCCGTCGAGTCTTTTCCCATCAATTCTGGACAACCCAGACGTGTTCATGAGTGATGGAATGCAGGAGGCAGAATTAAGTGCAAGAATTGCAGTAATGCTCCAGCCTCAGCAATCAGAAGAAGGGGGTAGGTGTAAAAGCCAAACTCGCTGTCTTCCTGGTATTCCTGTCAACTCTTACTCAACTCCGAAGAGTCTTTGGAGTAACGTTACTCGATAAAGTGCATAGCTCAGAGACCAGAGAGTCACTCCTGGTAGAGCCGCTACTTCTCCGAATTGAGAGATCACAACTCCGATATTATGAGCATGTGGTTAGAATGTCTCATTAAAGAATCGCTGGACACATTTTACAGGCAAAACCAAACGGCAAGGGATCTAGAGGTAGACCCTAAGCAAGATAGTTGCATAACATCCATGAGCTTGGCTGGTCTCGCTTTGGGATCCAGTTGGATCAGTTAGAGATGTTTGCTTCTGACAGACTCGCTGGAAGGAGTGTTTCAGAAGGACTCTACCCCCACGACCCTCTCAGAAATAAGTGGGCGAAGAAGAAGATATTGTCGATTTACTTTTCAATTTACATATATATATTTGCGTATAATACCAATATGCACACTACATATGCTAGCAGAAAACCACATGCGGCCGGTTTTTCTGCTAGTATCTGTAACCAAATTCAATTGCTATAAATGATGGCTGATGCCGTAACCATTTTACCCAATTTTCTAAGCTATAGTGTATAGCAGTCGACTGTAAATACAGTTATGTCATGCGTCTAGGATTACTATAATTTCTAAAAATTCCAAAACTTCCCAATGCTCCGATATTTTATATAAAATGTAGATCTCACCCAAAGTTGTTATATATAGCTATCCAATTCAGACGGAATCGGTTCTCAGAGGTGGTCTAGCTCAATGGTTAGAGCTTTCAATCAGGATTCCAGAAATACTGAGGGGTATTTTACCCAGTTTTCTAAGCTATTGTATATAGCAATTTACTATGGCTACATTTATTTTCCGCGTTTGGGATCCTACATTTTCTAAGAATTTAAAAACTACCAAAAAACCCCACTCCTATATATATATATATATATATATATATATATATATATATATATATATATATATATATATATATATATATATATATATATATATATAAAATACAGAGAGAAAACACAAAAAGCGATATGTTTTCAATTATAATTTTACCTTTTAATTATTATGTATTATGTTTTTTCAAATCCCACCAAGGTTAACTTTGTCTTTCATCCTTACGGGGTCGATAAAATAAAGTACCAGTAATGCACTGGGATAATTGCTGGCCTTGTGCCAAAAGTAGAAACAATTATTATGTATTTTCTCCAATTTCCGTAGTCTTTACATCCTTCACTATAGTGGTTCTCTACCCCTTGTAATTGAAAAAATACCTCTTTTTGTGTTTTCTTCTCTACATACTGTATTATTAAGAGCCCGGTAATTTATTCCTTAAACTCATAAAATTACAGAGGATTAATGCGAGTCTTAAACTCCGTTTTTTCATTATATATATATATATATATATATATATATATATATATATATATATATATATATATATATATATTATATATATATATACAATGATATTAAATAAATGGAAACTATATTTATAAAACCATATTTATTTTATTATATATATTTCAAGGGTACCAAGACACATTGGTACGCTTTCATCAGATAAAATACAAAGTTTGTTTTATAAATAGAGACATACCTTATCGGTTGGAAATTCACTGGATAGTGGAAATATATTAGGAATTTTTCAAACTTATGTGTGAATATGCAAATGAATATGTAAATAATTGAAAAACAACCGTTTATTTAAACGACTATGGAGAGAGAGAGAAGAGATAAGAGGAGAAGGATAAAATAGTGCGAGAGAGAGAGAAGAAAGAAACAAGAGAAGATGAATAAAAACTCATATAACGTTAATTTGAGGGAAATATATTATAAGTATATATCTTAATAGTACGTGTATTTACGATTATTAGTTGTTTAAAATTTGTTTATAATATACTATTTTTCTTCTGTTATAAGTATATAATAAATAAATAAATAAATAAATACATAATTAAATAAATAAATAAATTCTGACATCGCCAGAGTTCAACATTCAAAACTATATATAACTTATAATTACACTTATAATATTTCTACTTATTTCCATAACAATCTCATCCATTTGGTTTTAATATATTGATATCTCTAAATCTATAACATTTGCTATAATTCCACTTCTTAAAGTTTCATAAAATATATACGTATATAATTCTAATCTTTTTTTAAATTTTAATTTTAATTTTAATAATTTTTATTTCTTTATTTTTATTTCTTTAATTTTTATTTCTTTAAAAATTACTTCTCTTATAAATTAATAAAAAAAAAATTTTCTCAAATTTTTCAATATTTTTTCAATATTTTTTCAATACTTTTTCAATATTTTTTCAATATTTTTTCAATATTTTTTCAATACTGTATCAATATTTTTTCAATATTTTTCAATAGATTTATAACCACTAACTGATTCTGGCTAAATGTATCTTTCAACATCTATACCTATTTTGACTAAATAGTCTCACTCTAACGAATAAATAAATTAAACCGGAGTTTTTTGGTATCTTCCCATTTTAAATCATTTAAATATAAATATTCTTATTAACTCAGTTAATTTAATTTAATTTATCTTAATATTTATTTACATTAAATACAAAACCAATATACCCCATAACTCATTAGAACAATTATCTATAACATGATATACCCATCTATTTATTTATTTATTTATTTATTTATTTATTTATCTACTTATAACAGAAGAAAAATATTATATTATAAACAAATTTAAACAACTAATAATCGTAAATACACGTGCTATTAAGATATATACTTAGAATATATTTCCCTCAAATTAATGTTATATGAGATTTTATTCATCTTCTCTTGTTTCTTTCTTCTCTCTCTCTCTCTCTCTCTCTCTCTCTCGCACTATTTTATCCCCCTCTTATCTCTTCTCTCTCTCCATAGTCGTTTAAATAAACGGTTGTTTTTCAATTATTTACATATTCATTTGCATATTCACACATAAGTTTGAAAAATTCCTAATATATTTCCACTATCCAGTGAATTTCCAACCGATAAGGTATGATTTTCATGGGTATGTCTCTATTTATAAAACAAACTTTGTATTTTATCTGATGAAAGCGTACCAATGTTTCTTGGTACCCTTGAAATATATATAATAAAATAAATATAGTTTTATAAATATAGTTTCCATTTATTTAATATCATTGAATATTTACTCCAGTAAACTGTCGAGTGCTCTAAAACAGTTATAAACATTTAATTTGTTGGACTTCCAACAAATTAAATACCCCTTCTAGTTATATATATATATATATATATATATATATATATATATATATATATATATATATATATATATATATATATAAATTATAAGTAAATTTGTTTTGAAACAGCGGGCGAAATTTGAAATTTAGTAGAAATAGAAGGTTTCGCCGTATTTTTGACTAAATAAATTTTAGCCTTCTAAAACCTTCTAAAAATGGAAAAGGATGAGTATTGAGGTTTAAACCCCAATATCAGGCTGGAATTTCAAAAATACGGCAAAAACTACTATATATATATATATATATATATATATATATATATATATATATATAATATAGATATAAACACATATATATAGTCTAACAAATATTATTACAGCAATATGACCCTCCCCAAGTATAACAATATATAATATATATATATATATATATATATATATATATATATATATATATATATATATATTATATATTGTTATACTTGGGGAGGGTCATATTGCTGTAATAATATTTGTTAGACTATATATATGTGTTTATATCTATATTATATATATATATATATATATATATATATATATATATATATATATATATATAGTAGTTTTTGCCGTATTTTTGAAATTCTAGCCTGATATTGGGGTTTAAACCTCAATACTCATCCTTTTCCATTTTTAGAAGGTTTTAGAAGGCTAAAATTTATTTAGTCAAAAATACGGCGAAACCTTCTATGTCTACTAAATTTCAAATTTCGCCCGCTGTTTCAAAACAAATTTACTTATAATTTATATATATATATATATATATATATATATATATATATATATATATATATATAACTAGAAGGGGTATTTAATTTGTTGGAAGTCCAACAAATTAAATGTTTATAACTGTTTTAGAGCACTCGACAGTTTACTGGAGTAAATATTCAATGATATTAAATAAATGGAAACTATATTTATAAAACTATATTTATTTTATTATATATATTTCAAGGGTACCAAGAAACATTGGTACGCTTTCATCAGATAAAATACAAAGTTTGTTTTATAAATAGAGACATACCCATGAAAATCATACCTTATCGGTTGGAAATTCACTGGATAGTGGAAATATATTAGGAATTTTTCAAACTTATGTGTGAATATGCAAATGAATATGTAAATAATTGAAAAACAACCGTTTATTTAAACGACTATGGAGAGAGAGAAGAGATAAGAGGAGGATAAAATAGTGCGAGAGAGAGAGAGAGAGAGAGAAGAAAGAAACAAGAGAAGATGAATAAAATCTCATATAACATTAATTTGAGGGAAATATATTCTAAGTATATATCTTAATAGCACGTGTATTTACGATTATTAGTTGTTTAAATTTGTTTATAATATAATATTTTTCTTCTGTTATAAGTAGATAAATAAATAAATACATAAATAAATAAATAAATAAATAAATAAATAAATAAATAGATGGGTATATCATGTTATAGATAATTGTTCTAATGAGTTATGGGGTATATTGGTTTTGTATTTAATGTAAATAAATATTAAGATAAATTAAATTAAATTAACTGAGTTAATAAGAATATTTATATTTAAATGATTTAAAATGGGAAGATACCAAAAAACTCCGGTTTAATTTATTTATTCGTTAGAGTGAGACTATTTAGTCAAAATAAGTATAGATGTTGAAAGATACATTTAGCCAGAATCAGTTAGTGGTTATAAATCTATTGAAAAATATTGAAAAAATATTGATACAGTATTGAAAAAATATTGAAAAAATATTGAAAAAATATTGAAAAAGTATTGAAAAAATATTGAAAAAATATTGAAAAATTTGAGAAAATTTTTTTTTTATTAATTTATAAGAGAAGTAATTTTTAAAGAAATAAAAATTAAAGAAATAAAAATAAAGAAATAAAAATTATTAAAATTAAAATTAAAATTTAAAAAAAGATAGAATTATATACGTATATATTTTATGAAACTTTAAGAAGTGGAATTATAGCAAATGTTATAGATTTAGAGATATCAATATATTAAAACCAAATGGATGAGATTAACAAATATTATTACAGCAATATGACCCTCCCCAAGTATAACAATATATAATATATATATATATATATATATATATATATATATATAATATATAAAGAAACACACAGATACATGCGGACACATACATATACATGAATATATCCACATATATCCTTGAATTAGTGGTGCCAACTTCAACCGATGTTGCTCTATGAATAACTGGGACAAAATAATCCGAATAGATTAGATTGATTCAGTATCAGAGCTATATAATACATTATAAAGAAAGAAGAAACATTAGATATAATTAATAAGATATACCATACCTAAATTCCTTCATTACTCCTCGACTACGTAGTTTCATGGCATATTATGCAAAAACACTACATCACAGAGATATAGAATTTTTGTGAGGTCTGCCGACTTATAAGGATGAGTATTGATGTACATGGGACAAGAGCCCACATCTTTGGTTTGCCGTACCAATGTCTGTGCCAACTACGCTATATAAATATATATAAGACATTACTTACTGATGAGTTTACGGTGTCTTAATTTATTAATTAATTATCTTAATTCATATCTATTTCTTTGCTATAACGAAACTGTGGTATAAGTACGAATTTGTAATTGAAATGATGTCTTTATTTTAAAATATATATTTTTGCTTGCAATGCTTGCATTTAATATACTGTAAATGTTTATTCTTAAATATAATTTTTGAAAAAAATGAAGCTCTAAAAGTTATAGTTTTTAGTCTATATAGTATTTGAGCTATTTAAAGTATGATTGAAATAATTTTATTTTAGTCTATTCTTATATATACATATGTATGTATGTATGTATGTATGTATGTATGTATGTATGTATGTATGTATGTATGTATGTATGTATGTATGTATGATGTCAGGTCACCAGTTGGTGCTACTGGTAACATGTATCCCAGTACAATCTGTCCCATGGTCGGGTCGTTGGCGACTAAACTGGCAACCCTACCAAGGTTTCTTGGCGAGGAGGGTGACTTTGGACATCCTGCAGGACTAAAAACAAAACCTGTCAAAGGGCAAAGGAGCTCTTAAGAGTCAATGGCCATCCAAAATCACCGGGAGAGATGACCCCTTAGCCTTTGTCAAGGCAGAATTCTAGGAGAAGGAGGACTCTGATATAACACCTGCAACCCTGATGGTATCCAATGATGTTGACTTGTTCTTCCTTTTGGTAAATATCATCTTGGTTAAGAGAGTGGGACTGGCTTTGTGCAGTGCCTTTGCTCACTATAAAAGCTTCACGGCACAGGCATTGCTTTATATCTGGAGATCTCTCTGCACTTGTCGTCACATGGTACCATGGGTCCAGCACTATGTGTCAATAATTGTCACAAGTGTAATGTTTGTACCAGAGCTTTCAAGTCGCTGGCTGGACTAAAAAGTCACACTCGTGCATTGGTAGGGGTTCTCCTACATGGATATAAAGTAGTGGCCGTACTCGAAAACGAGTTGGCAGCCACCATGTATATATGTATGTATGTATGTATGTATGTATGTATGTATGTATGTATGTATGTATGTATGTATGTATGTATGTATGTATGTATGTATGTATGCATGCATGCATGTGAGTGTGTGGGTGTGGGTGTGCGAGCTCGCGTAGTTGAATAAGAGTATATCCAACAGTTAGTGAGAAGCATGTATGTGTCGTTGTATGTATTACGCAATAAACAATCATCTGAAAACTGGAAGTGACATAGACTCTGGTCACATGTACTTTTCTTTTAAGGATAACAGTGTAATGTATGGCCGGAGATGCTTTTCAACGGAAGTTTCGTTTCGAAATTTACATAATTGCATTAATGCTTTATACACACACACACACACACACACACACACACACACACACACACACACACACACACACACACACACACACACACACACACACACATATCTATTCATATATATATGTATATATATATATATTTATGCTTATATATATATATATATATATGTATATATACATACATACATATATATATACACACATATATATATATATATATATATATATATATATATATATATATATATATATATATATATACATATATATATATATATATATATATATATATATATATATATATATATATACACACGCTCTTATATGCACACATATATGTATAAATATATACGCACACACACACACACACACACACACATACATACATACATACACAGAGAAATAAATAAAAATAGAGAGTGAGAAAAATACTTAAATTGTTTAATGACCATTGTTCCGCTGTTTTATGTAGAAAACATGATGCAAATGAAGCTTTGCATCACAGAGAAAATAACGATAAAAACCATTCAATCAATAAAGAACTTTAAAAAATCATATAAACTAAAAGGAAATAAACAACTAATTAAGATGAATAATAACAAAAAGCAAAGATAATAATATGCTTAAAAGTAATAAGTATAAAAGTATGACTAAAGCGTTGGCATGGCTGAGTGGTGAGAGAGTTCGTCTAGCTAACATGTAGTTCTGGGTTTAACCCCCACAGTACGGAGTCTTGATCTGATTACCTACAGTTATTACCGTATCAGGCTGATCAATTGTCAAGTGAGTGGAATTGGTAGACGGAAGGAAACTGCGAAAACCCCTCGTATCTATCTATCTTCTTTAAGTACCACTTCATAAGGAAGGTGAGAGTGTAGAGAGAGATGCTACACCCCAGTAAATTCGCTGAAAGTTGGGTGAATGTGGCGAAAATGGCCCGGGTGAATGGGCCTTCTCTGTATATAAACCTGTAGGTCGAGGAAGATAAACAGAGGGAAGACGGGAACACCTACAAAACGTGTTCCTGGTGTTGAGGGTTGTTCTATCCACGGGGTGTAAAACAACCCCGCAGTAGCGGGGATGTCAATTGTTTTATTTTTATATAGTTTATTGTTATTTATCATTGTTAAAGATTTTATGTCAAACCCCCGCCGTCACGTCTTGTAATGTCCCATTTTTTCATGCCCCTGTGGCAAATAAAGAAAGATATCTATCTATCTATCTATCTATCTATCTATCTTGATAGAGTAAGACACGCTTCGCATCGGCTCCGCTATTCCATCGGGATTTACCCTTACTATTGTAAGTACCGGATAAATTTTTTAGTGCAACACATTTGGAACACTAACCCCTGTTATTTAGGGAAACATTTTTGCATTTACCCCCTTTTTAGGGGGTAAAATAAATATCTATTTTTGCCGAAAAATTTCTTTCTTGGCAGCATGGCGGAAAAGATGGCAGACATGTCTGCCATTAGCTCTGCCACGCCCCCCAAGTCTGAAGAACAAAAAATAATTACAACAAAATTAGACATTGAAACAAACAAACAAAATGAAAAAACAAATGTTAAGGAAAATGAGCAAACAGAAAACAAACAAACAGAAAATAATACAAATAACGACAGGGCAACTTTCGCCCAGAAAACAAAGCAATCCATTACATACACACCAATTGACCTAACTGCCGCCAGAGAAAAACTGGCCGAAGCAAAGAAACATATTGTTTTGGGGGAAAACGGAATGTTTTCCATTAACTCCCCCCCAGAATTCAAGAAAGCCAGAGCAGAAAACACAGTTATATACAGAACTATACTAAACCAGTCAAGAAAGCCAGCACAGCCCAGCCAAATGGAAATAGAGTTAGTCCTAAAAGACTATATGAAGAATATTCTCTTCATACGAAAGGACCGACTCTATGGCAGCATTTCGGTCCTAACAAGAGACAAAGAAACGGCGGTTCAGCTTTCCCTAAGCCCACTCTCGTCGACAACATATAGCTTCTATCCCTCCTACATGGGTAGAAGAACACAGAGGGTAAAAGTAAAAACAATGCTGCCCACAATGGACTTCTGGTGGGCTATTGCTGGCTTCATTGATATGGGCGAAGACACTATGCTGTCAATGGGGAAGGCAACTGGAGATGCGTTCCTGGGAATGGGCCTCGACATACTAGTCCAAATGAGGCCCGAAAGAATAGCACAAATCCCGGATCGCATCTGGCTGGATGACCTTACCCCAATAGACATAATTGTAGAGGGGAGAAGACCAGCATGCTATTTATGCATGGAAAGGGGACACGTTAAGGCTAACTGCCCGAAACGTATCCCCCAAAAAGGACTATTGCCCACACCCACCACAAACAGTACACCAGCACCACCCACCTCCAAAAATACACTAATACCACACACAGCAAACAAAATACAGACACCACCAACCACAAACACAACACAAACATCACCACCACCAGCACCAAACACAAGCACGACACAAAAATCACCACCACCAACCACAACACAAACATCACCACCACCATTACCAACCACAAGCACGACACAAACATTACCACCACCACCACCACAAAACCCATTCCAAACAAATAATAAAAAAAACAGTAACAAATCTACCCCTCCCGCAAAAAAAAAACAACCACACAACACGTCCCTCCCACCTAGCGCTGAAGAGTTTCCCCCAACTTCTGAAGAAGAAGGAGGAGAAGCCTTCAGACAAGTTAAAAGAAAAAAAAGAAAACACACACCCAGCACACCACAAATAACCCACACACAAACACCAACTCCAATCAAAAACACCCCACCCTCAACAAACAAAAATAAATCTGCGCCTCCCCTCTCCGAAACATTGACAGCATCACAAAAAAAGACGTTGCAATACACATATATAAATAAAGAAAACAAAAAACTGGTTAAATTAATAAACAATAACCCTATGGTGCAGACCGAAGGGCCAAACTTTATCTCAACAGAGAACTTCACCCATTTAAAAATGATAAAGGTCCCTCTGGACCTTTATCGTTCCTTAAAAGAACAATTTAGACGGGACGTGAGCCCCCCCTGTTTAAAACCGTTGAATCGCGTCCTCTTGAAAGATTTCCCCATAACCGCCCCTCTCCCTGACACAACTCCAAATACCCCAACCCCACCACACACGTGTACCCCCACACCACCACAAAACATCCCTCCACCCAACACACCTGATGCCATGGAAATTACGCAACCCGGAGAGGTAAGTGCTTTTCTTTCTTCACTTTCAACACCAAAATAGATCAATTGAGAGTTGGCTGTTTGAACGCGCGTGGCCTGAGCTCAGCTTGGAAGCAAGCAAAGCTTCTAAGTGACCTCAGGTCACAAAGTATAGATGTGATGGTTGTTTGCGAGAGTCGGATCAGCAGCGTGAGACAGCTGGCGCCCGCCTTCGATGACTTTGAGATGCACGCATCTCTCTGTCAACCCGGAGGCGGGGGGGGAGTTGCCGTACTGCTGGATAAACGTCTGACTCTCGACGTACAGATTGTTCACTCGGACCCGGGGGGTCGATTACTGGTGCTGGACGTCGGAGGTGGTGAAGGCGGGGCTTTCAGACTGATCGGTCTTTATGCTCCCTTCGGGGCGGAGAGAGCCGACTTCTTCCAACGTCTGGAGACTTTTCTAGGAACGTCGCGTTCCCTGCTTTTAGTGGGGGACTGGAATGGAATCCTAGATGCGCGTTGGGACTATGCAGGGGCATGTCCCGATAGAGGGGGGTGTAGCAGCCTCAAGGGGTTACTCGATCGATTCGACCTGGTCGATAGATTTCGACTAGATTGTCCAACTGCGCCAACCTGGACCTGGGCAAACCGCAGTGGACAATCTAGATCGTACCTAGATAGGTTTTTGGTTAGGAGTAAGGATAGGGACGTATTTAGTTGTCCAGAACTGATCATGGTTGGCTATTCAGATCACAAATTAGTGACCTGCGTGGTCAACCTTGATAGAACGCATAGACAGGGTCCCGGTTACTGGAAGATGAACTTGTCCTTACCGACAAAGAAAGATTACAGAAACCGGATTAGTAGCTTAGTTAAGATGCGGTTGACGGGAGCGATCGTCAACAGTAGGTGGTGGATATCTCTAAAGAGAGAGATTAGAGTAAGTTCGATAGGTTACAGTAAGGAACTAGCGGCGAATAGAAATAGGAGGGAAAGGGAGTTAACAGATAAACTAGAAGAGGCGATTAGGAGCGGAGACGTAGCCAGAGTGTTAGCGACGAGAACGGCATTGAGCCAGTTCTTTGACGCGAAGCACGAAGGCTGCGTTGTCCGAAGTAAAATACGTGCTTTAGGAAACGAGGGGACCAAAGCTGTTAGCTGGGCCCGCGTGACAGAAGCCAAGAGTGGGATTAAATCCACCATTCGGTCTTTGCGAGACCAGGATGGACGGGTGATCCTTGAACCTGAGCGAATGTGCGAGACCTTTCAAAGGCACTTTGCTCGACTGTTCGGAGGTGGCGGGGGGCCGGACGGGGATGTGGACTTCGGTCCATACCTCGACGGTCTACCGCGTCTTTCGAGCGGCGAAGCGGAGTGCTGCGAAGGGCCAATCACAGCCACTGAAATCGGGGAAGCGCTCAGCCAATGCAGCAGACGCAAATCCCCGGGTCTCGATGGTCTACCATACGAACTTTATTTAGCTATGCCGGTCTTGTTCTCCGAACTCCTCGAGGCTGTCTATTGCAACTGGCAACAGAACGGGAGAATTCCCTGTTCTGTGACCAAGGGCGTGGTCACGCTAGTGAGGAAGGACGAGAGCAAGGGGGACGACTTAAGTAACTTTAGGCCCATAACTCTGCTGAATGCAGAGTTACAGATTTTGGCCAAGGTGTTGGCGAAGAGGTTGGCGCTTGTGGTGGGTGGTTTGGTGGGAGACGCGCAGACATGCGCTATCCCGTCCAGGTCCATTCACGACAACCTCCACCTCATGCGATACATCATAGAGAGGGTTGGCTACGAACCCGGCTTTGGTGGGGCCCTGATCAACTTGGATCAATCTAAAGCGTTCGATAGGGTCGACCATGGTTACCTGGATGCGGTGCTAGCGGCGGCGGGCTTCGGACCCGTTTTCAGGGGCTGGATTTCTGCCATGCACAGTGGCAACATCTACTCTAGGATTAAAGTAAACGGCTACCTCTCGGAGCCGTTTCAAATCACCCGATCCATCAGACAGGGGTGCCCCCTCTCCTCCCTTCTGTACGTATTGACTCTCGAGCCACTGCTGCGGAAGTTGGAGTTGCTGCGGGGCATACCCCTGGAACCGGGATTGCACAAAGCGGTCTCGGCCTATGCCGACGACGTAACAGTAATGGTGGCGGACGCCTCGGAAATCGGGGCGATCGCCACCCTACTGGAGGAATACGAAAGGCTGACGGGGGCTAAGCTGAACCAGGACAAGTCAGTCGGTTTGCAACTCGGAACGTGGAGGGGCAAACCGATGCCGTTAGACGGTGTCGTCGGGCGGTGGACGGAGGGCCCGGTGAAGCTGCTCGGGGTCTGGTTCGGACCGGACCTCCAGGTGGAGAAGAATTGGGGCGAGGTGACGAGCAGGGTGTTTGCGCTGACCCAGAAGTGGGCCAAGTGCAAACTATCACTGAAAGGTCGGGCGGAGGTGACGAACGCTTACATAGCGTCCGTCATCTACTACCGCCTGACCGTCGTGCCTTGCCCCAAGGAAAAGCTCACCATCATGGAACGCATGCTCTTCCAGTTCCTCTGGAAGAAGCGGCCTCCCATGGTGAGGAGATCCATCTGCTGCCAGCACCCTTCGAAAGGAGGGCTGGGTATGCCGTGGCTGTTGATGCGTAGGCACGCATTGAGGCTACGGCATCTACAGGTATTCCTCAACGGTCAGCCGGTGTGGGCCCCGTTTGTGAGGCGAGCCTTCCCACAGCTCGTCTCGCTCACCGAACTGCAATCCTGGGTGAAGCAAAGACCGAGAAAACTGGGCAACTGGCACACTGAGTGTGCCCAGGCGCTCACGGCTATCTGGCAAGCGGACCCGACTGTCAGTGGAGAATCCACCTCGACATTCTATAGAGGGTTGGTGGCTAGCAGGGGCGACGACACCCTTGGAGAGTCGCTAGGCATGGAGGAGGACGAACTGGCCAGCCTGTTCGGTAGAACTTTCGGCCCGGGACCCATGGACAACTTCCAGAGGTCCCTAGCCTGGCAGTGTTACCGGGGGGCTCTGCCCGTTCGAGAAAAGCTCTACAGACACGGGCGCCCGGGCAGGGATCCCGCGAAAAAGATCTGTCCCAGATGCGTGCGCGACGAGGAAACCGTTGCGCATGCACTGGTACACTGCCCGGGCGTTGCCGATCTGTGGGGCTACGTCGAACGACTGCTGTCGCGTGTGGCGCCGATTCGATTAACCGCCGAGTCTGTGGTGAACATCAAGCCGCCTCCTCCCTTCAGAAATGAAGCAGAGGCGGTCTTTCTGTGCGTAATAGCCATGATGAAAGAGGTTGTGTGGTGGACGCGCCTGAAAGGTCTGAGGTCGGGTGACTTTCTCTCCGGCCATCACCTGGTTTACTTCTTCCGATACCACTTCGGAAGAAGAATCAGGATGGAGAGAGAAGTGCTTGGTCCCAGACAGTTTTATGAAAGGTGGGTGAAAGAAGCGAGAATGGCCCGTGTAAATGGGCCTTCTCTCTACATTGTTCTGTAGGTGAAGAAGTGAAGAGGAAAGGGGGAGCGCCTCCTCTCTGGGCTTCCCCCGCGAAAAGAGTTGCACACTTTTCGGGGGTATGTGCAATCCCCAACACGCCCCCTCCCTTTTGAGGACTTTTTATTGTTATATTATTATTGTTATTCCTTTTTTCTTTACTCGATTTATGTAAACTCCCCCACTGTGTAAATGTCCCCTTCTTTTGTGCCCTCGTGGCAAATAAATAGAAATTTATCTATCTATCTATCTATCTATCTATCTATCTATCTATCTATCTATCTATCTATCTATCTGAAACCGTCCTGCACGCAATTGTACACTGCCCGAGCGTAACCGACCTGTGGAACTATGCAGAACAACTGCTGTCGCGTATGGGACAAATCCAGTTGACTGCCGAGTCCATAGTAAGGATCAAACCGCCAGCCTCTTTCAAAAAACGAAAGAGAGGCGGTTTTCCTCTGTACAGTGGCTATGGTGAAAGATGTTATATGGTGGACGATATTGAGAGGACTGAGGACAGATGCCTTTCTCTCCGGACAACAATTGATTCCCTTCTTTAAGTATCACTTTAGAAGAAGAATCAGAGTGGTGAGGGAGGCACTGCACCCCAGTAAATTTACTGAAAGGTGGGTGAATGTGGCAAAAATGGCCCGAGTGATTGGGCCTTCTCTGTTTATAAGCCTGTAGGTTAAAGAAGAGAGCAAAAGGAAGAAAGGAGCACTTACACAACACGCTCCTGAAGTTGAGGGTTGTTCTATCGACGGGGTATTAAACACCCTATTTGTGGCGCTTCCTCCCAATTGGGGATTTCGATTGTTTTAATTGTTTGTTTTATATTTTTTACACGACTGTATGTAAAATCTCCGGCATGTCTTTGAATTGTCCCCTTTTCTTGTGCGCCCTTGTGGCAAATAAAGAAATCTATCTATCTACCTATCTACCTCCTTATATATATATATATATATATATATATATATATATATATATATATATATATATATATATATATATATATATATATATATATATATAATTACATAATAAACAACACAATATAATTATTCCATTACCCAAGGTTTCACGAAGTTAGACGATTTTAACAGAAACGTCTGATTCGTTCATCAGATGACTCATCTGATGAAGGAACTAGATGTTTCTGTTAGAATCGTCTAACTTCGTGAAACCTTGGGTAATGGAATAATTATATTGTGTTGTTTATCACATAATTAAATAGCTCTGTACTATACATAGACCACCCTTCTTTCCTTTACCTTTTCTACGGAAATACTTAACACAATCTATCTATCTATCTATAAAAAAAGGCACTACTGCCGACACCCAACACAACAACACAACCACCACCACCACCACCACCACAACAACAACACACAAAAACAAACCAAACTGCAAACACAGTCCCATCCAACCCCTCCCCACCTAAAACAACTCCAGAAACACCCACACACATAACAGCTCCTCAAAATGTACCCCTCCCCAACAACACGGATGAGGCCTCATCACCCAGTGACGGTGAGGGAGAGCCTTTCCGACCAGTAAAAAGAAAAAAGAAAAGACATAACATAAACAAAAATGCAACAAACACACAAACACAATATAAGCAACGCAAACAGCACAAACAAAAACACTCCCTCCTGAAAACAAAACACCTACTACAAAACGTAAACACACACAAGAACCACAGAAAAAAAGCAACACAACACAACAAAAATGTTACACCTACATAAATACTAACAATAAAACCTTAACAGACACCATATATAAAAACCCTTCGGTGGAGACCGAAGTGAAAACTTTTACACACTCTGCAGAGAATCCTAATCTTAAAATGATTAGCATCTCCATGGACACACATAAACAGTTAAAGGAAAAATTTCCTAACGACGAAGGTAACCCATGCGTCAAACCCTATAACCGCGTCCTTTTGAAATGTTTGCCCACCCCCACCCCAGACACTCCCACTCCAGACGTCCCCACCCCACCTGACGCCCCCTCCCCACCAAAAATCTCCGTCCCCACCCCGCCAGAGACCACCACCCCACCAAAAAGCCACTCCAACACCCCCATGGAAATTGTGCAGCCTGGTCCCCAGGAGACGAAGAGCCCGATACCCGGGACGCAGAGAGGTAAGTACCTTTTCTCTTCACCACCAACATGGCTATGCTAAGAGTCGGCTGTCTAAATGCGCGTGGCCTGGGTTCAACTTGGAAGCAAGCAATGCTTCTAAATGACCTCAGGTCACAACGTATAGATGTGATGGTTATTTGCGAGGCCCGGATCAGCAACGTGCGACAGCTGGCCCCCACCTTTGATGACTTTGAGATGCACGCATCTCTCTGTCAGCTCGGTGGTGGGGGTGGGGTTGTCGTTCTGCTGCAAAAACATCTGGGTCTCGCAACACAGACAGTACATTTGGACCCGAAGGGTCGACTAGTGGTTCTGGACCTTGGCAGTGGTGAAGGCGGAGCGTTTAGGCTGGTAGCCGTCTACGGCCCTTTCGAGTCAACTCAGCCGGACTTCTTCCATCGTCTGGAGACTTTTCTGGGGACGTCCCGCTCCTTGCTATTAGTGGGGGACTGGAATGGTATCCTAGATGCACGTTGGGACTACGTAGGGCCTGTCCCGATAGAGAGGGGTGTAACAGCCTCAAAGGGTTAATCGGTCGATTTGACCTGGCCGATAGATATCGACTAGATTTTCCGACTGCGCCAACCTGGACTTGGGCAAACCGTAGCGGTCAATCTAGATCGTACCTAGATAGGTTCTTAGTTAGGATAGGGACTTTTTAAGTTGTCCAAAAATGCTCATGGTTGGCTATTCAGACCATAAGTTAGTGACCTGCATGGTCAACCTTAATAGAACGCATAGACAGGGACCCGGTTACTGGAAGCTCAACTTGTCCTTACCGGCAAGTAAGGCTTACAGGGACAGGATTAGCACTTTAGTTAAGGAGCGGTTGACGGGCGCCATCGTCAACAGCAGGTGGTGGGGATCTCTCAAAAGAGAGATTAGAGTAGTCTCTATAGAATTTAGTAAGGAGTTAGCCTCAATTAGAAATAGGAAGGAAAGGGAGTTGGTAGATAGTGTAGAAGAGGCAATTAGAAGCGGCGACGTGGCCAGAGTGCTAGCGTCGAGAACGGCCCTGGGCCAGTTCTTCGACGCGAAACACGAAGGCTGCATCGTCCGAAGCAAAATAGGTGCTCTGGGAAACGAGGGGACCAAAACTGTTAGCTGGGCCCGCGTGAGAGAAGCCAAAAGAGGGAGTAGATACACTATCCGGTCTTTGCGAGACCAGGATGGACGGGTGATCCTTGGACCTAGGCAGATGTGCGAGGCTTTTCAAAAGCTTCTTGCCAGATTGTTCGGAAGGGGCGGGGAGCCGGTTGGGGAAGTGGACTTCGGTCCATACCTCGACGGCCTGCCGCGTCTCTCGGACAGGGAGGCGAAGTCCTGCGAGGAGCCGATTTCAGCCGCTGAGATAGAGGACGTGCTGAGCCAATGCGGCAAACGCAAATCCCCGGGTCTCGATGGTATTGCATACGAACTATATCTAGCTATGCCGGACTTGTCCCCCGATCTCTTCGAGGCGGTCTACTGCAACTGGCAACAGAACGGGAGAATTCCCTGTGGTGTGACCAAGGGCGTAGTCACGCTAGTGAGGAAGGACGAGAACAAGGGGGACGATATAAATAATTTCAGGCCCATAACTCTGCTAAATATAGAGTTACAGATTTTGGCCAAGGTGCTAGCAAAGAGGTTGGCGCTTGTCATGGGAAACCTGGTGGGAGATGCGCAGACATATGCTATCCCGCCCAGGTCCATTCACGACAACCTCCACCTCATGAGATACATCATAGAGAGGGTTGGGAACGAACCCGGCTTTGGTGGGGCCCTGATCAACTTGGATCAATCTAAAGCGTTCGATAGGGTCGACCATGGTTACCTGGATGCGGTGCCAGCGGCGGCAGGCTTCGGACCCGTTTTCAGGAGCTGGATCAATGCCATGCACAGCAGCCGCATCTGCTCTAGGGTCAAGGTGAACGGCTACCTCTCGGAGCCGTTCGAAATCGCGCGGTCCATCCGACAAGGGTGCCCTCTCTCCTCCCTTCTGTATGTGTTGACTCTCGAGCCACTACTGCGGAAGTTGGAGTTGTTGCAGGGCACCCCTTTGGAGGGGCAGATCGATGCCCTCCGATGACGTCGTCCGGCGCTGGACGGAGGGCCCGGTGAAGTTGCTCGGGGTCTGGTTCGGACCGGACCTCCAGGTGGAGAAGAACTGGGGTGAGGTAACGAACAGGGTGTTTGCACTGACCCAGAAGTGGGCCGAGTGCAAACTGTCCCTGAAAGGTCGGGCGGAGGTGGCGAACACTTATATAGCGTCCGTCATCTACTACCGCATGACCGTCGTGCCTTGCCCAAGAGAAACGCTCGCCAAAATGGAGCGCGCACTCTTCCAATTCCTTTGGAAGAAGCGGGCTCCTATGGTGAGGAGATCCATCTGCTGTCAACCCCCTTCGAAAGGAGGGCTGGGGATGCCGTGGCTAATGATACGTAAACACGCATTAAGACGAACTGCCCAACCTGTTCGGTAGAACATTCAGCCCGGGACCCATGCACAACTTCCAGAGGCCCCTGGCCTGGCAGTGCTACCGAGGGGCTCTGCCCGTTCGAGAAAGGTTCTACAGACACGGGCGACCGGGTAGGGACCCCTCGAAAAAGATCTGTCCCAGATGCGTGTCCGACGAGGAAACCGTTGCACACGCATTGGTACACTGCTCGGGCATTGCCGATCTGTGGGGCTATGTGGAACAACTGCTGTCAAGGGTGGGACCGATCCGGTTGACCATCGAGGCTATTGTAACGATCAAGCCGCCCCCCCTCTTCAAAAACGAAGAAGAGGCGGTGTTTCTGTGTGTAATAGCCATGGCGAAAGAGTTTGTATGGTGGACGCGTCTGAAAGGACTGAGGTCAGACACCTTTCTCTCTGGCCAACAACTGGTCCGTTTCTTCCGATATCATTTCGGAAGAAGGATCAGGATGGAGAGAGAGGTGCTGCACCCAGCCGTATTTATGAAAGATGGGTGAAAGTGGCGAGAATGGCCCGTGTGAATGGGCCTTCACTCTACATCAGACTATAGGTGTGGAAGATGAAAGATCAAGGGAGCACCGCCTCTCTGTGCTCCCGAGGAGAAGGGTTGCACACTTTTTTCGGGGGTGTGTGTGACCTCCCAAGGCGCCTCCTCCCTATTGAGGATTTTGTTATTAAATTTATTTTTGTTATATTTTATATATTATTTTTTATATCTTGTTATTGCCTCCTCCTTATTGAGGACGCTTTTTTATGTAAACTCCCCCCATTGTACTTGTCCCACTCTTTGATGCCCTGGTGGCAAATAAAAAGAAAGTTATCTATCTATCTGAAGGAGAGGCGGTTTTCCTTTGTGTGATAGCTATGGCGAAAGAGGTTGTATGGTGGACAAGGTTGAAAGGGCTGAGGTCAGACACCTTTCTCTCCGGCCAACAACTGATTCTTTTTTTCAAATAAGCACTTTGGAAGAAGAATCAGGATGGAGAGAGAGGTGCTGTACCCCAGCAAGTTTTATGAAAGGTGGGTGAAAGTGGCGAGAATGGCCCGAGTGAATGGGCCTTCTCTCTATATCAGCCTGTAGGTTGAGGAAAAGGAGGAGGAGAGGAAAGGAGTACAAGCTCTTCGTACTCCTGGAGATGAGGGTTGCACATTTTTTTCGGGGGTATGTGTTACCCATATAAACTGTCTCCCTCTATTGGGGAAAATCGACTAACTTTTAAATTCCATCTGTGATAACATTTTACACGTTTTTATTGTATGTAAACTTCCCCCTTTGTATTTGTCCCCTTCTTTTGTGCCCCTGTGGCTAATAAAGAAATATATCTAATGTGTTATGGCTATGGTGAAAGAGGTTATATGGTAGACGAGGTCAAAAGAGCTGAGGTTAGACACCTTTCTCTCCGGCGAGCAACTGATTCGTTTTTTCAAATATCATTTTGGAAGAAGAATCAGGATGGAGAGAGAGGTGCTGTACCCCAGCAAATTTTATAAAAGGTGGGTGAATGTGGCAAAGATGGCCCGAGTGGTTGGGCCTTCTTTCTATATAAGCCTGTAGGTTGAGGAAAAAGAGGAAGAGAGGAAGGGAGTACTCACTGTTGGTGCTCCTGGAGATGAGGGTTGTACATTTTTTCGGGGTGTGTACAACCCCTGTGTAACGCATCCCCGATATTGGGGATTTCAATTGTTATTTGTTATTGTATTTTAATAGTTTTATTTTCATATCTCTCTCTCTCTCTCTCTCTCTCTCTCTCTCTCTCTCTCTCTCTCTCTCTCTCTCTCTCTCTCTATATATATATATATATATATATATATATATATAAGTTTATCCTGGGTTCAATCGGGGGTAACCACAGTAAGTAAGGTACTCAATACAAAGCAGAGTATAAATATTTAATATAGAAAAGCTTCTACAAGACTAGAACTGTTTCATTCGTGAGAAATCATTCGGAAGCCCTGATGAAAACAATGATAATAATAATAACAATAATGATAATAATAATAATAATAATAGTAGTAGTAGTAGTAGTAGTAGTAGTGATGGGGGGCGGGGGTTGCAGTGATGAGAGGGATAGAAGTATAAAAAGTAATGACAATAATAGTAACATGGAAAAAGTGAGAGAAGTGGTATGAATAGATGATATGATAAGGGAGATATTTGTCAGTGTAATAAATTATTGTTTCATTTATGTTATCCTCCCATGTATCTATAAATACTAGCACACTGTATCATGTACACAGATCAGTATTCTGATGATTTGATCGGTTATCAACTGTAATTAAAACCGAGTGACGTGGCTTCTAACGATCAGCGACTTTTAGACACACCGGACTAATGAAACAATTGTTAATACTTTCAATAAACCCTATTGTACAGCCGACCACGTTTTTCTCCACTCATTTACTATACATACATATATATATATATGTATTGGAAAATTTGTGAAATCCTTGGTACATATGTATATGTATGTACACACACACACACACACACACACACACACACACACACACACACACACACACACACACACACACACATATATATATATATATATATATATATATATATATATATATATATATATATGTGTGTGTGTGTGTGTGTGTGTGTGTATGTGTGTGTGTGTGTGTGTCTATGCTTACGTTTGTGTCTGTGTTCATATCCCGTGACTCAGCAGTTTCAGAAACCAAGCATCACTTGCTAAAGTAAGTAGTGAGGTCTATATGATCGACTAAAATGAAGGTGATGCCTCAGCATGGCCACAGTCTAATCACTGAAACCAGAGATAAATAAGCAAATAATTAAAAATACAAAGAAAGAGACATGAAAATTAATTATTTTTTCGAAAAGAAATTTTAAAATATGAATAAAGTATAAACATAAACAAAAAAAAATTTAAAGCATAAATTTACAAAAAAATAATCTATATATAAAATATAATAGATGTCACAAAATAAAAAAAATAATTGAGAAAATATATAAAGTCATATATGAAGCAATTAATTAAATACAATTAATTAAAATTCATGTAAACGCTTGAAAGATATAACAAAGTTTAATTTAATAGAAAAAGAACGATACATATACGTATCTCTCTCTCTATATATATATATATGTATGTATGTGCGTGTATATATATATATATACATATAAATATATATATATACACACACACATATATATATATGTATATATATATATATATATATATATATATATATATATATATATATATATATATATATGCACATATATATATATATGTGCATATATATATATATGTGCATATATATATATATGCACATGTGTGGGTGTGTATATATATATAAAACGAAAGTTTAAACAAGGATTATTATAAAAGTATTTATGGCCTTGTGCCAAAAGTAGAAACAATTATTAAAGTAGTTAATAGATTTACGAACGTTTCGCTAGACTAACAGGAAGGAACAGTTGCAAGAATAGCGCATCAGAATCAATTAAGTCCCAATGCGAGAAAATGAAAGTAAATGTTTAAATTATAATGTTTTGAAACAGTGAGCGAGTTTGAAATTAGAAATAGAAGCTTTTGCCGCATTTTTTACCAAAGAAAATTTAGCGCGACAGTGAGGTTTAGAACCCTCTAAAATAAAATTTCTTTGGTAAAAAATGCGGCGAAAGCTTCTATTTCTATTTTATAATGTTTAGATATTGTAGGTAAAACGTTAAAAGTATGGCAGCCTAACATAGCAATTATAATTTATAAATGATAACATATTTACGTTCAGTAACTATATATATTTTACTAACTCTAATATATCATTACAAAGGATGAGATAAAAAAGGACGAAATCTTTTAATATGTTTGGAGTACACCCTTCTCACTGCCATCACAGATACTGACGGATAACCAACAAGAGTTGTCGTATCGCCGTCATCAAGCTATTGTGCTCCCTGATCTTGACTATACAGATGACATCGCTCTTCAGGAAGATACCATCATACCAGCCCAAGACCTCCTTCATCATATAGAGACTGCATGCCAGGAGGTGGGTTAGTTTCTCAATCCTTCAAAAACTAAATTAATGCATTTGAATCCATCCAATCTCAGTCCACTACATGTTTCTGACGGTTCTCCTATCGTCGAATTGATTCAAGAATTAAAATACCTGGGTGGTTACACTAACTCTGATTATGATAATACACCAGAATTGGTCAAGCATGGAGTGTAATAAATTCACAATCTAGAAAGCTCCCATCTCAAGATCTGAGTTCAAAGTTTTCAAAGTTACAATCAAAACCATCTTCCTATATGGTTCAGAACTCCGGACTCTCAGTGTCACTCGCTCAAGGAGACTTGATGATTCCTGCACCTAGATGTTACGTATAGTGTCCAACAAGTGTAGTGTTCAACGCGTGTAGTGTTCAACAAGTCACACTACCAAAAAGGTTTTTTATAGTGATCTGCTACGAGTTTCATCGACAGTTCTATCTCGTCGCTTGGCTCTTACTAGTCATGTTTCCTGCCCCGATGAACCTGCAAGGAAACTGCTTCTCTGGTCACCAGATGTAAAACACGGAGTAGGATCTTCAAACATAACCATCAGGACTGTTTGAAAGGACACTGGCCTTACTGGACGGGATATTCTTACTACGATGAGAAATCTGGAAATCTGGAACAAGAACTTTGTGAATGCTTCACTTTTGATGGAGGAATAACTCAAGTAGAAAGAAGAAGGATAACATACACTAAAATAGAGCTAGATTTATACAAATGGGAAATTATAAAGTCTATTATCATTTAGTAAGTGAAGTTATAAAAATATTATTAGAATAGAACGATAAAATTTATAGAAGCATTAAACGGTAATAAATGTATCTATAATTAAAATAAAGGTTAAGTCATTAAGAAATTTCAATGACTAAACCATATCGGTGCAGAAGAGAGGAAAACTGAGAATATAACATAGATGGGGCTACAATTATATGATAAATAGGAGAGCAAAAGGAACATTTTTAGAACATTTGTGTGTGTGTGTGCGTGTGTATGAGTTCGTGGGAATAAAAAATTAACGTTCATTAAACATAGTAGTCAAAGAAGCGAGATAACTTATATGAATTTTACAAGATAGTTTAACAGAAAGGTAAGTTATAAATGTTATATAATAACTAATTGTCTAAGTGTTACTAAAAATGTTTAAACATATACTTAAACCGGATCAGAGATTTTGTAAAAGTAAGAATGAAATGTTCTGTGTGGACAAGGAGGGATTATTACATTTTTTAAATTGGGAAGGATCATTTTTAAAGTAATTATTTTTAACGCCTCGGTCAGACAAAGTTTGTATTTAGTTCATAAGGTTTTGCAGAATTATTAATAATATCCCACTTAAGAGAGTATCTTATACTAGTGCTTAAGCACCTTACCTTCTGCAGCAATATATATATATATATATATATATATATATATATATATATATATATATATATATATATATATATATATATATAACTGTTTCTACTTTAGGCACAAGGCCAGCAATTACCCAGTGCATTACTGGTACTTTATTTTATCGACCCCGTAAGGATGAAAGGCAAAGTCAACCTCGGCGGGATTTGAACTCAGATCGTAAAGGGACATAACTATGCTGGAAAGCATGGCGTCCGACCCTCTACCGATACTGCCAATCCATAACGAAGGAAATATGGTAAGGAACCAGGTAGACCATAACGTACCAAAGTACTCAATACTTAGGGTAGTAGAGTGGGTAATAGGAACGAGTAGGACCCCGACGGCTGAGCTCAAGCCGTTTCGACGGCTAATTCTGGACTAAATGAACATTTTTATCCTGGTATATGAATAGCCGAGCTTCTCAGGGGGTAATTCCATATATGGTAAAAGTGATTGTCACAAGGATTGGTCAAAAGTTTGTTGTTGAGACACATAATTCTATCATGGCAATTTGTGGGGGGAAGGGGTAGCTGAACCTGCCAGTAGAAGAAAGAGGGAGAGGGGTGGAGGAAACCCAGTGGTGCGTTGATAGTGCCAACTACAGCTGGGCAGGAGGTCAAAGAAGTATACTGGGAGGGGGGGGGGGGGAGGAAGTCGAAACAATAAGTAAAACAATATGGGGTAAATATATAGAAAAATACCGAGAATGTTAAAAAACAATTAAATGTAAAAAACAATTTCTGGTTACTATAACCTAAGGACAGCTATCAAGTCTCTCACTGGTACTGCTAAACTAAAGAAAGGTTTACTAGGCGGGACGGAATTATAATGAGACCCTTTTAAGAGGTATAAGTAATCAACCAAGTATATCTTACGGTGACGGGTCAACAAGTGGGGGGCCAAAATACTAAAGAAACTACCACGAAATAATAATTCAGAGTCCCGAGACCAATACGAAATAAAGGTTTCTACCCCAGGCACAAGGCCAGCAACCACCCAGTGCAAAAAAAAAAAAAAAAAACTAATACGAAATAATAATTCAGAATCCCGAAAAAGAATACTAATACTATCTCTAAGGGTGCCGCCACGATACAAAAATTCTAGTGCAAACTACATAAATGCTCGTACGAAGTATATGAAGAATTTGATACGGAAAATTAATTCAGAATCACCCCCCCCCCAAAAAAAAAAATTCTTTAGTCTAGCAGTACCAGAGCAATGAGCACAGAGCAACGAACAAACTTGAAGTTTCTGGTCAGAAGCACTGGGATTGCTGCAGCAAGTGTATGAAGATGAGAGGATGTCACGCTCACGTGTTTTTGAGTGGTGCAAGAGGTTTAAAGAAAAACGCGAGGACGTGGAAGATGACCCCAGGAGCGGAAGGCCCTCAACAACCAGGACTGATGTCAACGTTGAGCGCGTCAGGCAGATGGTGCGTAGCGATCGTCGGCTGACTGTTCGACTGATGGTAAATGAGCTGGGCATGAATCGGGACAGTGTCTGGAAGATTCTCACTGAAGATTTGGACATGCGGAAAGTCTACGCGAAGATGGTGCCAAAACTGCTGAACGATGACCAGAAGGGTCGACGCATGCAAGTGTGCCAGGACATCCTTGAGCGTCTTGAAACCGAAGCAGACTTGCTTGGGACAGTCATCACCTGTGATGAGTCATGAATCTTCGAGTATGACCCGGAGGAGGACCCGTTTTGAAGACGTGGACGACATCAAAAAGGCCGTGACGACGGAACTGCGGAGGATCCCGGAAGAATCCTTTCAGGAGTGCATGCAAGCGTGACAGAAAAGGATGGAAAAGTGCATTAGACTCCAGGGGGATTACTTTGAAGGAGAAAACTCTTGGCGTGAAGTTTGGGTTTGAAATAAATCTTTTGTGACATCAGTCCTGGAACTTTTCTGACATACCTCGTATATATATATATATATATATATATATATATATATATATATATATATATATATAAAGAAAAGGAGATGAAATCGAAAATGTAACTGGAGTCTTATTTTAAAAAAAAAAAAATATATTTATTTGGTTCCTTTACCGGTTTCGCAGTTCTTCTGCTTTTCAAAAGGTGAGTTGAGATGGAGGGTCTGTGGTTTTTCTCACATCTGGTTGGTCTCTGAATGTACTTGTTTTATATGGAAAAAGTGGCTCGAAATGCCAGGTTTTTCGAGAAGTAATTTGATTGGTTTGTCAATAATTATAATAAATTTCGCGCTAGTTCGCGTTACAATAGTTCTTCAAATAAGAGGGGGAGGGGGGGGGGGTTTATCACAGGTTCAAAATAATCAAAAGCAAAAGACAACCAAAATCACTGAAAACATTACTCACCAATGCCAAATTACCTACCACAAACCCACAACCAAGTATCAAAAAATGTGGTCGCTCTAATTGTGGAACCTGCACTCACCTCATTGAAGGCAACACGTATACATTTAAATCAGGACAAAATTTTACTGTAAAAAATCACTTCACTTGCTCATCAAAAAATCTAATTTATGCCATTAAATGTAAAGGATGCAATGAAGATTATATAGGACAAACTAAACTCACACTCAGAAACAGAATGACAGTTCATCGCCAACAATTACGAGATCCAACCACGAGACAGATACCACTAAGTGCACATCTAGACATTTGCGCAAGTAATAAGACACCCAAATTCCAAGTCTTCCCATTTTACCTTTGCGCTAACAATACAACAGAACAAATACGAATAAATAAGGAAAATATGTTTATTCAAAAATATAGACCAGCATTAAATATGGTTTAATATACATTATGTCAACACCATAATATGACATACACACACACACATAACACCTTCTACTTTAGAAAACAAAAACCTGAACTAAATAAACCTTAACATACGTTTGCACTGACAATACAACAGAACAAATACGAATAAGTAAGGAAAATATGTTCATTCAAAAATATTCCTACTAAAGGAATCATTTTCCTACACACACACACACACACAATATATATATATATATTCTCTTCATCTTAACATGCTAACCATACTCCCACACACATAACACCCATACACACACATAACAACCCCCACACCTACAACTCCCTCCCCCATTTCTACTAATAGAACCACTTTCCTACACACATATATACACACACACAAAATATATATTCTCTCCATCTTAACATACTCGCACACACACACATAACACCCATATACACACACACAACTCCCTCCCCCATTTCTACTAATAGAATCATCTTCCAATACACACACACACACACACACACACACACACACACACACACACACACACACACACACACACACACACACACACACACACACACACACACACACACACACACACACACACACACACACACACACACACACAAGCACACAAATAAACATACATATCTTTACTTTCTTTATTCAATAGAAAATCTGAATTCTGACACCCCAGCGAACTAACCATATTCACTGAACCAGAACAATTCTCCCATCCCTTTCTCTTGACCATTCACTTATAAAATTCTCTAAAAAAGGCTACAGAATGGATTTCCAAATAAGGGCACGAAAATTTAATGAAAACTCGTTCACGTGACAGCCATATAAACAACCAAAAAAAAGCCTTCGTGAGCCCCTTTTTTCAAGTAAAAAGAAATTCAAACACTCATATATGAAAAAACAACCTGTGACAACCCCCCCCTCTTATTTGAAGAACTATTGTAACGCGAACTGGCGCGAAATTTATTATAATTATTGACAAACCAATTAAATTACTTCTCGAAAAACCTGGCATTTCGAGCCACTTTTTCCATATAAAACAAGTAACATTCAGAGACCAACCAGATGTGAGAAAAACCGCAGACCCTCCATCTCAACTCACCTTTTGAAAAGCAGAAGAACTGCGAAACCGGTAAATGAACCAAATAAATATATATATTTAAAAAAAAAATAAGACTCCAGTTACATTTTCGATTTCATCTCTTTTTCTTTATACTTTCACTCGTGTAGGACACCTCGGTTATTTTTCATTTTGTAAAAAAAACCTCACTTTCTAATATATATATATATATATATATATATATATAATTGTATAGATATATGTATATATATATATGTATTATATATATATACATGTATATATATATATATAACTGATTCAGAGCACTCGACAAGAAAAACTTGAACCGTTAAGGTATTTTTCTTGGTTATGTCAAAATTTATAATATATATATATATATATATATATATATATTAGAATTGGTGCTCTGAAATAACGATATATATATATGAATGTATATATAGTGTATTTTGCAATACACTGTATGCTTAATTAAAAGCATTTCGAAGACCTTACGCTATTCTTTTAGAGTAGTGACAGTCTCACTTACTTTAAATTTTCAGCAAACAGGGGAGATAAAGCTGACAGAGCTCTGTTTCGTACATTTTGGTACTTATCAAAGCTAACTACTCCACCTGTCTGCTGAAAATCATGAATGTTTGATTCTTATAGAATTCTAGTAATAATCAGGAACTGATTATACAGAGCGATTGCCGGTCAAGCAGAAATTGAAAATTAGAATTGGTGCCCTGAAATAGCGATATATTTGCTGAAAATTTAAAGTAAGTGAGACTGTCACTACTCTAAAACAATAGCGTAAGGTCTTCGAAATGCTTTTAATTAAGCATACAGTGTATTGCAAAATACACCATATATACATTCATATATATATATATATATATATATATATATATATATATATATATATATATACGTGTGTGAACACAGTTGATACTGGTTACATATTATGTGTATCTAGTCCCTGCCTCATCAAATCCAACCCCCTCCGACCACTCAAAAATCAATATTTGTAATGTAATTTGACAGATTTGCTTGATATATGTGAGATAAATTAAAGAGAAAAATAAATTATTAATTATTTAATTAATGCAATTTTCTATTTTAATTAACGAAGACGTTAAATGAAACACCTGTGGATGTATTTCAGCTAACGCTTTGGTAAATAAAAATGTTTTGGTTAAGAATGGCTAATTTGTTACACATTTATATGTATGTATGTATGTATGTATGTATGTATGTATGTATGTATGTATGTATGTTTGTATGTATGTATGTATGTATGTATGTATGTATGTATGTATGTGTGTATGTATGTATGTATGTATGTATGTGTGTATGTATGTATGTATGTATGTATGTATGTATGTATGTATGTATGTATGTATGTGTGTATGTATGTATGTATGTATGTATGTATGTATGTATGTATGTATGCATGCATGCATGCATGTATGTATGTATGTATGTATGTATGTATGTATGTATGTATGCATGCATGCATGCATGTATGTATGTATGTATGTATGTATGTTCTTCTGGTTTTATAATTTCACAAAGTTTTACCAATAGAGAGAGAGGAGGTTTCTAACATAGACACAAGACTCTCTCATTGGAATTTACACAACATCAACTAGGTAGATATATATGTATGCATGCATGTGTAGATATGGATGTTATTGTATGTGTGGATGTGGATGTTTTGAGTTGTATGTGTATATGCTTTGTATCTGTACATGTGTATATGCAGTTATTAGATGTAACATTTTTGGAATGTTTTACATATTTTTACTGTTCCATTAATGGATTGTACTTGTAGTTTCCTAACTAGTTGTGTTCTTTCTGTTCCTGTGAAGCCTAGCTTCTTAAGATTTGTATTGAGGCAGTTACTAACATATCCCAGTGCCCCAATAATTGCAGGCATAAATCTGAAGGTGTAATCAGGGTGGAGTATCTGCAGATTTCTCATCAGTTCTGCATAAATATTCTCCTTTTCACTAATCTTTGGTATTATATTGGCATCTGCTGGGCAGCTAATTTCCACTACTGTGCATGTTTTCTTCTCCCTGTCTCATATCATAATATCTGGTCTGTTATGCCTGCATTGTATTGGGGTTTTTACTGGAACATTCCACCAGTACTCTTTCATATTATGTACATGGATGTCTTCCACATTGCTGTAGCTTTTAATGTGTTTATTATCGGGGCTATCTTTTTTACGAACTGCATTGTACAGTGTTTTGGCCACTACATCATGCCTCATAGGTAGATAGTAGCGTGATGACATCTTTGGACAGCTGCTGATGACATGGGTGATATCCTCGATGATAGTTATGCAGAGTCTGCACTTGTTAACACATCTAGGTGTTTTGCCTGCATCCCTATCTCTTTTGCGAATCAAGTATTTCGTGCTAATCTCCTGTTCTTGGATTGCAAAAGCGTATCCTTCAAAGTGGGAGCCAATATAGCGGTTGTTGGTCTAAGACAGACTACTTTCCTTATCTATATTACTCTCACTCTGGAGCTTCCTGGCAACATATCCATGCATGATTTTTTGCTGATAGGCATGCAGTTTTTCATCCTTGGATTCACTGCGATACTGTTGCGCGACTTCCCTGGGTGTGAGTTTTTGATTATCACACAGGGAATATCTCTCGAGGAGTTCCTTCCCAACTCTCATGATCTTATCTGTTTTATGCAGATAAACTTGCTCGAGAGACGGGCTCCTACGCTTCGAGGTTCGTAGATGTTGTCGGAGAGATATGATGCGACATTTGTATGTATGTACGTATGTACGTATGTAAGTAGGTTTGTATATTTGTATGTATGCATGCATGTATGTAAGTAAGTATGTATGTATGTATGTATGTATGTATGTATGTATGTATGTATGTATGTATGTATGTATGTATGTATGTATGTATGTACGTATGTATGTATATATGTATCAACATCAACTGCCACCACCATCATTCAGTCAAAACGATCAAACCTTATGAAAACTACAACAACGAAACGATAAATCTAACAGCTAACATCTTCAATTGTACTCACGTTTTCAAAAGACAAGTTACTACATCTATAATATTAATAATTGTTTATACTTTTGGCACAAGCCCAGTAATTACCCCAGTGCATTACTGCTACTTTATTTTATCGACTCCGTAAGGATGAAAGGCAAAGCTGACGTCGGCGGGATTTGAACTCAGAACGTAAAGGGCCATACCTCCATGCTGCAAAGCATGGTGTCTGATGCTCTACTGATACTGTCAAACCACCTATTAATAATGACAGTAATATATATATATATATATATATATATATATGTGTGTGTGTGTGTGCGTGTGGAGTGAGTGAGTGTGTGTATGTGTGTGTGTGTGTGTGTGTGTGTGTGTGTGTGTGTGTGTGTGTGTGTGTGTGTGTGTATGTGTGTGTGTGTGTGTGTGTGTGTGTGTGTGTTTGAGTGTAATTAAGTGAGAAGGAAACTCCTTAAAACCTACAGTTGAAGCAACTCTCAGTCATCTTGCTTCGGCATGTCACTGGACTCTAGTTGCGGGTACTCAGAGAGTGGTACTCGTATTGTACAAGCGTTTCCCACTATAATATACTGATGTACAGGTGTCTCTTACATCTTTCTTCGTCTATCCTATTTCTGAAATACTGCGGTGATAGACGAATGGTAACATGTGCAGACATGACCAGTTGGAAGCTTATAGTCACAAGTCTACACACAGGCGCCCTGAGCTTACTTTGCCTCACTCGAGAGCAGGAATAAGAATGAAGCAAAATGCAAAAAATACGCGAAAGATCGAGTCAAACTCAATATTTGTTGTTGGAACGTTAGGACAATCCAGGACAGAAACTCGTCTGAACGCCCGGGGCGTAGAACTGCACTTGTGACAAAAGAACTCAGAAGATTGAACATAGACATAGCAGCTTTATCATGTATCTATGTGTGCATCAATGCATGTATTATGTATGTATGTAGTATGTTCTGGTTTTATAATTTCACAAATGTTTACCAATAGAGAGTCGGTTTCTAACATAGACACAAGACTCTCATTGGAATTTACACAACATCAACTAGGTAGATTATGTATGCATGCATGTGTAGATATGGATGTTATTGTATGTGTGGATGTGTATGTTTTGAGTTGTATGTGTGCAAGTGTATATGCTTTGTATCTGTCCATGTGTATATGCAGTTATTAGATGCAAAATTTTTGGAATGTTTTACATATTTTTACTGTTCCATTAATGGATTGTACTTGTAATTTCCTAACTAGTTGTGTTCTTTCTGTTCCTGTGGAGCCTAGCTTCTCAAGATTTGTATTGAGGCAGTTACTAACATACCCCAGTGCCCCAATAATTACAGGCATAAATCTGAAGGTATGTATGTATGTATGTAAGAGTGCATGGTCAGAAACACCGGTTGGTGGATAAACTTGTGTATCTTAGTAGTACCTTAAATGTACCGTGCATCTTTGACAATGATATATAATCTAGATTCAGAAAAGCTAGGGATTCTTTCGGAAGGTTGGAGAAGCGACTAGGATCCCAGCGGGGTATTTCTATTGATACTAAAGTTAAGGTCTTGTCCAAAAATAGATAGATAGATAGATAGATAGATAGTTAGACAGATAGATCGAAGACCCCCTTCGATCACGAATGACCATGTGATTTGCACCTAGAAAATTTCCCTCCGAAGACGAGCAGTCGCCCATGCATACTAGTCTCCCTTTTCTGCGCCATCGATGATGTCCAAGGGAAAGGCAATTGCCGATACTGCTTGGTACTAGTGAGGTCGCGACTCATTTCTACAGCTCAGTAAACTGGAGCAATGTGAAATAAAGTGTCTTGTTCAAGGACACAACACATCACCCGGTCTGAGAATCGAACTCACAACCTTTCGATTGCAAGCCAAATGCTCTAAACACAACCATGCGCCTTCACATGATAGATAGATGGGTGGATTAGATAGACAGATAGATGGATAGATAGATAGATATAAGGAGAAAAAATATCATCGAATGTTAATGGAAATATGTGTGATAATGATTAAAGAAAATGTGTATGTATGCCTTCATTTATGTAAGTATGTCTATATGTATGTATTCCTGTGCGTATACATATATATTTATGTTTAAGTATCTATTTTTGTGTGTATATGTATGTATATTAGTGCGTATAGGAGGACATACGTACACATGTGTATTTATATATGTGTGTGGATGGATGTATATATGTATGTATGCGTATATATGTATATGTGTGCGTATATATGCATATATATTTGTATGTGTATAAGTATGTACGAAATTTATTGTAATGATTTAAATAAAATAAAATACGTACTAAAGCATGTCAGCAGGCCTTGGCCGGAAACCAGCGTAGCGTGACGGTGAAAAGGAATTAAAAGGAGATAAGTGCTATAAAAATGTACAAGAGTAAAAAAATTATAAAAAAGTTATAAAAATGTTATAAAATTTATAAAACGGTCAAGATCTAAGTAAAAGCTATAGACCCAACTTTTACATAGATCTTGAGCCTCCCTCTGTGAAACGGTCGTAACTGTGTATAATCAATAAAGACTAATGTGAAACCTCGATTTGTTTTTAATATATACGCTTTGCCTTAGCATAGAGTGTAGAGTTTGGTACCTTCCTCTCTAAACCACGAAACCACTGACGTACATACATACACACACACATATATATACATATATACGCGCATACATACATAAGACACACAAATATCCATCGATATATACACACATACACGCTTATAGACATACATATATACACGAATACACACATATATACATGAATAAGATATGTATACATATATAATCAAATATATACATTCCCATACGGACATAGATATTAAATACATACATAATACCTACATAAATACATACACACACATACATACATTCATGCATACAACCATACCCAATACATACGCAAATACATAGACACATACATACTTACAAACATACTCAATACATACATGCTTACATACATACATACATGCAAACATACCCTATCCATACATACATATATACATACATATATATATACATATATATATACATATATACATACATACACATCCGGTGAGGTGACTTACGAAGTTGATATCATTAAATTATCGAATCAATCTTTTCAAAATCGATGAAGGATCAAAAGATACTATCGCCTATTTGTTACCCCGCCCCCACTGTCTTTTCCTTTGTACAATGCTCCCTGATATTACGTATCTCGCTTTCTACCGCACTCCTTAACATCATAAATTTTCTTTATACTATCACTCAGCCCCCTGCATCCCCTACGCCTCCTTTCCTTCAATCTTTCTCTTCTCCTTTTCTCCCCTCCCGCTTTTTATGTATCTATTTCCTTTTCTTTTTTTTTCTTTCAACATGTCAGCTAATTTGGATATCGATTTTGAAAGGGTTCTCTTAACAGTGCAATAACAATAATAATAATTGTTTCTACGTTAGGCACAAGGCCAGCAATTACCCAGTGCATTACTGGTACTTTATTTTATCGACCCCGTAAGGATGAAAGGCAAAGTTAACCTTGGCGGGATTTGAACTCGGACTGGCAAGGGCCGTAACTCTAATAATAATGATTATTACAATAATAACAATGATTTCTACTATAGGCACAAGGCCAGCAATTTGGAGAAAGGGGAAGTCGATTAAATCGACTCCAGTACATTACTGGTGCTTTATTTTATCGACCCCGTAAGGATGAACGGCAAAGCTAACCTCGACAGGATTTGAATTCAGAACGCAAAGGGCCGTAAATCTATGCTGCAAAGCATTGTGTCTGATGCTCTATCGATACTGCCAATCCACCGCCAAGCAGAGTTAACCAGTATAGACAAAATCGCATGTTTGACAACAAACAGA
>OZ024741.1:317297480-317299980 GCA_964016885.1 Eledone cirrhosa | reverse complement strand
TGAATTTATGCCAAACGGTGTTAAGGCAACCACGTCACCTTTTTGTTCAACACTGACACAGGAACGATGTACTAGTTTCAAGCTTGTTAGCTATCATCAGCACCGTTTACCCATCTGCCAGATAGTTGAACGTTCGAAAGTATATACTTTCCTTATGAAAATTAACGGCTGAGCAGCCTAATTTGCATATTGAGTGAGTTAAATCGGTCAGGCATACCGAAAACGATAAGTTGAAAAAAATGAAAACGAAAAACGAAATTTCATTTCTCACTCTTAGTATGGCACTTACTTAAATGTAAGTATGTATGTATACGTACATACATATATGTATACAGACGTACAGTAGCATGTATATATATATATATATATATATATACATACATGCAGGTACACATACATATATGCACGCATCAGTTTAGCAGACGCTTATTATAGCGCTGCTTTGTTCGTTTGTCAACAAACTGAACAGCCTGAATTTATGCCATACGGTGTTAAGCATTCATAAGGAAAGTATATATTTTCGAACGTTCAACTATCTGGCAGATGGGTAAACGGTGCTGATGATAGCTAACAAGCTTGAAACTAGTACATCGTTCCTGTGTCAGTGTTGAACAAAAAGGTGACGTGGTTGCCTTAACACCGTATGGCATAAATTCAGGCTGTTCAGTTTGTTGACAAACGAGCAAAGCAGCGCTATAATAAGCGTCTGCTAAACTGATGCGTGCATATATGTATGTGTACCTGCATGTATGTATATATATATATATATATATATATATATACATGCTACTGTACGTCTGTATACATATATGTATGTACGTATACATACATACTTACATTTAAGTAAGTGCCATACTAAGAGTGAGAAATGAAATTTCGTTTTTCGTTTTCATTTTTTTCAACTTATCGTTTTCGGTATGCCTGACCGATTTAACTCACTCAATATGCAAATTAGGCTGCTCAGCCGTTAATTTTCATAAGAAAAGTATATACTTTCGAACGTTCAACTATCTGGCAGATGGGTAAACGGCGCTGATGATAGCTAACAAGCTTGAAACTAGTACATCGTTCCTGTGTCAGTGTTGAACAAAAAGGTGACGTGGTTGCCTTAACACCGTATGGCATAAATTCAGGCTGTTCAGTTTGTTGACAAACGAACAAAGCAGCGCTATAATAAACGTCTGCTAAACTGATGCGTGCATATATGTATGTGTACCTGCATGTATATATATATATATATATATATATATATACATGCTACTGTACGTCTGTATACATATATGTATGTACGTATACATACATACTTACATTTAAGTAAGTGCCATACTAAGAGTGAGAAATGAAATTTCGTTTTTCGTTTTCATTTTTTTCAACTTATCGTTTTCGGTATGCCTGACCGATTTAACTCACTCAATATGCAAATTAGGCTGCTCAGCCGTTAATTTTCATAAGGAAAGTATATACTTTCGAACGTTCAACTATCTGGCAGATGGGTAAACGGTGCTGATGATAGCTAACAAGCTTGAAACTAGTACATCGTTCCTGTGTCAGTATTGAACCAAAAGGTGACGTGGTTGCCTTAACACCGTATGGCATAAATTCAGGCTGTTCAGTTTGTTGACAAACGAACAAAGCAGCGCTATAATAAGCGTCTGCTAAACTGATGCGTGCATATATGTATGTGTACCTGCATGTATGTATATATATATATATATATATATATATATATATACATGCTACTGTACGTCTGTATACATATATGTATGTACGTATACATACATACTTACATTTAAGTAAGTGCCATACTAAGAGTGAGAAATGAAATTTCGTTTTTCGTTTTCATTTTTTTCAACTTATCGTTTTCGGTATGCCTGACCGATTTAACTCACTCAATATGCAAATTAGGCTGCTCAGCCGTTAATTTTCATAAGGAAAGTATATACTTTCGAACGTTCAACTATCTGGCAGATGGGTAAACGGTGCTGATGATAGCTAACAAGCTTGAAACTAGTACATCGTTCCTGTGTCAGTATTGAACCAAAAGGTGACGTGGTTGCCTTAACACCGTATGGCATAAATTCAGGCTGTTCAGTTTGTTGACAAACGAACAAAGCAGCGCTATAATAAGCGTCTGCTAAACTGATGCGTGCATATATGTATGTGTACCTGCATGTATGTATATATATATACATGCTACTGTACGTCTGTATACATATATGTATGTACGTATACATACATACTTACATTTAAGTAAGTGCCATACTAAGAGTGAGAAATGAAATTTCGTTTTTCGTTTTCATTTTTTTCAACTTATCGTTTTCGGTATGCCTGACCGATTTAACTCACTCAATATGCAAATTAGGCTGCTCAGCCGTTAATTTTCATAAGGAAAGTATATACTTTCGAACGTTCAACTATCTGGCAGATGGGTAAACGGTGCTGATGATAGCTAACAAGCTTGAAACTAGTACATCGTTCCTGTGTCAGTGTTGAACAAAAA
>OZ024741.1:317284980-317292480 GCA_964016885.1 Eledone cirrhosa | reverse complement strand
AGAAAAAGCATATAATGATATGTGCTTTTACAATTCTCCAGAGAAGCCGGAAGATGGGTAAATATTGCTGATGAGATGTAATAACATCGAAACTAGTCCAATATTCCTGTCTGGCCCTCTGGAGAATAGAGGAAATGTGTTTCCTTGAAAACTCGTATGACTCTAAAACCCGGTCCGCCTGTGTGGTTACATACAGACTAGCTGACACTCACTGTAAAGTGTCTAGTGAAAAGCTAAGTACATGTACATATGTATACATGTGTGTATTTATATGCATACCAATACTTCCGTATACATATGTAGATGTACACTTTAACTTAATTGTTTAAGCGTCAGTCATACAAAAGTGAGTTAGAAGCGAAACGAAATTTAATTTCGTTTCGTTATTTGTTTTATATATATATATATATATATATATATATATATATATATATATATATATATATATATATATATATATATATATATATATATATATATATATACATATATATATATATATATATATATATATATATATATATATATATATATACATATACATACATATATATATATATATATATATATATATATATATATTCATATACATATATATATATATATATATATATACATATATACATATACATATATACATATATATATATATATATATATATATATATATATATATATATATATATATATATATATACATATATATATATACATATATATATATATATATATATATATATATATATATATATATACATATATATATACATATATATATACATATATATATATATATATATACATATATACATATATATATATATATATATATATATATATATATATATATATATATATATATATATATATATATACGCACACACTCTCTCTCGCACAAATGCAAACACCTGTATGTATGTTTTTTATGTATGCTCATACACATATGCATACCCGTGTATGCGTGTATGTTTTATGTATGTTCACGCACCCAAATCCACAGACACACACTCACACACACACAGACACACATACACTCACTTACACACTCACATAGAAACACACACCCACGCAGACATACACATAATCTCTCTTTTTTACAGGTATAAAAGTATGTATTTGTGTTGTTTGTCTATGATTATGCACAGACACATGCACTCTCCCTCACACATTCACATATAGACACACATGTGTCTGTTTGTGTGTTTTATGTTCACACACATGCACCCACACACATACATACAAACACACACACACACACACACACACACACACACACACACACACACACACACACTCTCTCTCTCTCTATCATACACATATATAAACGTGCGCACTTATACACATGTGCACATATACTGTCTCTCACACACACATATAGAAATGTCTGTGTGTGTTTGTGTGTTTTTGTGTCTGTGTGTTTTTGTGTCTGTGTGTTTGAACAATATAGACTAACCACCATACACACATACGCACACCCAACCGCACACATTGACTTAACCCTTTAATGACCATAGTTCTTATGAAATACACTCTATTTCAATTAATCAATGAAGAATTTTGAGGGATTTATTAAAAATATCAATTATTTCATTACTAAGATAGTAACTTAATGTAAGGTTCTTACATAAAATTATGTTAGAATATTTTAATTTAAATTAGAAACCTTTAAAATGGGGGTTTATTTCATAGAATCAGAGCCGCTTTTGGCCTGGTTGGTAACTAAAGGGTTAAAATGCGTTTAGAGAATTTAAATTTGCATTGTATTTCTTCTAATGCAAATGACTATAACAAGTCCTAAGACAAGTCCAGAGGGTCCTCCCAGAAGCTACCATCTTAAAATTGATCCGACTAGATCCTCAACTGATATCAAGTGGGCTCAGTTATATAACCATCTTGATCGTAGCCTACCACTGGGTTTCTTGCCGGATGACTTTGCCCGTAAAATCTGCCCAGCGATTCTTTCCTAGACATTCTAACCACATCTCAGTTCGGAGAAGTAACGGTTCTACCAGAGGTGACTCCGTGATTTTGGAACTATGTACCCTATTGAGTCACGTTACTCCATAGAGCTTTTGGAGGAACCCCATTTTGGTCATTTGCATAGGCGATCATGTTCTTTCGGTCATTACTCAAGACTCAGGATCGTAGATAAAGGTATGTAAGAACATCAAATTGAAGATAGTGAGTTTGGCTTTTACACCTACCTCCCTTCTGATGACCTGGTGCCACACCAACTCCAGAAATTCTTGCATTTAATTCAGTCTCTTGCCTTCCAAATCGATACCGAGATACTTCAACTCCTCCATCTGTTTCAGCATAACTGCATTCACGTGCAGAGTACACGGCACGGCTTTTCTTGAGAGAACGAGTCTTCGCAGTACTGATTTTCATTCCTGTTATGCAACGACCAAAAGTAGAACACTTCAGTAAATATCAGAGATCACATTTCGACGAATTTAGTAGCACAGTGTCATCTGCAAATTCAAGCCGACTGATCCTACACCCGCCAGTTATGTTACTATTTTCAACTCGGATGCGTATCATCAATTTTGTTCATAAAGACTATGAACAAATGAGGCGACAGTACATATTCTTGGCGGAGTCCGACATTGAATGGTTGTCATTCACTCTGAAAAGAAGACTGAAACCAGCCGTCTTGACGAATGTCACCTGGTACCAATGGTCGAGCCTATCGAAAACTTTCGAAAGCTTTCGATTGATTTAAGTTGACCAGGGCCTCACCCATGCCAAATTCTTCAGCTACCCTCTCTATGATGTATCCCATAAGTTGAAGCTTATCGTGGATGGATCTGTGCGGAATGAAGCAGGTTTTTTGCCCACCCTACTAGCCTACTGACGACAAGCACCATCCACGTAGCTAACAGCTTGGGAAAAAACTGCGTATGGTAGATATATGGACCTGAAATTATTTATATAAGAGAAAATATGCGCGTTATACAGCCCATGGTGATGTGAATAGACCAACAGACTGCTAGAAACAGAGGCTCAGAACTATTCAACTTAAGAAGCTCTACTTACATATAGAAATGAATTAGGACCCAATATATCAAATTAAAAAACGGACACCTGGACATGCTCTAACAATAGCATGTTTCGCCACATTGTAGAGGGCTCGTCAGCAGGTGGACCACAATACGGCCTTCACTTCCAAAAATATATATTGTTACATCATGTCCAAGTTTAATTGTTATTAATGAATGGTTTGTACATTTGAATTTATTCTTTTAATTGATCTGTATTCTCTTTTCCTTTCGTAGACAATGTCCTTCACTTTCGTGATTTTCTATCCCCTATAATTGAACACATACTTCTCTCTCTCTCTCTCTCTCTCTCTCTCTCTCTCTCTCTCTCTCTCTCTCTCTCTCTCTCTCTCTCTCTATATATATATATATATATATATATATATATATATATATATAATATTTATATATATATAATATATATATATATATATATATAATATATATATATATATATATGTATATATGTATGTACGTATGTATGTGTGAGTGTATTATTAGCACAGATTAAAATTTAAGCAAACAATTTCTACTTTCACCTTAAAGTGAGATCTTCTGAAACTGAGAAATATCAATCCACAGACGTAGATGTAAATATTTCGAAAGAACCACGACCAAATATTGTCTAAAAAACAAAAAAACAAAAAACAAAAAACAAAAAACAAAAAAACAGAAAGCAACAACGGTAACACGTGAAGACGTTGTCTTGGAATACGGTGAAATGTATGCAAAGATAATAAAATATCTAATTACATAATTTAGTGAAGCGGGAAGAATAGATTCTTGCTCTAAAAATATCAGACGGCTAATTTTCTTTTTAAATTAGACGAATATTTCCTTATAACTTAAATCACGCACATATTACACATACCCACATTTCAAAGTTTCTAGCCTTGAGAAGTTCGGACATTGGGAATTGTACCCCTAATTCTCAAAAATGGAGCTCTTCACGGTATTAAGACCACATTTAATTAAGTGTATTGCAAAATACACTATATATACATTCATATATATATATATATATATATATATATATATATATATATATAAATTACAAAAATATCAAAGTTATGTTCAAATCATTTAATCGCTGACAATTGTTTCTTCCAAACTTTAGTTTGGAATCATCGGAGCATTATCAATGTTTGTACATATAATTAACCTCCTATTCAACTGAACAATCATATAGATACATATATATTGATGTTGTGAACAACAGTTTAGTATTTACAGGGTGTAATGGATGCGACCTATATTATACGAGAATTGTACAATAATTAAAATTAAAATTAAAAGCACAGAGTGGAATACATGTGACAGATAATACAAGAGAATAGTCTAATAAAGAGGCATTGAGAAAGAAGTACATATTCAAGCGTGTAGAGAGTGCTCATGCGTTAGTCATATATATGAGAAGGAAACAAGCAAAGGTATTAGGCATATATGAGTACTGTATGGCAAGGTATTACATAAATAGTATAATTATTATATATATATACACATTTTAGTACGGCATAAACGAAGCTTTAGTTTGCGGCCAAGCTAACGAATGCAAATTCGGTATGTAGCTTTAGCACTCGGATGGGGATAGTACCCCAGAGTAATAACAATACGTTTAGACAGCTTAGCAAATCAAATATAGCGATCGGCAGTCCAGCCGCATTACCACAGCAACGAAAATACAGGACTCAGGAAAATATTTTAGACTGACCTGGACAGAACGGTGGGACTGAATGCAAAATATATAATGCATATCGTATAGCAAACGATATACATCACATACATCACATACAGCACACAACATCAGCGCTAGGTTTCTGCAAATCCAAGATCGACAAATTCCGCTTGCAGGGGTTTGCAAGTTAATGGTTTTTGGCGACAGAACAAAGGATTTATTTCTTCAGCAAGTCTTGTGTTCTTTAGCCTCTGCGGGTATGTTCTAGCAGTGAATTTCGCTATAGACACGTGGTTTTCTCCAAGGGAGGTAAACCCCGCTTTGGCGATGGATTCAAATTTGAGACAAAGGAATGAAATTCCTTTAGACAAACCGAATTAAGCACTCAAACAGAAGTTATCAAACAAACATAAACAATTAATCAATCAATAGAATCATCTAATTAAATTAATCAGTTAATCGTTAATTCTATGAGTTAAAATACAAATAAACGTATATAATTATATACGTTTATTTAATTATTTGTATACACGCGCACGCATATTTATATGTGCGTGTATTTGTATACCTATGGCGAGTTTTTCGCGTATACTTGTGTATGTACGTATATGGATGTGTGTATGTATTTATTTAATTTCAATTACCTCTGTATTTTATTTACTTTATTCTTAACTCTGAAGCCGAGAATCATTCGGTTTCCTAGTTAGAATTTTAGTCTACGACTTCAGTTATACCATTTACGTGGTTTTGTCTTTGCGTGCAATTGTTCTCTATGCTCCACATATGACGTATTATCTTCGTTTTTTCCGTTCATTGCCAGAGAACGTCTCTATGAACCACCTAATAGAATATTAGTCTACGACTTCTTTTATACCATAAACGTGGTTTTGTCTTTGCGTGTAATTGTTTTTCACCTCTCCAAATAGTGACGTATTATATTCGTTTTCTCCCGTTCTTTGCCAGGAACGTTTCCACGAACCAAAGTATCGTCTTCCTGTCTTCCTCCGGTTGCAACGTTTTTGAAATATTCACTTCTGCGTTCACAGATTGACTTTGTTAGTTTCAGAAGATCCCGTTAAGGGTGAAAGCAGAGATTCTTTGCTTAAACTTTAATCTGTTATTTTAATAAATATATATATATATATATATATTGTTATACTTGGGGAGGGTCATATTTGTGTAATATTGCCAGAATTAATAATATATATATATATATATATATATATATATATACAACTAAAAATCATATACGTTCGGATACTCTCCCTTGTTTACTAAAGACCATTGGTGAAATTCACCGCTTCTAAATTCATAGCAAGGCTATAAAAATGTATATTGACATAATTCAATATACAACCCCAGCCACGTATCAATCATGTTATGTCAAAGCATCACTACCTCTCATTAATTAGAGCCCTTTCATCCTTACGGGGTCGATAAAATAAAGTACCAGTAATGCACTGGGTAATTGCTGGCCTTGTGCCAAACGTAGAAACAATTAATTAGAGCCCGCTAGCCTTTTCTTTGTGTGCAAATGGGCTTCGTCAGTCGATGTTCATAAGCATGGATACTATAAGCTTTCATCATATTTTAGTCTTATGTTTAATTATTTTCTGAGTTGATATTTTATCTTTATATTTTATCCTTTCGTTAATCATTAGAGACAAATAACATTTTAATTGGTATTGGCTACTCCTTAATTGTTGAGTAGATTTAGATGGACTTTGGGGTGCTATTTCTAGCGTCATTAAAAGTATGTCGTATAGATCTGATTTAGAGAGAGATATATGTATACTATCTTTTCAATATTTCCTCTTGTTCCAAAGAAATTTTCCCCTGAGGACAGAATATATTCTTCCAATATTGGTTGTTTCAATGTATTGAAATAATCAATATTGTTTCTTTATTCTAGAAACGATGATTGGGGATCGAATGGTCGATTCTTCCTCTATATATCTTTCTCATTTCCTTGCTCTCACTTTATATTCTTCTCTGGAAGAAATCTGCTGTATTCAGACCTAGGTTCGCGAGGTTTAAAATGCCCAAGAAGCGCCGTCTGTCAATACGGCGCCACTACGGCTCCATTTGGAATTACAAACAATATTTACTGTACGTTATGTATACTCTATCTAGGGCGGTGGATTGGCAGTATCGGTAGAGGGTCAGACACCATGCTTTCCAGCATAGTTACGTCCCTTTACGATCTGAGTTCAAATCCCGTCGAGGTTGACTTTGCATTTCATCCTTACGGGGTCGATAAAATAAAGTACCAGTAATGCACTAGGTAATTGGTGGCCTTGTGCCTAAAGTAGAAACAGTTATGTATACTCTACCTTGGACTATCAAAACGAACTTGGATTGGACCATGTCTTCGAGTGGTTTATTCTATTGGCATCACTATTAATTTATTGGAGTGTGGATTGCACAACTCTACTCAGTTAGCACCTTATATATATATATATATATATATATATATATATGGAATAGAATGAAACGAAATTTCATTTCTCACTCTTAGTACGGCACTTACTTAAATGTAAGTATGTATGTATGTATACTTACATACATATATGTATACAGGCGTACAGTAGTATGTATATATATACATACAGGCACACATATATATATATGCACGTATCGGTTTACCGAACATTTATTATAATGCTCGGTTTGTTTGTTTGTAAACAAACAAACAGCCCGAATTACGCCGTACAGTGTTTAGGCAACCACGTTACCTTTTTGTACAACACTGACACAGGAACGATGTACTAGTTTCAAGCTTAT
>OZ024741.1:317214980-317277480 GCA_964016885.1 Eledone cirrhosa | reverse complement strand
CACCACCACCACCACAACCACTACTACTACTACTACTACTACTACTACTACTACTAACAACAACACCACCAACAACACCACCACCACCACCACTACTACAACCACCAACATCAACAACTACACCACCAACATCACCACCGCCACCACCACCACCACCACCACCACCACCACAACCACCACTACTACTACCAACAACAACAACAACACCACCACTACTACAACCACCAACATCAACAACACCACCACCACCACTACTACAACCACCAACATCAACAACAACACCACCACCACCACTACTACAACCACCAACATCAACAACACCACCACCACCACCACTACTACAACCACCAACATCAACAACAACACCACCACCACCACTACTACAACCACCAACATCAACAACAACACCACCAACACCACCACCACAACCACCACTACTACTACTACTACCACCACCAACAATAACACCACCACCACCACTACTACAACCACCAACATCAACAACAACACCACCAACACCACCACCACAACCACCACTACTACTACTACTACCACCACCAACAACAACACCACCACCACCATTACTACAACCACCAACATCAACAACGACACCACCAACATCACCACTACCACCACCACCACCAACATCAACAACAACACCACCGTTACCAACACCACCACCAGCACCACCACTACCACAATTACCACAACCACTACCACTGCCTCTTCAGCAACCACCACCACCACCAATATCAACAACAACAACAACACCACCAACACCACCACCACCAACACCACCACCACCAGTACCACCACTACCACAACCATCACCACTACCACTTCAACAACCACCACCACCATCAACATCAACAACAACAACAACACCAATACCACAATCTCCACCACCACCACCACAACCTCCACTATCACCTCCACCACCACCACCACCACCACTATCACCACAGGTCCGTTTCATATAGAGGGCGCTCTGTCCACTTCTCTTTCCTACATCCCTGTTCACTGTATGTATGTATGTATGATGTGTGTATGTATATATATATGTGTGTGTATCTATGTCTGTATGTGTACGGTGTATATTGCTATGTGTATACGTATGTATGTGTGTATGTATGCATGCATGCATGTGTGTATGTATATATGTATGATTTTAATACGTATTTATGTATGTATGTACGTATATGTGTATATATATATATACACGTATGTGTGTATACACACACGTAAGAGTGTATATATACACATATGTGTGTATATATACACTCATATGTATGTGTGTTTGAAAGTGTGTATGTATATATGTATGTATGTATGTAAGTATCTATGAGAGAGAGATCCCAATAGGTAGATACAAGTATACCACCAAACATTAACATATCCAGTCGCAGGTATAGCTGTGTGGTTAATTAGTTCTCCTTGTTACCACGTCGATTCAGGTTCAATCCCACTCAGTCGAACCGGGGTCTACTGTTTTATACAACATCCTTCTGACCAATGCCGTCAGACAGGAAATCTGTTTATTTGACATGATTTATTTTCATATTATTACATTTATCATATTTTATTTGAATTAATATTTTCTCTTGTCTTATTTATTTTATACTAATCTATTTTATCATATCTATTTAAACTAGCTGACCCCGTGGAGATTCTATTATGAATTTAGAACCAACCACCATGTATTAAAGATGAATATGATATTTTACACACACACACACATACACACACACACACACACACACACACACACACACACACACACACACACACACACACACACACACACACACACACACACATATATATATATATATATATATATGAAACATTCAGGGGTCCTGAATTTTTCAAATTACCCACTCTACTACTCCAAGTATTGAGTAATGGTCTAACTGGTTTTTGCCGCCTCCATTCTGATATATATATATATATATATATATATATATATATATATATATATATATATATATTATCGAATGACAGAAAGTATCAAAATGGAATATTTTACTTATTTATAATTTGAGGATAAACAACTTTTAGTAATAACAATAAACAACATAGGTAAATCTTCCCTGTCTTTCTGTTTTACACACACACTTAGCATCTCTTTTCTATGGAAACACCACCATCATCATCACCAGGAGCAGCACTACCACCAGTACCTCCAGCACCACCAACACTACCACAGGCACCAGCTTCACCACAGGCACCAGCACCACCACTGGAACCACCAGCACCTCCAACACCGCCACCATCATCACCACCAGCACCACAAGCTCCACCACCACCACCACCGCCGCCACCACCACCCTCACCAGCAATAGCACCCCCCACCCCCACCAGCAATAGCACCACCATCACCGCCACCACCACCACCACCACCACCAGTACCAGCACCTCCACCAGTACCAACAACACCATCAACAGCGCACCACCACCACCAACACCACCACCACTATCACCAGCAGCACCACAAGCAGTACAAACACCATCACCACCATCCACACCACTACAAACACCATCACCAGCATCACAAGCAGTCGCAACAACACGACGAGCACCTCAAGCACCACAAGCACCATCATCACCAGCATCACCAGCATCACCGCCATTCACACCAGCACCAGCATCAGTCCCAGCAGCAACACCAGCAGTACCACCACCATTCACTCTCTACCCCGGCCCACCTACACTCTTACTATCCCATTCCCAGCGTGACGAACTTTTTACACCACAAAACACCAGCTTTATAATATGAGTTTTATATTTTGTTTATTTTCAAAAATTTAATTTTAAATATTTTATTTCATTTAATATTCTATTTTACAGTATTATTTTCTTTTCGTTTTTATTTTAGCTTTAATTTTATTTCATTAAAAAAAATATTTTAATTCATTTTTCATTTTATTTGTTATATAACTTTATATTATCTTTTGTTTATTATTTTTATTTTTCATTTTTTAGAATTGATTTCATTTTTATTTTATTTATTTTTCATATTTTTTTAAAATAATTTATTTATTTATCTTATGCTTTGTAAATTTTGCTAATAAAAATCAAAACTATAATAAAGAAAATAATAAAAACCCTTAAAAATAAATAAAATTTGAATAAAGTAAAATTGAATAAATAATATGAAACAAAATAAAACAACAGTAGAAAATAAAACGATAAAATAAATTAAAAATCGAAAGAAAATCAAATTAAATTGTATAGTGTATTACAGTATAGTGTGGAGCTGTATTTGTAGGAGGACTGTACAGCTGCATTCTACTTCTGTTGTACGGTACAATACAGTGTATAATAATATAATTGTTTCTACTTTTGGCACAATAACCCAGTGTATTACTGGTACTTTATTTTATCGACCCCGTAAGGATGAAAGGCAAAGTTAACCTTGGCGGGATTTGAACTCAGAATGGCAAGGGCCGTAACTCTATGCGTCAAAGCATGGCGTCCGACCCTCTACCGATACTGCCAATCCCCTGCCTTTGTATAATAATATAATGGTTTCTGATTTAGGCATAAGGCCAACAATTTTTGGGGAAGGAAAAGTCGATTTAATCAACTTCAGTGCATTACTGGTACTTTATTTAATGGACACCCTAATCATTGTTTCTACTTTTGGCACAACGCCAGCAATTATCCAGTGTATGACTGGTACTTTATTTTATCGACCCCGTAAGGATGAAAGGCAAAGTTAACCTCGGCGGGATTTGAACTCAGATCATACAGGGAGGTAACTCTATGCTTCAAAGCATGGCGTCCGACCCTCTACCGATACTGCCAATCCACCGTCTTGGACACCCTAATAATGAAAGGCAAAGCTAACCACAGCAAGATTTGAACTCAGATCCTAACGAGTCGTAACCGTATGCCATAAAACATGTTGTCCGACGCTCAACCGATACTGCCAATCCGTGTAGTACATTGTATAGCTGCACTTTACTACTATTGTAGTGTAGTGTAATGTAGTGTAGTGTAATGTAGTGTAGTGTAGTGTAATGTAGTGTAGTGTTGTGTGGTGTAGTATAGTGTAGTGTAGTGTAATGTAGTGTAGTGTAGTGTAGTGTAGTGTAGTGTAATGTAGTGTAGTGTTGTGTGGTGTAGTATAGTGTAGTGTAGTGTAATGTAGTGTAGTGTAATGTAGTGTAGTGTAATGTAGTGTAGTGTAGTGTAGTGTAATGTAGTGTAGTGTAATGTAGTGTAGTGTAGTGTAATGTAGTGTAGTGTTGTGTGGTGTAGTATAGTGTAGTGTAGTGTAATGTAGTGTAGTGTAGTGTAGTGTAGTGTAGTGTAGTGTAGTGTAATGTAGTGTAGTGTAATGTAGTGTAGTGTAATGTAGTGTAGTGTAGTGTAGTGTAATGTAGTGTAGTGTAATGTAGTGTAGTGTAGTGTAATGTAGTGTAGTGTTGTGTGGTGTAGTATAGTGTAGTGTAGTGTAATGTAGTGTAGTGTAGTGTAGTGTAGTGTAGTGTAGTGTAGTGTAATGTAGTGTAGTGTAGTGTAATGTAGTGTAGTGTTGTGTGGTGTAGTATAGTGTAGTGTAGTGTAATGTAGTGTAGTGTAATGTAGTGTAGTGTAGTGTAATGTAGTGTAGTGTTGTGTGGTGTAGTATAGTGTAGTGTAGTGTAGTGTAGTGTAGTGTAGTGTAGTGTAGTGTAGTGTAGTGTAGTGTAGTATAATGTAGTGTAGTGTAATGTAGTGTAGTGTAGTGTAGTGCGGTGTAGTGTAGTGTAGTATAGTGTAATGTAGTGTAGTGTAATGTAGTGTAGTGTAGTGCGGTGTAGTGTAATGTAGTGTAGTGTAGTGTAGTCTAATGTAGTGTAGTGTAGTGTAGTATAGTGTAATGTAGTGTAGTCTAATGTAGTGTAACGTAGTGTAGTGTAGTGTAGTGTAATGTAGTGTAGTGTAGTGTAATGAAGTGTAGTGTAGTGTAATCTAGTGTGGTGTAATGTAGTGTAGTGTAATCTAGTGTGGTGTAGTGTAGTGTAATGTAGTGTAGTGTAGTGCAGTGTAATGTAGTGTGGTGTAGTGTAGTGTAGTGTAATGTAGTGTAGTGTAGTGTAGTGTAATGTAGTGTAGTGTAGTGTAATGTAGTGTGGTTTAGTGTAGTGTAGTGTAGTGTAGTGTAGTGTAATACAGTTTAGTGTAGTGCAGTGTAGTGTAATGTAGTGTGATGTAGTGTAGTGTAGTGTAGTGTAGTGTAGTGTAGTGTAGTGTAGTGTAATGTAGTGTAGTGTAGTGTCATGTAGTGTGGTGTAATGTAGTGTGGTGTAATGTAGGGTAGTGTGGTGTAATGTAGTGTAATGTAGTGTGGTATAATGTAGTGTAATGTAATATAGTGTAATGTAGTGTAGTGTAGTGTAATGTAGAGTAGTGTGGTGTAATGTAGTGTAGTGTGGTGTAGTGTAATGTAGTGTAGTGTAGTGTAGTGTAGTGTGGTATAATGTAGTGTAATGTAATATAGTGTAATGTAGTGTAGTGTAGTGTAATGTAGAGTAGTGTGGTGTAATGTAGTGTAGTGTGGTGTAGTGTAATGTAGTGTAGTGTAGTGTAGTGTAATGTAGTGTAGTGTGGTGTAATGTAGTGTAATGTAGTGTAGTGTGGTGTAATGTAGTGTAATGTAATGTAGTGTAATGTAGTGTAGTGTGGTGTAATGTAGTGTGGTGTAATGTAGTGTAGTGTGGTGTAGTGTAATGTAGTGTAGTGTAGTGTAATGTAGTGTAGTGTAGTGTAGTGTGGTGTAATGTAGTGTAATGTAATGTAGTGTAGTGTAGTGTAGTGTGGTGTAATGTAGTGTAATGTAATGTAGTGTGGTGTAATGTAGTGTAGTGTGGTGTAGTGTAATGTAGTGTAGTGTAGTGTAATGTAGTGTAGTGTAGTGTAGTGTGGTGTAATGTAGTGTAATGTAATGTAGTGTAGTGTAGTGTAGTGTGGTGTAATGTAGTGTAATGTAATGTAGTGTGGTGTAATGTAGTGTAGTGTGGTGTAGTGTAATGTAGTGTAGTGTAGTGTAATGTAGTGTAGTGTAGTGTAGTGTGGTGTAATGTAGTGTAATGTAATGTAGTGTAGTGTAGTGTAGTGTGGTGTAATGTAGTGTAATGTAGTGTAGTGTAGTGTAATGTGGTGTAATGTAGTGTAGTGTAATGTAGTGTAGTGTGGTGTAATGTAGTATGTGCAGTATATTACACAGCTGCACACTAATGCAGAAATGTTGCAGACATGACAATTTCTCACATCAGACATCGTGCAAGTATTGCAGTTGCTGCTGTAACGTCCTACTGCACTTTACACTAGCACTGCACACACATACATACACATATACACATCGTATACACACAGGCATCACACATTCACACACACACATCCTATACACTCGTACATCATATACACACAAACACATTACATACACTCCTCACATAAACAAACAACACATACACACAGCACATACACCCAGCATATACACACACATCATATATACACATCATATACACATACGTCTTACACACAAACATCGCATACACATAGATCACACACATACACATACACCGCCCACATCACATACGCACACACCACATAAACACACACAGCACATACATACACAACACATACATACACATCACATACACACACACACATCATATACACATACATCACTTACACGCACGCATCCCATATCCACATATCACACACATCACACACATCATACACACTCACACACATGTAGACACTAAGCACACATACAAACACCATACATTATGCACATACATGGCACCTATCACAAACACACACACACACACACACACACACATACTTACACACTACAATATACACGGACAAAACACCTACACAGTGTACAATAGCGCACAAACATCATCACACAACACACCACTACACACATTCACATACTATACACCATGTATACACACACACACACACACAGTGACACACACACAACCTAGTCACATGTCACATGAGTAGCAATTTTTTTTTTACTGATGCTATGTAGATATTGCAGGTAAAGATACACCACCACCACCACCACCGCCACCACCACCACCATTGCCACCACCACACCACCACCACCACCACTGCCACCGACACCATCGCCCCCACCACCATCACCACCACCACTGCCACTACTACCACCACAACCACCACCACTGCCACCACCACTACCACGACCTCCATCGCCACCACCACAACTACCACCATCGCCGCCACCACTACCACCACCACTATCATCACCATCGCCACTACTGCCACCACCACCATCGCCACCACCACCACCACTACCACCATCGCTACCACCACTACTGTCACCACCACCACTGCCCCCCTCCCCACCACTGCCACCACCACCATCGCCACCACCACCATCACCACTACCCCCCCCCCATCGCCGCCGCCGCCACCGTCGCCACCACCACCACTACCAACATCGCCACCACCACCACCACCACCACCACCACCACCACCACCACCACCACCACCACCACCACCACCACCACCACTACTACTACTACTACTAATACTACTACTACTACAAACACCACCACCAAGTGCTTATAGTTAGTGTGTGAATATTTGTGTAGTTACATCTGTTTATGTGAGTGTGCGTGTGTGCGAGTCTGTGTGTATGTATGTGTGTGTGTGTGTATTTATGTGTGTGTGTATCTATGTGTGAGTGTGTGTGTGTGTGTGTGTGTGTGTGTGTGTGTGTCCGATCGTGTTCCTCTACAGTGTTTTGTAGGTTAATGTATTCCTTGGACATTCTCGCCTCCAACAACACCACCATCACCACCACCACCATCAGCACCGATATCAGTACCTCCACTTTCACCTTCTCCACAACTACCACAACCACCACTGCCACCAACACCACCACTGCCACCACCACGATCACCACCACCACCACCACCACCACTACCACCACCACAATCGTTCACCCCCACTACACTTCCTCCTCACCAGCACCTCCACCACTACCACCACCAGTACCAGTACCTCCACTTTCACCTTCTCCACTACCACCACAATCACCACAACCACAACAAACACCACCAACACCATCACCATCACCACCACCACCGCCACCACCACCACCACCAGCACTATAGCCCCGAACCCCACCACCAGCGCTACCCCCTACCCCCACCACTAGCGCTACCCCCTACCCCTACCACCACCACAACCATTCACCCCCACTTCACTTCCTCCTCACCAGCACCAATACTACCAGCAGCAACACCACACCACCACCATTCACCCCCTCTACGTTTCCTCCCCATTAACACCCACTACCTCCACTAGCACCATCACAACCACCACGGCTACCACCACAACCACCACCAACATCACCACAACACTACAAACACCATCAACAGCACCACAACCACCACAACGAACACCAACACCAACACTATCACAACCATCAGCACCATCACCAGCAACACCACCGCCACCACAACCATTCGCCGCCATTAGTCCCTCGCCCACAAACACCACCATCACCACCACCACTACCACCACTACCACCACAATCATAGCCATTCACTCCATAACTCTCTCTCTCTCTCTTCTCTCTTATTATTCCCTTCCTACTAGGGCGGTGGATTGGCAGTATCGGTAGAGCGTCTGACTCCATGCTTTGCAGCATAGGGTTACGGCCCTTTACGGTCTGAGTTCAAATCCTGCCTTTCATCCTTACGGGGTCGATAAAATAAAGCACCAGTAACGTACTGGGGGTCGATTTAATCGACTTTCCCCTCGCCCCAAATTACTGACCTTGTGCCCATACTAGAAATCATTATTCCCTTCCTACAACGTGACGAACCTTTTACACCAAAGATGCAACAGTAAAATGTAACAGATTATTCTTTGTCCTCGTAATAACAAGGAAGACAGGAAACATTTATATAGTGATGGATCCAGGAACGTTATTGTTCCAATCCAAAATCTCATAAGGAAATACGAAGAGAAAGTAAAATCTTAATAAATAAAACCTAACTTGAACACAATCGTGTTTTTCATCTATCTATCTATCTATCTATCTTGATAGAGTAAGACACGCTTCACATCGGCTCCGCTATTCCATCGGGATTTACCCTTACTATTGTAAGTACCGGATAAATTTTTCAGTGCAACACATTTGGAACACTAACCCCTGTTTTTTAGGGAAACATTTTTGCATTTACCCCCTTTTTAGGGGGTAAAATAAATATCTATTTTTGCCGAAAAATTTCTTTCTTGGCAGCATGGCGGAAAAGATGGCAGACATGTCTGCCATTAGCTCTGCCACGCCCCCCAAGTCTGAAAAACAAAAAATAATTACAACAAAATTAGACAATGAAACAAACAAAGAAAATGAAAAAACAAATGTTAAGGAAAATGAGCAAACAGAAAACAAACAAACAGAAAATAATACAAATAACAACAGGGCAACTTTCGCCCAGAAAACAAAACAATCCATTACATACACACCAATTGACCTAACTGCCGCCAGAGAAAAACTGGTCGAAGCAAAGAAACACATTGTTTTGGGGGAGAACGGAATGTTTTCCATTAACTCCCCCCCAGAATTCAAGAAAGCCAGAGCAGAAAACACAGTTCTCTACATATACTGAACCAGACAAGAAAGCCAGCACAGCCCAGCCAAATGGAAATAGAGTTAGTCCTAAAAGACTATATGAAGAATATTCTCTTCATACGAAAGGACCGACTCTATGGCAGCATTTCGGTCCTAACAAGAGACAAGGAAACGGCGGAGAAGCTTTCCCTAAGCCCACTCTCATCGACAACATATAGCTTCTATCCCTCCTACATGGATAGAAGAACACAGAGAGTAAAAGTAAAAACAATGCTGCCCACAATGGACTTCTGGTGGGCTATTGCTGGCTTCATTGATATGGGCGAAGACACAATGCTGTCAATGGGGAAGGCAACTGGAGATGCGTTCCTGGGAATGGGCCTCGACATACTAGTCCAAATGAGGCCCGAAAGAATAGCACAAATCCCGGATCGCATCTGGCTGGATGACCTTACCCCAATAGACATAATTGTAGAGGGGAGAAGACCAGCATGCTATTTATGCATGGAAAGGGGACACGTTAAGGCTAACTGCCCGAAACGTATCCCCCAAAAAGGACTATTGCCCACACCCACCACAAACAGTACACCAACACCACCCACCTCCAAAAATACACTAATACCACACACAGCAAACAAAATACAGACACCACCAACCACAAACACAACACAAACATCACCACCACCACCACCAAACACAAACACGACACAAAAATCACCACCACCAACCACAACACAAACATCACCACCACCATCACCAACCACAAGCACGACACAAACATTACCACCACCACCACAAAACCCATTCCAAACAAATAAAAAAAAAAAAAACAGTAACAAATCTACCCCTCCCGCAAAAAAAAACAACCACACAACACGTCCCTCCCACCTAGCGCTGAAGAGTTTCCCCAACTTCTGAAGAAGAAGGAGGAGAAGCCTTCAGACAAGTTAAAAGAAAAAAAAGAAAACACACACCCAGCACACCACAAATAACCCACACACAAACACCAACTCCAATCAAAAACACCCCACCCTCAACAAACAAAAATAAATCTGCGCCTCCCCTCTCCGAAACATTGACAGCATCACAAAAAAAGACGTTGCAATACACATATATAAATAAAGAAAACAAAAAACTGGTTAAATTAATAAACAATAACCCTATGGTGCAGACCGAAGGGCCAAACTTTATCTCAACAGAGAACTTCACCCATTTAAAAATGATAAAGGTCCCTCTGGACCTTTATCGTTCCTTAAAAGAACAATTTAGACGGGACGTGAGCCCCCCCTGTTTAAAACCGTTGAATCGCGTCCTCTTGAAAGATTTCCCCATAACCGCCCCTCTCCCTGACACAACTCCAAATACCCCAACCCCACCACACACGTGTACCCCCACACCACCACAAAACATCCCTCCACCCAACACACCTGATGCCATGGAAATTACGCGACCCGGAGAGGTAAGTGCTTTTCTTTCTTCACTTTCAACACCAAAATAGATCAATTGAGAGTTGGCTGTTTGAACGCGCGTGGCCTGGGCTCAGCTTGGAAGCAAGCAAAGCTTCTAAGTGACCTCAGGTCACAAAGTATAGATGTGATGGTTGTTTGCGAGAGTCGGATCAGCAGCGTGAGACAGCTGGCGCCCGCCTTCGATGACTTTGAGATGCACGCATCTCTCTGTCAACCCGGAGGCGGGGGGGGGGGGGGTGAGTTGCCGTACTGCTGGATAAACGTCTGACTCTCGACGTACAGATTGTTCACTCGGACCCGGGGGGTCGATTACTGGTGCTGGACGTCGGAGGCGGTGAAGGCGGGGCTTTCAGACTGGTCGGTCTTTATGCTCCCTTCGGGGCGGAAAGAGCCGACTTCTTCCAGCGTCTGGAGACTTTTCTAGGAACGTCGCGTTCCCTGCTTTTAGTGGGGGACTGGAATGGAATCCTAGATGCGCGTTGGGACTATGCAGGGGCATGTCCCGATAGAGGGGGGTGTAGCAGCCTCAAGGGGTTACTCGATCGATTCGACCTGGTCGATAGATTTCGACTAGATTGTCCAACTGCGCCAACCTGGACCTGGGCAAACCGCAGTGGACAATCTAGATCGTACCTAGATAGGTTTTTGGTTAGGAGTAAGGATAGGGACGTATTTAGTTGTCCAGAACTGATCATGGTTGGCTATTCAGATCACAAATTAGTGACCTGCGTGGTCAACCTTGATAGAACGCATAGACAGGGTCCCGGTTACTGGAAGATGAACTTGTCCTTACCGACAAAGAAAGATTACAGAAACCGGATTAGTAGCTTAGTTAAGATGCGGTTGACGGGAGCGATCGTCAACAGTAGGTGGTGGGTATCTCTAAAGAGAGAGATTAGAATAAGTTCGATAGGTTACAGTAAGGAACTAGCGGCGAATAGAAATAGGAAGGAAAGGGAGTTAACAGATAAACTAGAAGAGGCGATTAGGAGCGGAGACGTGGCCAGAATGTTAGCGACGAGAACGGCATTGAGCCAGTTCTTTGACGCGAAGCACGAAGGCTGCGTTGTCCGAAGTAAAATACGTGCTTTAGGAAACGAAGGGACCAAAGCCGTTAGCTGGGCCCGCGTGACAGAAGCCAAGAGTGGGATTAAATCCACCATTCGGTCTTTGCGAGACCAGGATGGACGGGTGATCCTTGAACCTGAGCGAATGTGCGAGACCTTTCAAAGGCACTTTGCTCGACTGTTCGGAGGTGGCGGGGGGCCGGACGGGGATGTGGACTTCGGTCCATACCTCGACGGTCTACCGCGTCTTTCGAGCGGCGAAGCAGAGTGCTGCGAAAGGCCAATCACAGCTACTGAAATCGGGGAAGCGCTCAGCCAATGCAGCAGACGCAAATCCCCGGGTCTCGATGGTCTACCATACGAACTTTATTTAGCTATGCCGGTCTTGTTCTCCGAACTCCTCGAGGCTGTCTATTGCAACTGGCAACAGAACGGGAGAATTCCCTGTTCTGTGACCAAGGGCGTGGTCACGCTAGTGAGGAAGGACGAGAGCAAGGGGGACGACTTAAGTAACTTTAGGCCCATAACTCTGCTGAATGCAGAGTTACAGATTTTGGCCAAGGTGTTGGCGAAGACGTTGGCGCTTGTGGTGGGTGGTTTGGTGGGAGACGCGCAGACATGCGCTATCCCGTCCAGGTCCATTCACGACAACCTCCACCTCATGCGATACATCATAGAGAGGGTTGGCTACGAACCCGGCTTTGGTGGGGCCCTGATCAACTTGGATCAATCTAAGGCGTTCGATAGGGTCGACCATGGTTACCTGGATGCGGTGCTAGCGGCGGCGGGCTTCGGACCCGTTTTCAGGGGCTGGATTTCCGCCATGCACAGTGGCAACATCTACTCTAGGATTAAAGTAAACGGCTACCTCTCGGAGCCGTTTCAAATCACCCGATCCATCAGACAGGGGTGCCCCCTCTCCTCCCTTCTGTACGTATTGACTCTCGAGCCACTGCTGCGGAAGTTGGAGTTGCTGCAGGGCATACCTCTGGAACCGGGATTGCACAAAGCGGTCTCGGCCTATGCCGACGACGTAACAGTAATGGTGGCGGACGCCTCGGAAATCGGGGCGATCGCCACCCTACTGAAGGAATACGAAAGGCTGACGGGGGCTAAGCTGAACCAGGACAAGTCAGTCGGTTTGCAACTCGGAACGTGGAGGGGCAAACCGATGCCGTTAGACGGTGTCGTCGGGCGGTGGACGGAGGGCCCGGTGAAGCTGCTCGGGGTCTGGTTCGGACCGGACCTCCAGGTGGAGAAGAATTGGGGCGAGGTGACGAGCAGGGTGTTTGCGCTGACCCAGAAGTGGGCCAAGTGCAAACTATCACTGAAAGGTCGGGCGGAGGTGACGAACGCTTACATAGCGTCCGTCATCTACTACCGCCTGACCGTCGTGCCTTGCCCCAAGGAAAAGCTCACCATCATGGAACTCATGCTCTTCCAGTTCCTCTGGAAGAAGCGGCCTCCCATGGTGAGGAGATCCATCTGCTGCCAGCACCCTTCGAAAGGAGGGCTGGGTATGCCGTGGCTGTTGATGCGTAGGCACGCATTGAGGCTACGGCATCTACAGGTATTCCTCAACGGTCAGCCGGTGTGGGCCCCGTTTGTGAGGCGAGCCTTCCCACAGCTCGTCTCGCTCACCGAACTGCAATCCTGGGTGAAGCAAAGACCGAGAAAACTGGGCAACTGGCACACCGAGTGTGCCCAGGCGCTCACGGCTATCTGGCAAGCGGACCCGACTGTCAGTGGAGAATCCACCTCGACATTCTATAGAGGGTTGGTGGCTAGCAGGGGCGACGACACCCTTGGAGAGTCGCTAGGCATGGAGGAGGACGAACTGGCCAGCCTGTTCGGTAGAACTTTCGGCCCGGGACCCATGGACAACTTCCAGAGGTCCCTAGCCTGGCAGTGTTACCGGGGGGCTCTGCCCGTTCGAGAAAAGCTCTACAGACACGGGCGCCCGGGCAGGGATCCAGCGAAAAAGATCTGTCCCAGATGCGTGCGCGACGAGGAAACCGTTGCGCATGCACTGGTACACTGCCCGGGCGTTGCCGATCTGTGGGGCTACGTCGAACGACTGCTGTCGCGTGTGGCGCCGATTCGATTAACCGCCGAGTCTGTGGTGAACATCGAGGCGCCTCCTCCCTTCAGAAATGAAGCAGAGGCGGTCTTTCTGTGCGTAATAGCCATGATGAAAGAGGTTGTGTGGTGGACGCGCCTGAAAGGTCTGAGGTCGGGTGACTTTCTCTCCGGCCATCACCTGGTTTACTTCTTCCGATACCACTTCGGAAGAAGAATCAGGATGGAGAGAGAAGTGCTTGGTCCCAGACAGTTTTATGAAAGGTGGGTGAAAGAAGCGAGAATGGCCCGTGTAAATGGGCCTTCTCTCTACATTGTTCTGTAGGTGAAGAAGTGAAGAGGAAAGGGGGAACGCCTCCTCTCTGGGCTTCCCCCGCGAAAAGAGTTGCACACTTTTCGGGGGTATGTGCAATCCCCAACACGCCCCCTCCCTTTTGAGGAATTTTTATTGTTATATTATTATTGTTATTCCTTTTTTCTTTACTCGATTTATGTAAACTCCCCCACTGTGTAAATGTCCCCTTCTTTTGTGCCCTCGTGGCAAATAAATAGAAATTTATCTATCTATCTATCTATCTATCTATCTAGGAGCTCTACCAATTCGAGACAAAATCTACAGGCACGGACGCCCTGGCAAAGATCCTGCCAAAAGGATCTGTCCAAGAGGCGAGCAGGACATCGAAACCATTCTGCACGCAATTGTTCAGTGCCAAGGGGTGACCGAATTATGTCGAACAGCTACTGTCACGTGTGGGACGCACCCAGTTGTCAGCCGAGTACATCGTGAGGATCACCCCGCCGCTTTCATTTAAGAATGAAGGAGAGGCGGTTTTCCTCTGTCTGATGGCTATGGCGAAAGTGGTAATATGGTGGACGAGGTTAAAAGGACTGAGGGCAAACACCTTTCTCCCCGGACAACAACTCATCCCCTTCTTTAAGTACCACTTCAGAAGGAAGATGGGAGTGGAGAGAGAGAGAGAGAGAGAGAGAGAGAGAGAGAGAGAGAGAGAGAGAGAGAGAGAGAGTGCTACACCTCAGTAAATTCGCTGAAAGGTGGGTGAATGTGGCGAAAATGGCCCGAGTGAATGGGCCTTCTCTGTATAGAAACCTGTAGGTTGAGGAAGATAAACAGAGAGAAGACAGGAACACCTACAAAACATATTCCTTGTGTTGAGGGTTGTTCTATCCACGGGGTGTAAAACAGCCCTGCAGTAACGCACCGCCGCCCTATTGGGGACTTCAATTGTTTTATTATATATAGTTTATTGTTATTTATTAATGTTAAAGTTATATGAGTTTTATGTAAAACCCCCGCCATCACCTCTTGTAATGTCCCATTTTTGTACGCCCTTGTGGCAAATAAAGAAAGATATCTATCTATCTATCTATCTATCTATCTATCTGGCCAATTCCAACTGGTCGATAGGTATCGACTGAATTTCCCGACTGCACCACAGTGGACGTGGGCAAACCGCAGCGGGACATCTAGATCGTATTTAGATAGGTTCTTCATTAGAGAAAGGGACAAGGAGATGTTAAGCTGTCCACGAATGCACATGGTTGCCTATTCAGATCACAAATTAGTCGTCTGCATAATCAACCGTGACAGAACACATAGACAGGGACCCGGATACTGGAAGCTGAACGTGTCGTTACCGGCACGTAAAGCTTACAGTGAACGGATAAGTAGACTAGTCAAGCAACAGTTAACGGGAGCCATCGTCAACAATAGATGGTGGTACTCTCTCAAGAAAGCAATTCGAGTAGAATCGATAGGGTTTAGCAGAGAGTTAGCCTTAGAGAAAAACAAAATAGAAAGAGAACTAGTAGCCAAGGGAGAGGAGGCACTTAGAACTGGCAACGCGGCTAGAGTGTTAGCGTCGAGAACGGCACTGGACCAGTTCTTCGATGCGAAACACGAAGGCTGCGTGGTCAGAAGCAAAACACGTGTTCTAGGAAACGAAGGAGCGAAAGCTGTCACCTGGGCCCGAGTGGCGGAGGCGAAAAGTGGCAACAAGTCCACGATTCGGTCTTTGAAAGACCAAAACGGCCGCGTGCTACTTGACCCCAAGCAAATGCGCGCGGCCTTTCAGCAGCACTTTGCGCGACTATTTGAGCAGAACGACGGTGAGCCGAACGGGGTAATGGACTTTAGTTCATACCTCGACGGCCTGCCGCGTCTCTCGAACACGGACGCCGAGTTCTGCGAAAGGTTGATCACGGACACTGGGATACGGGATGCTCTGGGCCGCTGCGGGAAACGCAAGTCACCAGGTCTAGATGGTCTACCCTATGAGTTTTACATAGGCATGACGGACTTGTTCTCTGGCGTCCTCGAAGCTGTCTATGCAATTGGGAGCAGAACGAGAGAATTCCCAGTTCTGCAAGCAAGAGCGTAGGAACGCTGATCAGGAAACAAGGGGGACGAAATTAACATCTTCAGGCCCATAACTCTGCTCAACACAGAGTTAAAGATTTTGGCCAAGGTTCTTGCGACGAGGTTGGCGCTTGTCGTCGAGAACCTGGTAGGAAAAGCGCAAACGTGTGCAATCCTGACCAGGTCCATACACGACAACCTCCCCCTCATGCGATACATCATAGAGAGGGTGGGTAGTAAACCCGGCTTCGGTGGGGCTCTGATCAATTTAGATCAGTCTAAGGCATTCGATAGGGTTGACCATCGATACTTGGAAGCGGTTCTCAAGGCGGCCGGTTTCGGTCCCGTTTTCAGAGGCTGGATCGAAGCGATGCACACCAGCATCTGCTCTAGAGTCAAGGTGAACGGCTACCTATCGGAGCCGTTCGCAAACACGCGTTCCATTCGACAAGGGTGGCCTCTCTCCTCCATTCTGTATGTATTGACTCTAAAACCACTACTGCGGAAATTCGAGCTGTTGCAGGGCATCCCAGAACCGGGACTGCGCAAAGCGGCGTCGGCTTATGCGGACGACGTGACGGTAATGGTGTCGAGCACTTCGGAAATCGGGGTGATCGGCAACTTACTGAAAGAATACGAAACGCTGACGGGAGCAAAACTAAACCCGGACAAGTCTGTCGGTTTGCAACTCGGTACGTGGAGAGTCAAACCGATGACGTCCGACAGCGTGGTTGGATGCTGGACGGACGGACCGGTGAAATTGCTCGGGGTCTGGTTCGGTCCAGACCTCCAGGTGGAGAAAAACTGGAATGAGGTCACGGACAAGGTGTTTGCGCTCACCCAGAAGTTGGCAGAGTGCAAACTGTCCTTGAATGGTCGAGAGGAGGTGGCGAACACTTTCATAGCGTCTGTAATCTACTACCGCTTGACTGTCGTGCCTTGACCCCGTGAACACCTCGCCAAGATGGAACGCATGCTCTTCCAGTTTCTGTGGAAGAAGCAGGCTCCGCTGGTGAGGAGATCCGTCTGCTGTCATCACCCTTCCAACGGAGGGCTGGGAATGCCGTGGCTGATCATGCGCAAACATGCGCTGAGGCTGCGGCATCTCCAGGTATTCCTCACCGACCCCCAACCGGTGTGGTCACCGTTTGTGAGAGAGGCTTTCCCACAGCTCGTCTCGCTGACGGAGTTGCAGTCGTGGGTCAAGACAAGACTGAAAACGATGGGCGCCTGGCACATTGAATGCGCTCAGGCGCTCACAGTCCTCTAGCAAGCGAGCACAGCAATCAGTGGAGACTCCACTTCGACATTTCATAGAGGGATTGTACGTTACAAGGGCGACGACGTGCTCGAAGAGACTCTGGGCGTCGAAGACGATGAGCTCACAAGTCTGTTTGGTAGGACTTTCCGCCCGGGATCTATGGACAACTTCCAGAGGTTCGTGGCCTGGCAGTGCTACCGAGGAGCTCTACCGGTTCGTGACAAGATCTACAGGCACGGACACCCCAGCAGGGATCGTTCCAAGAGGACGTGCCCAAGATGCGCGCAGGACATTGAAACAGTCCTGCACGCAATTGTACACTGCCCGGCCGTAACCGACCTGTGGAACTATGCAGAACAACTGCTGTCGCGTATGGGACAAATCCAGTTGACTGCCGAGTCCATAGTAAGGATCAAACTGCCAGCCTCTTTCAAAAACGAAAGAGAGGCGGTTTTCCTCTGTACAGTGGCTATGGTTATATGGTGGACGAGATTGAAAGGACTGAGGACAGATGCCTTTCTCTCCGGACAACAATTGATTCCATTTTTTAAGTATCACTTTAGAAGGAGAATGAGAGTGGAGAGAGAGGCACTGCACTCCAGTAAATTTACTGAAAGGTGGGTGAATGAAGCGAAAATGGCCCGAGTGATTGGGCCTTCTCTGTTTATAAGCCTGTAGGTTAAAGAAGAGAGCAAAAGGAAGAAAGAAACACTTGCACAACACGTTCCTGGAGTTGAGGGTTGTTCTATTGACGGGGTATTAAACAACCCATTTGTGGGGCTTCCCCCCTATTGGGGATTTCGATTGTTGTAATTGTTTGTTTTATATTTTTTACACGACTGTATGTAAAATCCCCGGCATGTCTTTCTATTGTCCCCTTTTCTTGTGTTCCCTTGTGGCAAATAAAGAAATCTATCAATATATCTATCTATCCCCGGATGGTATAGACGTTTTTCACATCGGCTCCTAGAGTATTGGAGATATTACGTGTTAACAGTAAGTGTTTGTCTGTATTATTGCGTTATTGTGTTAATTAACCCGCTTGCCTGGGTCTTCGGACATTAGGGTTAATTTATTTTACCCCTTTTGGGGTGAAATTTTTCATCCTAAAAATCTTGTGATTGTCTCTACGCTAGTGGTAATGGAAGCCATTACCACAGGTAACGATGACACGCCCACTAAACAAACTGAAGGAGAGCGTGTAGCGGAGGCAAGAAGCCACCCTACTGAAAGAATAATGATTATTAGAAACATTGAAAAAATGGAGCCTAACCCTAATGAAAAAAATGTGAAAAAAATTGACTCGGAGAAATTACCAACATTAATGGATGCCGTTTCCACTTTTCACGTGCCACAAGTCTCTCGGATACTGAAAATATAAGTAAACATTTTGAAAAAATGGAGTCTAACCCCAACGGGGAAAAAAATGTCAACGCATACACCAACATAAATAACACAAACACAACAAAAAATGAAAATTGTAACAACAAAAACAAGAAAACCACATTTCGACAAATGTAAACAGAGAGGGGGCGAACAAAATGACGTTCGCGCAAAGCATAAAAAAAAACTATCGTGTACGAACCTATTGACATTTCGAACATGGCCCAGCAAATGGAAAATCCACGGAAGTATATAACTTTGGAGGAGAATGGTCAATTTTCTTTAAATTCCTCTCCAGAGCTAAAAAAGGAAAATAGCTTAAAAACAATTATTTATAGGACAATATCAAACAAAACCCGTAAGCCAGTACAACTCACACAGACAGAGATTGAACTGGCGTTAAAAGATCATCTGAAAAACATTGTATTCATTCGGAAGGATAGACTCTACGGTAGTCTATCCATCCGAATGAAAGATAAATTGACGGCAGAAAAACATTCCCAGGCCCCAATTGTGTCCCCCTTATTTACCTTCTTCCCCACTTATTTGGGAAGAAAAACACAAAGATTGACCATACACAGTATCGATCCAGATATTGATTTCTGGGCGGTACTGTGTGGCCTCCTCGACTTGAAAGAGGATGCAGTAATTTCGGTAAGTAAGTCTTCCAGCAACGTGTTCGGTGGAACTAACCTGCAAGTTCTGGTGCAAATGCAGCCAGAACGAATTGCTAGGATCCCCGACCGCATATTGCTGGATGGGCTTACCTACTTACACATCACAGTGGAGGGTAGACGACCCGCATGTTACCACTGTGGTGGCAGAGGTCACCTGAGGGCTGCCTGTTCCCAAGCAAACAAAAAAACACCGATTTTGTCCACACCAACAACTACAACACTAACAACACAACCTCCACCACCACCACCAAAACAACTAACACCACAAGTTAAAACACAACTGAAAACAATCCCCCCCCCCCCCCACAGAAAACAAAAACAATAACACCCACACCACAAACAAGAGCCGAAAATGAACCCCTCCCCTCGAATACGGAAGACGACCCCTTTCGTCGTCAGACGAGGGGGCGGGGGAACACTTTCATAAAGTTAAAAGAAAAAAAAGAAAACACACCACAGGAACACAAATACAAACAACCCCTCCCCAAGCCATAACACAGACATCAACACAAAAAAAACACACAACAGCAAACAAAAACATCACGCAAAAAGAAAAATGTGCATACACTTACATAAATACAATGAACAAAAAACTGTTAAATCTTATTTATAATAACAACTTAATAAAAACCGAAGGTTCGAATTTCGCACAAGCAACGGGGCTTCCCCATCTAAAAATGATAAAAGCCCCAATGGACATTTAGAAAACGTTAAAAGACACTTTTAAAGAGGACGTGGCGCCCCCCCTGCGTCAGACCCATTAACCGTGTCCTCCTAACCCCCCCAGACACTCACGCAAATCTAAACACCCCAACCCCACCACACACTGATGCCCCTACACTTCCACAAACCACCACCCACCCAACAACCCATCCCCCACCCCCATGGAAATTGTGCGGCCCGGTCCCCGGGACGCAGAGCGGTAAATGCCTTTTCTCTTTACCACCAACATGGCTGTGTTGAGAATAAGTTGTCTAAATGCGCGTGACCTGGGCTCACCTTGGAAGCAAGCAATGCTTCTAAATGACCTCAGGTCACAATGTATAAATGTGATGGTTATTTGCGAGGCCCGGATCAGCAGCGTGCGACAGCTGGCCCCCACCTTTGATGACTTTGAGATGCACGCATCTCTCTGTCAGTCCGGCGGTGGGGGTGGGGTTGTCGTTCTGCTGCAAAAACATCTGGGTCTCGCTACACAAACGGTACACTTGGACCCGGACGGTCGACTAGTGGTTCTGGACATTGGCAGTGGTGAAAGTGGAGCTTTTAGGCTGGTCGCCGTCTACGGCCCTTTTGGGTCAACGCGGCCGGACTTCTTCCATCGTCTGGAGACTTTTCTAGGGACGTCCCGCTCCTTGCTTTTAGTGGGGGACTGGAATGGTATCCTAGATGCACGTTGGGACTATGTAGGGGCATGTCCTGATAGAGGGGGTTGTAACAGCCTCCAGGGGTTAATCGGCCGATTCGACCTGGCCGATAGATATCGACTAGATTTTCCGACTGTACTAACCTAGACTTTGAGAAACCACAGCGGTCAATCTAGATCGTACCTAGATAGGTTCTTAGTTAGAAATAAGGATAGGAACTTTTTAAGTTGTCCAAAAATGCTCATGGTTGGCTATTCAGACCACAAGTTAGTGACCTCCATGGTCAACCTTGATAGAACGCATAGACAGGGACCCGGTTACTGGAAGCTCAACTTGTCCTTACCGGCAAGTAAGGCTTACAGGGACAGGATTAGCACTTTAGTTAAGGAGCGGTTGACTGGCGCCATCGTCAACAGCAGGTGGTGGGGCTCTCTCAAAAGAGAGATTAGAGTAGTTTCAATAGGAGTTAGTAAGGCGTTAGCCTCAGATAGAAATAGGAAGGAAAGGGAGTTGGTAGATAGTGTAGAAGAGGCAATTAGAAGCGGCAACGTGGCCAGAGTGCTAGCGTCGAGAACGGCCTTGGGCCAGTTCTTCGACGCGAAACACGAAGGCTGCGTTGTCCGAAGCAAAATACGTGCTCTGGGAAACGAGGGGACCAAAGCTGTTAGCTGGGCCCGCGTGACAGAAGCCAAAAGTGGGACTAGATCCACTATTCGGTCTTGCGAGACCAGGATGGACGGGTGATCCTTGAACCTAAGCAGATGTGCGAGGCCTTTCAAAGGCACTTTGCCCGATTGTTCGGAAGGGACGAGGGGCTGGATGGGGATGTGGACCTCGGTCCATACCTCGACGGCCTGCCGCGTCTTTCGGACAAGGAGGCGAAGTCCTGCGAGAGGCCGATCTCAGCTGCTGAAATAGGGGACGTGCTGAGCCAAATCGGCAGACGAAAATCTCCGGGCCTCGATGGTCTTCCATACGAACTGTATTTAAGTATGCCGCACTTGTTCTTCGATCTCCTCGAAGCGGTCTACTGCAACTGGCAACAGAACGGGAGAATTCCCTGTTCTGTGACCAAGGGCGTAGTCTCGCTAGTGAGGAAGGACGAGAACAAGGGGGATGAAATAAGTAATTTTAGGCCCATAACACTGCTAAATGCAGAGTTAAAGATTTTGGTCAAGGTGTTAGCAAAGAGGTTGGCGCTTGACGTGGGCAACCTGGTGGGAGATGCGCAAACATGCGCCATCCCGTCCAGGTCCATTCACGACAACCTCCATCTCATGAGATACATCATAGAGAGGGTTGGGAACGAACCCGGCTTTGGTGGGGCCCTGATCAACTTGGATCAATATAAGGCGTTCGATAGGGTCGACCATGGTTACCTGGATGCGGTGCTAGTGGCGGCAGGTTTCTGACCCGTTTTCAGGGGCTGGATCACTGCCATGCACAGCAGCCGCATCTGCTCTAGGGTCAAGGTGAACGGCTACCTCTCGGAGCCGTTCGAAATCACGCGGTCCATCCGACAGGGATGCCCTCTCTCCTCCCTTCTGCATGTATTGGCCCTAGAGCCACTGCTGCGGAAGTTGGAGTTGTTACAGGGTATCCCTTTGGAACCAGGATTGCAGAAAGCGGTGTCGACCTACGCCGATGACGTGACAGTAATGGTGTCAACCGCCTCGGAAATCGGAGTGATCGGAACCTTACTGGAGGAATACGAAACGTTTACAGGGGTTAAGCTGAACCGGGACAAGTCAGTCGGTTTGCAACTCAGCGAGTGGAAGAGCAAACCGATGGCCTCCAACGGCGTCGTCGGACGTTGGACGGAGGGCCCAGTGAAGTTGCTCGGGGTCTGGTTCGGGCCAGATCTCCAGGTGGAGAAGAACTGGGGTGAGGTATCGAACAGGGTGTTTGCGCTGACGCGGAAGTGGGCTGAGTGCAAACTATCCCTGAAAGGTCGGGCGGAGGTGGCGAACGCTTATATAGCGTCTGTCATCTATTACCGTCTGACCGTCGTGCCTTGCTCAAGGGAAACGCTCACCAAAATGGAGCGCGCACTCTTCCAATTCCTTTGGAAGAAGCGGGCTCCTTTGGTGAGGAGATCCATCTGTTGTCAACACCCTTCGAAAGGAGGGCTGGGGATGCCGTGGCTGTTGATGTGTAAACACGCATTAAGGCTACTGCACCTCCAGGTATTCCTCACCGGTCAACCGGTGTGGGCCCCGTTTGTGAGGCGAGCCTTTCCGAGACTCGTCTCGCTCACCGAGCTGCAGTCCTGGGTCAAGCAAAGACCGAGAAAACTGGGCGCCTGGCACACCGACTGTTCCCAGGCGCTCACGGCTCTCTGGCAGGCGGACCCGGCTATCAGTGGAGACTCCACCTCGTCATTCTATAGAGGGCTGGTGGTTAGTAGGTGCGACGACGCCCTCGGACAAGCCCTAGGCATGGAGGAAGACGAACTGGCCAGCCTATTCGGGAGGACATTTGGCCCGGGACCTATGGACAACTTCCAGAAGTCCCTGGCCTGGCAGTGCTACCGAGGGGCGTTGCCCGTTCGAGAAAAGCTCTACAGACACGGGCGCCCGGGTAGGAACCCCTCGAAAAAAATCTGTCCCAGATGCGTGCGCGACGAGGAAACCGTTGCGCACGCATTGGTACACTGCTCGGGCATTGCCGATCTGTAGGGCTATGGCGAACGACTGCTGTCACGGGTGGGACCAACCGGTTGACCACTGAGTCCATTGTAACGATCAAGCCGCCTCCCTCCTTCAAAAATGAAGGAGAGGCGGTCTTCCTCTGTGTAATAGCCATGTTGAAAGAGGTGGTATGGTGGACACGTTTGAAAGGGCTGAGGTCGGACACCTTTCTCTGGGTGGGTGAAAGTAGCGAGAATGGCCCGTGTGAATGGGCCTTCTCTCTTTATCAGCCTGTAGGTGGAAAGGTGGAAGTGCAAAGGAGCACCCCCTCTCTGTGCTCCGAAAGAAAAGGGTTGCACACTTTTTCGGGGGGTGTGTGTAACCCCCAAAACGCCTCATCCCTATTAAGGACTGTATTGTTAATTTTATATTTTATATTTGGTTTTTACTCGTTCCTTTATGTAAACTCCCCCCTTGTATTTGTCCCCTTCTTTTGTGTCCCCGTTGCAAATAAATAGAAACTTATCTATCTATCTATCTATCTATCTATCTTGATAGAGTAAGACACGCTTCGCATCGGCTCCGCTATTCCATCGGGATTTACCCTTACTATTGTAAGTACCGGATAAATTTTTTAGTGCAACACATTTGGAACACTAACCCCTGTTATTTAGGGAAACATTTTTGCATTTACCCCCTTTTTAGGGGGTAAAATAAATATCTATTTTTGCCGAAAAATTTCTTTCTTGGCAGCATGGCGGAAAAGATGGCAGACATGTCTGCCATTAGCTCTGCCACGCCCCCCAAGTCTGAAGAACAAAAAATAATTACAACAAAATTAGACATTGAAACAAACAAACAAAATGAAAAAACAAATGTTAAGGAAAATGAGCAAACAGAAAACAAACAAACAGAAAATAATACAAATAACGACAGGGCAACTTTCGCCCAGAAAACAAAGCAATCCATTACATACACACGAATTGACCTAACTGCCGCCAGAGAAAAACTGGCCGAAGCAAAGAAACATATTGTTTTGGGGGAGAACGGAATGTTTTCCATTAACTCCCCCCCAGAATTCAAGAAAGCCAGAGCAGAAAACACAGTTATATACAGAACTATACTAAACCAGTCAAGAAAGCCAGCACAGCCCAGCCAAATGGAAATAGAGTTAGTCCTAAAAGACTATATGAAGAATATTCTCTTCATACGAAAGGACCGACTCTATGGCAGCATTTCGGTCCTAACAAGAGACAAAGAAACGGCGGTTCAGCTTTCCCTAAGCCCACTCTCGTCGACAACATATAGCTTCTATCCCTCCTACATGGGTAGAAGAACACAAAGAATAAAAGTAAAAACAATGCTGCCCACAATGGACTTCTGGTGGGCTATTGCTGGCTTCATTGATATGGGCGAAGACACTATGCTGTCAATGGGGAAGGCAACTGGAGATGCGTTCCTGGGAATGGGCCTCGACATACTAGTCCAAATGAGGCCCGAAAGAATAGCACAAATCCCGGATCGCATCTGGCTGGATGACCTTACCCCAATAGACATAATTGTAGAGGGGAGAAGACCAGCATGCTATTTATGCATGGAAAGGGGACACGTTAAGGCTAACTGCCCGAAACGTATCCCCCAAAAAGGACTATTGCCCACACCCACCACAAACAGTACACCAGCACCACCCACCTCCAAAAATACACTAATACCACACACAGCAAACAAAATACAGACACCACCAACCACAAACACAACACAAACATCACCACCACCAGCACCAAACACAAGCACGACACAAAAATCACCACCACCAACCACAACACAAACATCACCACCACCATTACCAACCACAAGCACGACACAAACATTACCACCACCACCACCACAAAACCCATTCCAAACAAATAATAAAAAAAACAGTAACAAATCTACCCCTCCCGCAAAAAAAAAACAACCACACAACACGTCCCTCCCACCTAGCGCTGAAGAGTTTCCCCCAACTTCTGAAGAAGAAGGAGGAGAAGCCTTCAGACAAGTTAAAAGAAAAAAAAGAAAACACACACCCAGCACACCACAAATAACCCACACACAAACACCAACTCCAATCAAAAACACCCCACCCTCAACAAACAAAAATAAATCTGCGCCTCCCCTCTCCGAAACATTGACAGCATCACAAAAAAAGACGTTGCAATACACATATATAAATAAAGAAAACAAAAAACTGGTTAAATTAATAAACAATAACCCTATGGTGCAGACCGAAGGGCCAAACTTTATCTCAACAGAGAACTTCACCCATTTAAAAATGATAAAGGTCCCTCTGGACCTTTATCGTTCCTTAAAAGAACAATTTAGACGGGACGTGAGCCCCCCCTGTTTAAAACCGTTGAATCGCGTCCTCTTGAAAGATTTCCCCATAACCGCCCCTCTCCCTGACACAACTCCAAATACCCCAACCCCACCACACACGTGTACCCCCACACCACCACAAAACATCCCTCCACCCAACACACCTGATGCCATGGAAATTACGCAACCCGGAGAGGTAAGTGCTTTTCTTTCTTCACTTTCAACACCAAAATAGATCAATTGAGAGTTGGCTGTTTGAACGCGCGTGGCCTGAGCTCAGCTTGGAAGCAAGCAAAGCTTCTAAGTGACCTCAGGTCACAAAGTATAGATGTGATGGTTGTTTGCGAGAGTCGGATCAGCAGCGTGAGACAGCTGGCGCCCGCCTTCGATGACTTTGAGATGCACGCATCTCTCTGTCAACCCGGAGGCGGGGGGGGGGGGGAGTTGCCGTACTGCTGGATAAACGTCTGACTCTCGACGTACAGATTGTTCACTCGGACCCGGGGGGTCGATTACTGGTGCTGGACGTCGGAGGTGGTGAAGGCGGGGCTTTCAGACTGGTCGGTCTTTATGCTCCCTTCGGGGCGGAGAGAGCCGACTTCTTCCAACGTCTGGAGACTTTTCTAGGAACGTCGCGTTCCCTGCTTTTAGTGGGGGACTGGAATGGAATCCTAGATGCGCGTTGGGACTATGCAGGGGCATGTCCCGATAGAGGGGGGTGTAGCAGCCTCAAGGGGTTACTCGATCGATTCGACCTGGTCGATAGATTTCGACTAGATTGTCCAACTGCGCCAACCTGGACCTGGGCAAACCGCAGTGGACAATCTAGATCGTACCTAGATAGGTTTTTGGTTAGGAGTAAGGATAGGGACGTATTTAGTTGTCCAGAACTGATCATGGTTGGCTATTCAGATCACAAATTAGTGACCTGCGTGGTCAACCTTGATAGAACGCATAGACAGGGTCCCGGTTACTGGAAGATGAACTTGTCCTTACCGACAAAGAAAGATTACAGAAACCGGATTAGTAGCTTAGTTAAGATGCGGTTGACGGGAGCGATCGTCAACAGTAGGTGGTGGATATCTCTAAAGAGAGAGATTAGAGTAAGTTCGATAGGTTACAGTAAGGAACTAGCGGCGAATAGAAATAGGAGGGAAAGGGAGTTAACAGATAAACTAGAAGAGGCGATTAGGAGCGGAGACGTAGCCAGAGTGTTAGCGACGAGAACGGCATTGAGCCAGTTCTTTGACGCGAAGCACGAAGGCTGCGTTGTCCGAAGTAAAATACGTGCTTTAGGAAACGAGGGGACCAAAGCTGTTAGCTGGGCCCGCGTGACAGAAGCCAAGAGTGGGATTAAATCCACCATTCGGTCTTTGCGAGACCAGGATGGACGGGTGATCCTTGAACCTGAGCGAATGTGCGAGACCTTTCAAAGGCACTTTGCTCGACTGTTCGGAGGTGGCGGGGGGCCGGACGGGGATGTGGACTTCGGTCCATACCTCGACGGTCTACCGCGTCTTTCGAGCGGCGAAGCGGAGTGCTGCGAAGGGCCAATCACAGCCACTGAAATCGGGGAAGCGCTCAGCCAATGCAGCAGACGCAAATCCCCGGGTCTCGATGGTCTACCATACGAACTTTATTTAGCTATGCCGGTCTTGTTCTCCGAACTCCTCGAGGCTGTCTATTGCAACTGGCAACAGAACGGGAGAATTCCCTGTTCTGTGACCAAGGGCGTGGTCACGCTAGTGAGGAAGGACGAGAGCAAGGGGGACGACTTAAGTAACTTTAGGCCCATAACTCTGCTGAATGCAGAGTTACAGATTTTGGCCAAGGTGTTGGCGAAGAGGTTGGCGCTTGTGGTGGGTGGTTTGGTGGGAGACGCGCAGACATGCGCTATCCCGTCCAGGTCCATTCACGACAACCTCCACCTCATGCGATACATCATAGAGAGGGTTGGCTACGAACCCGGCTTTGGTGGGGCCCTGATCAACTTGGATCAATCTAAGGCGTTCGATAGGGTCGACCATGGTTACCTGGATGCGGTGCTAGCGGCGGCGGGCTTCGGACCCGTTTTCAGGGGCTGGATTTCTGCCATGCACAGTGGCAACATCTACTCTAGGATTAAAGTAAACGGCTACCTCTCGGAGCCGTTTCAAATCACCCGATCCATCAGACAGGGGTGCCCCCTCTCCTCCCTTCTGTACGTATTGACTCTCGAGCCACTGCTGCGGAAGTTGGAGTTGCTGCGGGGCATACCCCTGGAACCGGGATTGCACAAAGCGGTCTCGGCCTATGCCGACGACGTAACAGTAATGGTGGCGGACGCCTCGGAAATCGGGGCGATCGCCACCCTACTGGAGGAATACGAAAGGCTGACGGGGGCTAAGCTGAACCAGGACAAGTCAGTCGGTTTGCAACTCGGAACGTGGAGGGGCAAACCGATGCCGTTAGACGGTGTCGTCGGGCGGTGGACGGAGGGCCCGGTGAAGCTGCTCGGGGTCTGGTTCGGACCGGACCTCCAGGTGGAGAAGAATTGGGGCGAGGTGACGAGCAGGGTGTTTGCGCTGACCCAGAAGTGGGCCAAGTGCAAACTATCACTGAAAGGTCGGGCGGAGGTGACGAACGCTTACATAGCGTCCGTCATCTACTACCGCCTGACCGTCGTGCCTTGCCCCAAGGAAAAGCTCACCATCATGGAACGCATGCTCTTCCAGTTCCTCTGGAAGAAGCGGCCTCCCATGGTGAGGAGATCCATCTGCTGCCAGCACCCTTCGAAAGGAGGGCTGGGTATGCCGTGGCTGTTGATGCGTAGGCACGCATTGAGGCTACGGCATCTACAGGTATTCCTCAACGGTCAGCCGGTGTGGGCCCCGTTTGTGAGGCGAGCCTTCCCACAGCTCGTCTCGCTCACCGAACTGCAATCCTGGGTGAAGCAAAGACCGAGAAAACTGGGCGACTGGCACACTGAGTGTGCCCAGGCGCTCACGGCTATCTGGCAAGCGGACCCGACTGTCAGTGGAGAATCCACCTCGACATTCTATAGAGGGTTGGTGGCTAGCAGGGGCGACGACACCCTTGGAGAGTCGCTAGGCATGGAGGAGGACGAACTGGCCAGCCTGTTCGGTAGAACTTTCGGCCCGGGACCCATGGACAACTTCCAGAGGTCCCTAGCCTGGCAGTGTTACCGGGGGGGCTCTGCCCGTTCGAGAAAAGCTCTACAGACACGGGCGCCCGGGCAGGGATCCCGCGAAAAAGATCTGTCCCAGATGCGTGCGCGACGAGGAAACCGTTGCGCATGCACTGGTACACTGCCCGGGCGTTGCCGATCTGTGGGGCTACGTCGAACGACTGCTGTCGCGTGTGGCGCCGATTCGATTAACCGCCGAGTCTGTGGTGAACATCAAGCCGCCTCCTCCCTTCAGAAATGAAGCAGAGGCGGTCTTTCTGTGCGTAATAGCCATGATGAAAGAGGTTGTGTGGTGGACGCGCCTGAAAGGTCTGAGGTCGGGTGACTTTCTCTCCGGCCATCACCTGGTTTACTTCTTCCGATACCACTTCGGAAGAAGAATCAGGATGGAGAGAGAAGTGCTTGGTCCCAGACAGTTTTATGAAAGGTGGGTGAAAGAAGCGAGAATGGCCCGTGTAAATGGGCCTTCTCTCTACATTGTTCTGTAGGTGAAGAAGTGAAGAGGAAAGGGGGAGCGCCTCCTCTCTGGGCTTCCCCCGCGAAAAGAGTTGCACACTTTTCGGGGGTATGTGCAATCCCCAACACGCCCCCTCCCTTTTGAGGACTTTTTATTGTTATATTATTATTGTTATTCCTTTTTTCTTTACTCGATTTATGTAAACTCCCCCACTGTGTAAATGTCCCCTTCTTTTGTGCCCTCGTGGCAAATAAATAGAAATTTATCTATCTATCTATCTATCTATCTATCTATCTATCTATCTATCTATCTATCTATCTTGATAGAGTAAGACACGCTTCACATCGGCTCCGCTATTCCATCGGAATTAACCCTTACTATAGTAAGTACCAGAGAATTTTTTCAGTGCAACATATTTGAAACACTTGCCCCTGTTATTTAGGGAGACATTTTTACATTTACCCCCTTTTTAGGGGGTAAAATAAATATCTATTTTGCTGTAAAATCTCTTTCTTGGTAGCATGGCGGAAAAGATGGCAGACATGTCTGCCATTAGCTCTGCCACGCCCCCCCCCCCCCAGTCTGAAGAACAAAAAGAAATAGATACAACAAAACTAGAAACGAAACAAACAAGGAAAATGAAAAAAACAAATGTTACGGAAAATGAGTAAATGGAAAACAAACAAACAGAAAATAAGAACACAAATAACAACAAGGCAACTTTCGCCCAGAAAACAAAACAGTCCATAACATATACACCAATAGACTTAACTGCCGCCAGAGAAAAACTGGCAGAAGCAAAAAAACACATAGTCTTGGGGGAGAACGGAATGTTTTCCATTAACCCCCCCCCCCCCCCAGAATTCAAGAAAGCGAGAACAGAGAGCACAGTTCTCTTCAGAACAATATTAAACCAAACGAGAAAGCCAGCACAGCACAGCCAAATGGAGATAGAGTTGGTCCTAAAAGACTATATGAAGAATATTCTCTTCATACGAAAGGACCGACTCTATGGCAGCATTTCGGTCTTAACAAAAGACAAGGAAACGGCGCAGAAGCTTTCCCTAAGCCCACTCTCATCAACAACATACAGCTTCTATCCCTCCTACATGGGTAGAAGAACACAGAGAGTCAAAGTACAAACAATGCTGCCCACAATGGACTTCTGGTGGGCTATTGCTGGCTTCATAGACATGGGCGAGGACACAGTGCTGTCAATGGGGAAGGCATCTGGAGATGCGTTCCTGGGAATGGGCCTCGACCTACTAGTCCAAATGAGGCCCGAAAGAGTGGCACAAATCCCGGATCGAATCTGGCTGGATGACCTCACCACAATAGATATAATTGTAGAGGGGAGAAGACCAGCATGCTATTTATGCACGGAAAGGGGACACGTTAAGGCTAACTGCCCGAAACGTATCCCCCAAAAAGGACTATTGCCCACACCCACCACAAACAGAACACCAACACCACCCACCTCCAAAAATACACTAATACCACACACAGCAAACAAAATACTGACACCTCCAACCACAAGCACAACACAAACATCACCACCACCAGCACCAAACACAAGCACGACACAAAAATCACCACCACCATCACCAACCACAACACAAACATCACCACCACCATCACCAACCACAAGCACGACACAAACATCACCACCACCACCACAAAACGCATTCCAAACAAATAATAAAAAAAACAGCAACAAATCTACCCCTCCCGCAAAAAAAAAACAACCAGACACCACGTCCCTCCCACCTAGCGCTGAAGAGTTTCCCCCAACTTCTGAAGAAGAAGGAGGAGAAGCCTTCAGACAAGTTAAAAGAAAAAAAAGAAAGCACACACCCAGCACACCACAAATAACCCACACACAAACACCAACTCCAATCAAAAACACCCCACCCTCAACAAACAAAATTAAATCTGCGCCTCCCCTCTCCGAAACATTGACAGCATCACACAAAAAGACGTTGCAATACACATATATAAATAAAGAAAACAAAAAACTGTTTAAATTAATAAACAATAGCCCTTTGGTGCAGACCGAAGGGCCAAACTTTATCTCAACAGAGAACTTCACCCATTTAAAAACGATAAAGGTCCCTCTGGACCTTTATCGTTCCTTAAAAGAACAATTTAGACAGGAGGTGAGCCCCCCCCCCTGTTTAAATTAAAACCGTTAAATCGCGTCCTCTTGAAAGATCTCCCCTTAACCTCCCCTCTCCCTGACACAACTCCAAATACCCCAACCCCACCACACTCGGGTACCCCCACACCACCACAAAACATCCCTCCACCCAACACACCTGACGCCATGGAAATTACACAACCCGGAGAGGTAGGTGCTTTTCTTTCTTCACTTTCAACACCAAAATAGATCAATTGAGAGTTGGCTGTTTGAACGCGCGTGGCCTGGGCTCAGCTTGGAAGCAAGCAAAGCTTCTAAGTGACCTCAGGTCACGAAGTATAGATGTGATGGTTGTTTGCGAGAGTCGGATCAGCAGCGTGCGACAGCTGGCGCCCGCCTTCGATGACTTTGAGATGCACGCATCTCTCTGTCAACCCGGAGGCGGGGGGGGGGGGGAGTTGCCGTACTGCTGGATAAACGTCTGACTCTCGACGTACAGATTGTTCACTCGGACCCGGGGGGTCGATTACTGGTGCTGGACGTCGGAGGCGGTGAAGGCGGGGCTTTCAGATTGGTCGGTCTTTATGCCCCCTTCGGGGCTGAAAGAGCCGACTTCTTCCAGCGTCTGGAGACTTTTCTAGGAACGTCGCGTTCCCTGCTTTTAGTGGGGGACTGGAATGGAATCCTAGAAGCGCGTTGGGACTATGCAGGGGCATATCCCGATAGAGGGGGGTGTAGCAGCCTCAAGGGGTTACTCGATCGATTCGACTTGGTCGATAGATTTCGACTAGATTGTCCAACTGCGCCAACCTGGACCTGGGCAAACCGCAGTGGACAATCTAGATCGTACCTAGATAGGTTTTTGGTTAGGAGTAAGGATAGGGACGTATTTAGTTGTCCAGAATTGATCATGGTTGGCTATTCAGATCACAAATTAGTGACCTGCGTCGTCAACCTTGATAGAACGCATAGACAGGGTCCCGGTTACTGGAAGATCAACTTGTCCTTGTCGGCAAAGAAAGATTACAGGAACCGGATTAGTAGCTTAGTTAAGATGCGGTTGACGGGAGCGATCGTCAACAGCAGGTGGTGGGTATCTCTAAAGAGAGAGATTAGAGTAAGTTCGATAGGTTACAGTAAGGAACTAGCGGCGAATAGAAATAGGATGGAAAGGGAGTTAACAGATAAACTAGAAGAGGCGATTAGGAGCGGAGATGTGGCCAGAGTGTTAGCGGCGAGAACGGCATTGAACCAGTTCTTTGACGCGAAGCACGAAGGCTGCGTTGTCCGAAGTAAAATACGTGCTTTAGGAATCGAGGGGACCAAAGCTGTTAGCTGGGCCCGCGTGACAGAAGCCAATAGTGGGATTAAATCCACCATTCGGTCTTTGCGAGACCAGGATGGACAGGTGATCCTTGAACCTGAGCGGATGTGCGAGGCCTTTCAAAGGCACATTGCTCGACTGTTCGGAGGGGGCGGGGGGCCGGACGGGGATGTGGACTTCGGTCCATATCTCGACGGTCTACCGCGTCTTTCGAGCGGCGAAGCGGAGTGCGAAAGGCCAATCACAGCCACTGAAATCGGGGAAGCGCTCAGCCAATGCAGCAGACGCAAATCCCCGGGTCTCGATGGTCTACCATACGAACTTTATTTAGCTATGCCGGTCTTGTTCTCCGAACTCCTCGAGGCTGTCTATTGCAACTGGCAACAGAACGGGAGAATTCCCTGTTCTGTGACCAAGGGCGTGGTCACACTAGTGAGGAAGGACGAGAGCAAGGGGGACGACTTAAGTAACTTTAGGCCCATAACTCTGCTGAATGCAGAGTTACAGATTTTGGCCAAGGTGTTGGCGAAGAGGTTGGCGCTTGTGGTGGGTGGTTTGGTGGGAGACGCGCAGTCATGCGCTATCCCGTCCAGGTCCATTCACGACAACCTCCACCTCATGCGATACATCGTAGAGAGGGTTGGCAACGAACCCGGCTTTGGTGGGGCCCTGATCAACTTGGATCAATCTAAGGCGTTTGATAGGGTCGACCATGGTTACCTGGATGCGGTGCTAACGGCGGCGGGCTTCGGACCCGTTTTCAGGGGCTGGATTTCTGCCATGCACAGTGGCAACATCTACTCTAGGATTAAAGTAAACGGCTACCTCTCGGAGCCGTTTCAAATCACCCGGTCCATCAAACAGGGGTGCCCCTCTCCTCCCTTCTGTACGTATTGACTCTCGAGCCACTGCTGCGGAAGTTGGAGTTGCTGCGGGGCATACCCCTGGAACCGGGATTGCACAAAGCGGTCTCGGCCTATGCCGACGACGTAACAGTAATGGTGGCGGACGCCTCGGAAATCGGGGCGATCGCCACCCTACTGGAGGAATACGAAAGGCTGACGGGGGCTAGGCTGAACCAGGACAAGTCAGTCGGTTTGCAACTCGGAACGTGGAGGGGCAAACCGATGCCGTTAGACGGTGTCGTCGGGCGGTGGACGGAGGGCCCAGTGAAGCTGCTCGGGGTCTGGTTCGGACCGGACCTCCAGGTGGAGAAGAATTGGGGCGAGGTGACGAGCAGGGTGTTTGCGCTGACCCAGAAGTGGACCAAGTGCAAACTATCACTGAAAGGTCGGGCGGAGGTGGCGAACGCTTACATAGTGTCCGTCATCTACTACCGCCTGACCGTCGTGCCTTGCCCCAAGGAAAAGATCACCATCATGGAACGCATGCTCTTCCAGTTCCTCTGGAAGAAGAGGCCTCCCATGGTGAGGAGATCCATCTGCTGCCAGCACCCTTCGAAAGGAGGGCTGGGTATGCCGTGGCTGTTGATGCGTAGGCACGCATTGAGGCTACGGCATCTACAGGTATTCCTCAACGGTCAGCCGGTGTGGGCCCCGTTTGTGAGGCGAGCCTTCCCACAGCTCGTCTCGCTCACCGAACTGCAATCCTGGGTGAAGCAAAGACCGAGAAAACTGGGCAACTGGCACACCGAGTGTGCCCAGGCGCTCACGGCTATCTGGCAAGCGGACCCGACTATCAGTGGAGAATCCACCTCGACATTCTATAGAGGGCTGGTGGCTAGCAGGGGCGACGACACCCTTGGAGACTCGCTAGGCATGGAGGAGAACGAACTGGCCAGCCTGTTCGGTAGAACTTTCGGCCCGGGACCCATGGACAACTTCCAGAGGTCCCTAGCCTGGCAGTGTTACCGGGAGGCTCTGCCCGTTCAAGAAAAGCTCTACAGACACGGGCGCCCGGGCAGGGATCCAGCGAAAAAGATCTGTCCCAGATGCGTGCGCGACGAGGAAACCGTTGCGCATGCACTGGTACACTGCCCGGGCGTTGCCGATCTGTGGGGCTACGTCGAACGACTGCTGTCGCGTGTGGCGCCGATTCGATTAACCGCAGAGTCTGTGGTGAACTTCAAGCCCTTCAGAAATAAAGCAGAGGCGGTCTTTCTGTGCGTAATAGCCATGATGAAAGAGGTTGTGTGGTGGACGCGCCTGAAAGGTCTGAGGTCGGGTGATTTTCTCTCCGGCCATCACCTGGTTTACTTCTTCCGATACCACTTCGGAAGAAGGATCAGGATGGAGAGAGAAGTGCTTGGCCCCAGACAGTTTTATGAAAGGTGGGTGAAAGAAGCGAGAATGGCTCGTGTAAATGGGCCTTCTCTCTACATTGTTCTGTAGGTGAAGAAGTGAAGAGGAAAGGGGGAGCGCCTCCTCTCTGGGCTTCCCCCGCGAAAAGGGTTGCACACTTTTCGGGGCTATGTGCAATCCCCAACACGCCCCCTCCCTTTTGAGGACTTTTTATTATTATATTATTATTGTTATTCCTTTTTTCTTTACTCGATTTATGTAAACTCCCCCACTGTGTATTTGTCCCCTTCTTTTGTGCCCTCGTGGCAAATAAATAGAAATTTATCTATATTTCCTACTTATCACATCTTGTAATATGGATTTCCTCTTATGTTGAAGCTAAGACAATTTGTAAAGCATGAGACTGTTGTTAAATGATGATGGATCAAGAAGCGTGCGGGTACACATGCACACACACACACACGTACAGATATACACACGCATTCATACAAGTACATTCATGCGTGCAATGTATTTGTATAAATATATATATATATTCTTTTACCCTTTACCTGTTCCAGCCATCTGGCAGAGGCCATGCCATATATATATATATATATATATATATGAACCAGTCAGACCCCGACGGCTGAGATCAAGCCGTTTCGACGGCTAATTCGCCGTCGAAACGGCTTGAGCTCAGCCGTCGGAGTCTTACTGGTTCCTATTACCCACTCTACTACCCTAAGTATTGAGTACTTTGGTGCGTTATGGTCCACCTGGTTCCTTACCACATTTCCTTCGTTATATATATATATATATATATATATATATATATATATATATATATATATATATATATATATATGTCTGTATGTATGTGTGTGTGTTTGTTTGTGTGTGTGTGTATGTGTGTTGTGTGTTTATGCACACGGCGCGTATGCCTAAGATGAAAACAAACAAATAAACAAAACAGAAAAGAAAGTGAAAAAAAACCCCAAAACAAAAACACACGAACTAAACGGAAGGGGTTTCTGAAGAGCGTAGGGGTAAGATATTGTAGAAAAACTGAAAGGGAAGTAAGGATGTAGAGTAAATGAAGGGCTCCCCTTCATTGAACCCCATGTTTTCTCACAGTGAGTCATGATTCTTTGGCAGATTTTTGTCTGGGTTGTTTTAGATTGCATGTAACCATGAGTAAAATAAATCGTGGAGTGGAATATATATATATATATGTATATATATATACATATATATATATATATATATGTATATATATACATATATATACATATATATATATGTATGTATATATATATATATTTATATATGTATCTACACAAAAAATATATATATATACATATACATATATATATATATATGCATGAAGAAATCCCTTTAAAATAAGAAAATGCAAAAAGCAAAAGAAAACAAGTATGATGACTGCAAGAAGTGAGCGGAAGTAAAACGGATGAGTTTAGGGTTGGGGTTTGCTAAGCTTGGGCTTGAAGGGGTCGGGTTTGTCGTTGTCGGGTGTTTAGGGTCGGGGAGGGGCTTGTGTACTTCCACTGTAAATATTGTCAGTGTTGTTGATGTTGTTGCTGTTGTCTTTTTTTTCGTCTATTCCATTTATATATATAACATCTGCGTGTATATATATGCACTTATATATATATATATATGCATATATATATATATATATATATATATATATATATATATATATATATATATATATATATATATATATATATATATATATAGAAAGGATAAAACTAAATATATATATATATATATATTTATATTTAGTTATAGATTTCTTTTTGTCCTCTTATATTTTTGTTGGCGGAGCAGAATGTTTTAGCCTGTCTGCCTTTTGGAGTGTCCGTCTGTGTGTCTCTCTGTGTGTCTGTCTGTGTGTCTGTCTGTGTGTCCGTCTGTGTATCCGTCTGTGTATCTGTCTGTGTGTCCACCTGTGTGTCTGTCTGTGTGTCTGTCTGTGTGTCCACCTGTGTGTCTGCATGTCTGTCTGTCTGTCCATCTATATGTCTGTTTGTCTGTTTATTTATGTTAACCGTTTGGTATGTAGCATGTGTGTGTGTGTATGCGTGGAGTGAGGTGGTGTGTGTGTGTGTGTGTGCGTGGAGTGAGGTGGTGTGTGTGTGCGTGGAGTGAGGTGGTGTGTGTGTGCGTGGAGTGAGGTGGTGTGTGTGTGTGTATGCGTGGAGTGAGGTGGTGTGTGTGTGTGTGAGTGGAGTGAGGTGGTGTGTGTGTGTATGCGTGGAGTGAGGTGGTGTGTGTGTGTGTGTGTATGCGTGGAGTGAGGTGGTGTGTGTGTGTGTATGCGTGGAGTGAGGTGGTGTGTGTGTGTGTGTATGCGTGGAGTGAGGTGGTGTGTGTGTGCATGTGCGGTATAATTATTTGCGTGCACGCAATACTTTGAGTATATATGTATACACACATACACATATAAATGGGTATGTGTGTATCCACATGTACCTATGCACATACATTTATATATATATATATATATATGTGTGTGTGTGTATGTATGTGTGTGTGTGTGTATGTGTGTGTGTATTTACACCTGTCTGTGCGTGTGTCTTTCTGTCAGCGTAACTCTCTCAGAGTCTGCCTCCTACTTTCTTTTCACTCCATTCCAGATTTACTCTGAGAAACACCCCACCTCCTCCCCTCTCTTTGTCTCTCTGTGTCTCATCGTGGACACGCACACACACACACATACACACACGCACATATACACACATACACACTCATACACGCACAGACACACTCGCACACACACACACGTACATATACACACATACATACCCAGCACAGACACACACCACCTCACTCCACGCATACTCACACACACACACACACACATACACACTCATGCACACACACACACGCACATTTACACACATACACACTAATACACATGGATACACATTCATACATACACACACACACACACATTTACACACATACACACACATTCACACTCATGCACGCACATATACACACATACACACTCATACACGCACATACACACACTACCTCACTCTACGCGTACACATACACACACACACGCACATACACACTCAAACACACGCATACACGCACATACACACACTACCACACTCCACACGTACATATATACACACACACACGCACATACACGTACATGCACACTCATACACGCACATATACACACACCACCTCATTCCGCGCACGCAAAGACATGTAAATACACACATGCAAATATACAAACATATCTACCACTCCACCTCACGCACACACAGACGTGCAGACACGCACGCACACACACACACACACACACCATATACACACACACACACCATATATACAAACACACACACAGATTTCAGGTCATCTCCCCCTATTCTAGGCGCCTATATTCTGAATCATCACGTTTTCTACGTTTTGGGTTCCATCCAAGTTGATTGCATATGGGAGGCCTCACACACACACACGCACACGCACACACGCACACACACACACACACATACACACACACACTCACACATACACAAACCCACCCATACACACACACACATATATATATATATATGTATACATACACGCCTATGTATGACTATTTACACATGTACTTTTGTATGTATACATGCACACTTACACACTTACACACACGTGAACACAACACACATGTATATATATTTATATATACACATACACACACATATATATATGTATATATGTATATGTATATATGTATATATGTATATGTATATATGTATATGTATATATGTATATGTATATGTATATATGTATATGTATATATGTATATGTATATATGTATATGTATACATGTATATGTATATACGTGTGTATGTGAATGTGTGTAATAGTTTGTATCAATCTTTCTCTCCCCCTCTCTCACCCTTTCTCCCAATTTCCCCCCTCTCTCTCTTTATATATATATATACACAGTCCAACAGTTCATTATATGTAAGGGAGACATTGTATGACCTTCTGGTATAGTCCGGTCATCTTGACCTTGTCACTAACTACCGACCAGATACCCAGGAAACGAAGCCAATATGCAAAGTTTCATTTCTTTTGTACTACTTTCTGTATGTGTGCGTGCATGTGTATATCTGCGTGTATTCGTGCGCCTGTGTAAGTCCTTGAAGTTACTGTCTCTTTTTCACATTCTCTTCCTTCTTATACATACACATGTACACATGTACAGATATATGTATGCATATTTACACACACACACACGTATATATATATAATATATACACACACATTGATGCTACATCAATATACGTAGACACCTGTGTATATTGATGACTATGCTTATTGTCTTGTCGAACAATAAGCATAGTCTATATAATCGATGATTAAATACTAAGAGTGGTTTGATTAAATGGTGGGCATGAGTTCAATGGTTAAGTTAGTTAATTTATAAAGACACCAGTTAAAGTAGAACAAGCAAGTGACATCACAAATACTAATAACTAATCCGAATATATCCTCAACGTAAACAACAAAATGAGACTAGACTACCTCCCGTAAATTGAATAAAGAGTTCGGTTTGAAACTCCGACAATATTTCCGAATATGAGAGACATCTGTGAATATGATACAGCAGCTGAAACATTCTGACCATGGCAACCAATGTGAGGAGATTTATCTGAATAAATCAATGCATATATTATTATTAGTCAGGCGGTGAATTGGCAGTATCGGTAGAGGGTTGGACGCCATGCTTTGACGCATAGAGTTACGGCCCTTGCCATTCTGAGTTCAAATCCCGCCGAAATTAACTTTGCCTTTCATCATTCTAATGTCGATAAAACTATGTACCAGTCAAGTAACCGACTTCCCCCTTCTACGTAATTGCTGGCCCTGTGCTTCAATTAGAAACTACTCTTAATTAAAGGGCAGTGGATTGGCAGAATCGGTAGAGGGTTGGACATCATGCTTTCTAGCATAGAGTTACGGCCCTTGCCATTCTGAGTTCAAATCCGGTCGGGGTTAACTTTGCCTTTCATCCTTACAGGATCGATAAAATAAAGTACCAGTAATACACTGGGTATTTACTGGCCTTGTGCCAAAAGTAGAAACAATTATTATTAGTCAGATGTCATTGCCTTTCCCTTGGACAACATTGGTGGTGTGGAGAGGCGAGGCTGGTATTCCTGGGCTACAGCGACTACTGGTCTTCTCAAACAACCTTGCCCGGTCTTGTGCCTTGGAGGGGAAATTTCTAGGTTCAAATCCCATGGTCATTCGTGACCGAGGGGTGTCTTTACCTTAGACAGGTGCCCATGTCCAGCATATTTGACTCTTGTTGAGATTAGTTTTCCAAGAGTATATGTGGTTAGGTTGTTCGGTTGACGACCGTAAGATCGTGAGTTCGATTCCAAATAGTGCGTTGTGTTCTTGAGCAAGACACCATTTTTCACGTTTTTCCAGACTATTTAGCTGGCAATAATGAGTTGGCATAAATGCGATACAAAGAGAGCTCTTCGCCACGTACTGTAACACGCTGAATCTCCCTGAGAACTAAGAGTATACGTGTTTATATAATTCTTAACGATTTTGGGGGCGTTAATTTCACAAGCCGGCTGTTTCGTTGACCAAACATTTGGAAAAAAATCATCGTCGGGACCGACGGAGATCCAAGTGTATATTTATCTAAAAAACTTCCATCTTAATTTTATGTGAGCGTTATGTATTAATGCTTTTACTAACAAAGAATTTGAGCACTCACATTAAAATTACCTCTTACTTTTCAAAGAATCATCTAAACAGCATCACTACTTCCTGCTACGTAAATTAAATTATGTTATGTTCTATCTGACCATTTCCCAAATATTTTTTCCTTTCATATAAATGAAATATTTAAACATATATTCAAATTTGAAAATTTGCTCTGAAGTTATAAACATTAAGTTTTTATATATAAAAAAAGAAGAATGCTTATATTGCTGTTACTTATTATTTCCATTACACACCAAAACAGCCATCCATCGAGGAATAGATATATTCACATATGCATACATTCATACATGACGACATACAAACACACTTGCAAATATATATATACACATGTATAAATATGTATATATACATACATACATATACACACCCATATATATATATATATATATATATATATATATATATATATATATATATATATATATATATATAAATAAACGGAAAAATGAAACGAAATTTCATTTCCCACTCTTAGTACGGCTGTTACTTAAATATAAGTATGTACATACTTATATATATATATAATTATATATGCGATAAATATATATATATATTTATATATACATATATGTATATATGTATATATATATAGATTACATATATCTATCTAAATATATGTATATATATATGTGTGTGTGTGTGTATATACATGCATATATATATATGTAAATATATATATGTAAATATATATATATGTAAATGTATATATATATATATATATGTGTGTATATATATATATAAACGCATATATATATATATTTATATATATATATATATATATATATAATGTATGTATAAGTGTGTGTGTGTGTGTGTGTGTGTGTGTGTGTGTGTGAGTGTGTTGTATGTATAATTTATTCTTGATCAATTTCTTTCTTATTCATGGAGAAAGTGTTTCTGACTAGAATCCAATTTCAAAATAACATGTAATTGGATATCTTCTTCTTCTTCTTCTTCGTCTTCTTCTTCTTCTTCGTCTTCGACTTCGTCTTCTTCTTCTTCTTCTTCTTCTTCTTCTTCTTCTTCTTCTATTAATGATAATAATGGTTTCTTCTATAGACACAAGGCCAGCAATTTTTTGGTGGGAGGGGAAAGTGGATTAAATCGACCCAGTGCGTGCCTGGTACTTTATTTTATCGACCCTGTAAGGATGAAAGGCAAAGTTAACCTCGGCGGATTTGAACTCAGATCATAAAGTGCCGTAACTCTATGCTGCACAGCATGGTGTGCGACGCTCTACCGATTTTGCCAAACCATCTGATTTAGGCACAATGCTAACAATTTGGAGGTATGGAAAGTCAATTAAATTTACCCAGTACGTAACTGGTACTTTATTTTATCGACCCCGTAAGGATGAATGTCAAAATTAACCTCGGCAGGATTTGAATTCAGAACATAACGGGTGTAATTCAATGCCGCAAGGTTTGTTGTCCAACGCTCTACCAATACAACCAATCCACCACCCTTAGAATTGTTTCCACTTTTAGCACAAGGCCAGCAATTACCCAGTACATTACTGCTACTTCATTTTATCGACCCCGTAAGGATGAAAGGCAAAGTTGACCTCGGCAGGATTTGAACTCAGATCATAAAGGGGCGTAATTCTATGCTGCAAAGCATGGTGTCCGACGCTCTACCGATACTGCCAATCCATGATTTCTAATTAGGCACAAAGCCAACCATTTTCGGGGAGGGAAAGTTGATTAATTGACACTAGTGCATTACTGGTACTTTATTTTATCGACTTCATAAAGATGAAAGACAAAGTTAACCTCGATAGCGTTTAAAAGCAGAATGTAAAGATCAAGAACAAATGCCACAAAACATTTTACGCAACGCTGTCACGATGTTGCCAATCACATGGGACATGAAGGAAAAGCAATGCCAATAATAATAGAAGCACTTGGTATGATAAAATAAATAACAACAAACTCTTTGTAGCTGTAACTGGGTTCACAATACTAGACGCTGTCACACACACACACATGCACACACACATGCACACACACACACACACACACACACACACACACACACACACACACACACACACACACACACACACACACACACGCACGCACGCACAAACACACGCACTCACACACACATACACACACGCACACACACACACACACACAAACAAACACACACACACAGATCAGCTAGAAACAGTCCACATCCTTGGCAAGACATTATCGATTCAATAATACAGCTCAAGTAGAGCCATCTTTACACACAGCACACATCCTATATAATAAACACCTAATAAAACAAAACAACACAACTCACACAACATGTTCTACTCAATAAAATAACCCAACCTACATTACACACAGCAAATACAACAGAACAAACCCCCAAACAGCACATGACACATCTAGCTAAGCCCCCAAAACAAAACATGACTGGCGCACGTACACTAACGGGAGGAGTCGATACTACTCCACTCTCACAAAAATAAGAACACCAAATGCCCCACCCTGCTTCCCCAAGAATACCAACGTCCACCACCCGATGTAGAAATGCATTTGAAATAGCAATAATAATGGTGTATGATGTAGGCTCAAGGGCAACAATTTTAGGCGAAGGGAAAATCAATTAAATCGACTCCAGTGCGATACTAGTACTTTTTTTTTATCGATCCCGTAATGTTGAAAGGCAAAGCTAACCTCGGTAGGATTTGAAAGGGCTGTAACTCTATGCCGCGAAGCATTGTGTCCGACGCTCTACCGATAGTGCCAATCCTGAAAAAACAATAATAATTGTTTCTACTTTAGGCACAAGGCCTGCAATTTTTTGGGTTGATTAAATCGACCCCAGTGCATTCCTAGTACTTTTTTTATCGACCCCGTAAGGATGAAAGGCAAAACTAACCTCTGCAGGATTTGAATTCAGAACGTAAAGGGCCGTAACTATATGCCACCACAAAGCATATTGTCCGACGCTTTACCGATACTGTTAATCCACCACCCTTGAAATATCAATAATAAAAATATTAATAACAGTTTTTAATTTAGGCACAAGACCAGCAATTTGAGAGGAAACAGAAGCCGATAAAATCGACACGAATACTTGACTGGTACTTTATTTTACCGACCCCGAAACGATGAAAAGAAAATTTGATTTCGGCAGGATTTTACTTAGAACGTACCATTCCGTAAGAAATATGGCAAAGCATTTCTTCAGTTTCTCTAGCGATTCTGTCAATACATAGCTGTCACTCCTGAAATAATAACAATACAACAATACTAAGAATAATAAGAAAAACAATAGCAACAATGGCAACAATAGCAATATGGAAGGCCGAGTTAGATAGAAGTGAAAGCTGTAGATGTGGTAAATATTATAAATGGAAATCAACAAAAACAGAATATATGACATGACCTATTTCAGAAAATACACTTAGTATGAATACAGTGACGAATATATATATATATATATATGTGTGTGTGTGTGTGTGTGTGCGTGTGTGTGTGTGTGTACGTAAGTATATATTTACATACAAACATATATACGCATGTATATATATGTATATGTGTGTGTGTGTATATATATATGTAAATCTATCTATATATTTAAGCAAAAGGGATATTCAATTTGTTGGTAATTCAACAAATATAAATGTTTATAACTGATTCAGAGCACTCGACAAGTTTTCTGGAGTATAATATTCAATGATATTAAATAAATGGAAACTATATTTATAAAACCATATTTATTCTATTATATATATTTCAAGGGCACCAAAACTTTGGTACGCTTTCATCAGATAAAATACAAAGTTTGTTTTATAAATTTTGACATAACCAAGAAAAAGATACTTTAACGGTTCAAGTTTTCCTTGGATAGTGAAGGGATAAGAGAAGAAAAGTCAGATATTTCAAATTATTAAGATGAGTATGCAAATGAGGTTGAGGTATAGGGCTGGAAAAAAAAACGTTATTTTAGACGCTATGCAGAATTTAAATAATTAGGATATATGTATGAATGAGTAGGAAGAAGAAAAAGGAAGAATATCTCTATTAATCTTATAACAGAACTATTCTCTTCTTGCAGACATCATCAACATTCCACTTTCAGAAGTATTTTTAATTTATGATATTCATTACACTTGACTATATCTTGTACACCTTCAAAATGATCCTATTTTCTTTAAAAATTTAAATTTAAATTTAAATGTAAATTCTTTTAAATGATCTTCTTTCTTAATATTTTTTTATATTTCTACTATTTTTACCTTTTGACATTAATTTTTTTAATATATATATTTGAAAATATTTTTTACTTCTGACATTATTATTTTCCTAATGATACCCCTCTAAATATATGTTTTTAGATGTAGATTGATAATCTTTAATTGACAATCTGAAAATTTATCCTCTTTACGATAGTTCTTCGAAATGCACATTACGTTTTCCCTCTCACTTTGATCTTCAAACTTTCACACATCTTTCGATTAAAATAATTAATCTCACACAAAATAATATATAATTTTCTCTATATGTTTTCTGAGTAAATCATTCATCAATTTTAACGATTAACAAACAAGATTGGAGTTATCTTTCCCTTTTCAATCATACAAACATAAACATGATATAATATAATATGTACGATTAACTATATGACTTCGCTAAATTAACAATATTCTGAAAACATTTTCAATGCTGGAACAAAATATTCAATCTACAAATTGTTCTCCTCTTACAACTTAAACCACCTGTTTTTTTTTTATGTAAAATGCAAAATCAACATCCTTCATAACTCATATTAGAAATATAAACAATTAATAATTGTAAATTATTTCTATTTCTATAATACTTATACATGCGCAATTATTAATATATATAGATATTTATATATTTATAACCTATTGTAATGTAATAAGATAAAATATACTTACAACCATAATTCTTCATATAATCTAATTGATTATATATACAATATTATAACTCATAATAAAACTAAATAAATTTAAATTCTGGAATCATATTCCACGATGTTAATTCCTTTTAAATTAACGTAAATACAAGCTCTTCCTTTTTTCTTCTTCCTACTCATACATACATATATCCTAATTATTTAAATTCTGCATAGCGTCTAAAATAACGTTTTTTCCAGCCCTATACCTCAACCTCATTTGCATACTCATCTTAATAATTTGAAATATCTGACTTTTCTTCTCTTATCCCTTCATTATCCAAGGAAAACTTGAAGCGTTAAGGTATCTCTTTCTTGGTTATGTCAAAATTTATAAAACAAACTTTGTACTTTATCTGATAAAAGTGCCCTTGAAATATATATAATAGAATAAATATGGTTTTATAAATATAGTTTCCATTTATTTAATATCATTGAATATCTATATACTTAGATAGATTTACATATATACATACACACACATATATGTACTTACATATATGCACACACACACATATACGTATATAGATGCGTATATATGTATGTATATAAATATATACTTACGTACACACACACACACACACATATATATATATATATATATATATATATATATATATATATATATATATATATATATATATATATACATGTATATTATGTTCCATGAGAGTGCTGCAAAATTCAGGCTAGTCTCACATAAATCACGAGGCATTGCTCGAATTTGCAGCAATCATATGGACATTAATCTCATGATAAAAGTCACACACGTACACACATACATCGCACACAGGCACATACACACATACACACACACTTTCACAAATACAAACAGCCAGACACTCACATACATAGTTATAGACACATACATACACACACATATATTCGACACTTATTCGAACGTGCTAATTTGTATGTGTATATATGTGTGTGTATAGTGTATATATATATATATATATATATATATATATATATATATATATATATATATATATATATATATATTTGTATATATGTGTGTGTGCATAGTGTATATATATATATGTATATATATATATATATATATATATATATATATATATATATATATGTATATGTGTGCGTGTATAGTGTACATATATATATATATGTATATATATCTGTATATATGTGTGTGTATCGTATATATATATATATATATATATATCTGTATATGTGTGTGAGTGTTTGTATATATATATCTGTATATGTGGTGAGTATTTGTATATATGTATATATATATCTGTATATGTGTGTGAGTGTTTGTATATATGTATATATATATCTGTATATGTGGTGAGTGTTTGTATATATGTATATATATATCTGAATATGTGGTGAGTGTTTGTATATATGTATATATATATCTGTATATGTGCTGAGTGTTTGTATATATGTATATATATATCTGTATATGTGTGTGAGTGTTTGTATATATGTATATATATATCTGTATATGTGGTGAGTGTTTGTATATATGTATATATATATCTGTATATGTGTGTGAGTGTTTGTATATATGTATATATATATCTGTATATGTGCTGAGTGTTTGTATATATGTATATATATATCTGTATATGTGTGTGAGTGTTTGTATATATGTATATATATATCTGTATATGTGGTGAGTGTTTGTATATATGTATATATATATCTGTATATGTGGTGAGTGTTTGTATATATGTATGTAAATGATGTAGATTTGCGAATAATGTAAAGCTGCAATAAATGTACCAATAAAAGAAGCCATTGTTTCACAAAAGTCCTAACATGTTTTTATTTATATATCAATACACACACAGACACACATATAGACAGATAGACAGACACACACACAGCCATACACACACACATACATACAAGCAAAGTCACAGATGCATATATATAATCTACGTATACATAAGACTATATACGTATATCTGTGGCGATACACACGCACACACACACGCACACATAAATATATCTATATATATACATACACACACACACACACATATATATATATATATATGTATATGCATAGGCATATATATGTAAATGCATATGCATATACATATATATGTATATGCATATATATATGTATATGCATATATGTATATGTATATGCATATATATATAAATATGTGTATAATACATACACACACACACATATGTACTTTAAATATATACATTCTTACGCATACACAGACATATATATATATAAATATATATATATATATGCAGGCGTATCCACACTTTACACACACGCACATACATACACACATAATTATGATGCCAATCTCCCTTTATAGGTTTCCAAGTGTACTTTGATCATCCATTGATCAATTTAGATCATAACAGAGCCACAGCAATTGTAAAGTATCTATCAATATATTTATTATATGACCATCATATAACAACAGTGCCTTTTGCTGTTTACCACCTCCACCACCACCACACTACTGTAACCAACCAAGTATCAATACCACCACCACCAACAACACCACATATACTATTACTACAACCATAGCCAATATCACACAAACACACTACTGCATGCAACAAACCAGCACGGCAAACAATATTTTCATCACATATACATATAAATATAAATACATGAATATATATACACAGATGCGCATATATATATATATATATATATATATATATATATATATATATATATAATAAGGACAAAGTGGAGGTGTTACAGATATATATATATATATAAACATATAATAAGGACAAAGTGGAGGTGTTACAGATATATATATATATATATATATATATATATATATATATATATATATATATATATATATATATATGCACTCTCTCTCTCTCTCTCTCACACAGACACACACATACACATATATATTATGTATATGTGCGTGTGAGTGTGTATGTCCCTATGCATGTTCGCATATACTTCCCGTTTACCCTGTTAGCGGGAAGCTAAATGTGCTCTGTTCTATCGCTGATATATAAGCAGAAATACATACTAATATAATATCTGAATAAGGAAAATATGGACTTCTGAACTCTCTACGCACAATAAATCGGTAGCTTGCGATGTCTTTGCTATGTCTATACTGATACTAACATTTAAACTACATGACTGGAAGCTAAATGAAATCCGAGCTATTGATGTTAAAACCAGAAAACTTCTATCCAGCACTGGAAATTTCCACATCAATAGTGACATAGACTACCTCTATTAGAAATATAAACTGGGAGGTTGAGGTTTAACATTAGTCCAAATAACATTTGAGTTTCGCATCAAATCCCTCTGACAACATCTACGAACTACCAAGCGAAGAAGCCCATCTATAGAACATGCCTGTTTACATGAGGCAGATAACGCCATGAGAGTTGGGAAGGATTCTATTGAGAAATATTCCCTCCATGATAATCAAAAACTCACACTCAGGGCAATATCGGAATAAATTCCTGGATGAATTCCTGGATGAAAAGCTGCCCGTTGATTAGCAAAAAATCATGCATGTCTATATTGCCAGAAAGCTTCAACGGGAGAGTGGCAAATTAGTCTATCAATATCAGGTATATTGACTTTCAGTTTGAAGGATATGCTTTTGTAATCCAAGAACAGGAAATAATAACGAAATACTTGATGCACAAAAGAGATATGGATGTCGGCAAAAAAACCTTGATGTGACAACAGATGCAAACTCTGCGGACTAAACATTGAATATGTCACCTGCATCATCAGCCGCTGCCCAAAGATGTCATCACGATACTATCTACCTATGAGGAATGATGTAGTGGCCAAAACACTATGCAATGCAATCCGTAGTCACCGTGATAATAAACGAATAAAAAGTTCCAGTGATGTGGCGGACATAGGCAAACATAATATGAAACATGTAAACATAACAGACCAAACATAGTGATATGGAACGGAGAAAAGAAGGTGTGCTCAGTAGTGAAAATCATGCCCAGTAGATGTCAATATAATGCTAAATATCAGTGAAAAGGAGAAAAGCTGAACTAATGAGGAATTTGCACCTTTTAGATGTGTTCCTGTGATCATTGGGACTCTGGGATTTGTTAATAGCTGCCTCAGTACAAATGTTGAGAAGCTGGGCTTCACAGAATTGGAAAGAACACGGCTAGTTAGGAAGTTGCAAATACTGTCCATTAATGGAACTGTTAAAAATATGTAAAACATTTAGGAAATTTAGCATGTAATAACTGCATATACACATGATTAGATACAGAAGCATATTCACGTGTACATATATTATAATACATGTAATAACATCTGTACCTGTGCACAAACACACACACACACACACACACACACACACACACACACACACACACACACACACACACACACACACACACACACACACATACGTATTTACCTAGTTGACGTTGTCTAAATTCCAACGAAAGCGTTTTGTTTTTGTCAGAAACCGTCTCTCTGTCTCTATGGTGAATTTATAAAATAATTGTTTCTACATTTGGCACAAGGCCAGCAATCATCCAATGCATTACTAGTACTTTATTTTATCGGCTCCGTAAGGATGAAAGGCAAAGTTGACCTCGGCAGGAATTGAACTCAGACTGCAAAGGGCCGTAACTCTATGCTGCAAAGCATGGCGTCCGACCTTCTACCGAATTTATAAAATAATAAAACCAGAAGAACATACACACGCACACACACACACACCCACACAATCCCAAACACACATATATATATACATATTTATATATGTGTGTGTGTGTGTGTGTGTATACAGGAAGAAGAACTTCTCTTCTTAATCATTGCGTCCTAGGCTCGATTCCACTGTGTGGCATCTTGGGTCTGTATCATTTACCATAAACTCGTATCAACCGAAATTTGGTAGACGGAAGCTGTTTGGAAGCCCGTGGATTATAATGACAATGGTGATAACGATGAAAATAGAATGTTGAATAATTTTTGTTTAAACTTATATTCGTAAATTTACCATACACGTACGGCATATTGTTGGAAGATGCTTGGTTATTAATAATATAGGTTTCAACCACTAAAAGCGATAGTTATTAATACTAGTATATAATAATTTTTGTGCAGGGTTTCCCTGAGACATGAAAACTATTTCAAGGGTTTCACAAAGATGTGTGTGTATGGTCCCGTAACTTCTGATAGAGTTGTAGGGGCGCCGTTTTGACATACAGCGTTTCTTCATGACTGAGTACAGCAGATTTCTTCCAGAGAAAGATAGAAAGTGAGAGAGAGGAAATGAGAAAGAGATATAGAGGAAGAATCCACCCAAGTACTAGACTGGTACTTTTTTTAATCGACCTCGAAAGAATGAAAGGTAAAGTTGACCTCGGCAGGATTTGAACTCAGAGAACAGAGATCCGGAACGAATACCATAAATTCGCCGCCTATTTCACAAGGGTAAAAAGGTTGAAAAACGCTGCCTTAACATCCTGAAAACTGCTGCACGTATTCTGCTGGTGAGAACCTTAAATAAAATAAATCGCTTCCTCGAGGTCGTCGCTGAATGACGTTGCTAAATAATGTTGTTGATAGATGTTGCTGACTGTCAATCTTCAATGTTATCGGTGATAAAAAAAAAAAAAATCGCGTACGTCATCACTAAACAAGACTTCTATTGATACAGGAATATTTACAGGAAGCAACAAAGGAGAATGTGGTTTCTATTCGAATAATTATTTTACGTTGGATTGGATAACACCGGAAAACTCCAACTGTGCTTTTCATCTTTAAGTGATCAATAAAATAAATTACCAGTCTAGTACTGGCGCCAGTCTAATCAAATTTCTTCATATTGCTGGCCTTGTGCCTATGTTAGACACAATTGTTATTTGAGAGGCTCTAAGAATTTTGGATTGGCAGAATCGTTAGATTGTCGGACAAATAGTTATGGTATTTAGTTACTACTCTTTACGTTCTATGTTACGCTCTATGTTAAAGGAGGTCAATATTGCTTTTTATCTTTCAGTGATCGATGAAATAAAGTCGATATAATCGATTTTCCTCTCCCCCAAAATTGTTGGCCTAGTGCCTAAATTAGAAACATTAGTATTGAAGGAAAACTATCTAAAGTTACGTTAATCATTGTGTCTGTTTTCTTTGAAGTTTTAAGTCAATAAGGCGTGAATTGAGAGAGATTTGGCTGCTATGTCTAGCAGCTCGAGCATCCACTCAGAGGTTCTCTACTTGATTCGACTGCAAATCGCTGATAAATCATGGTATAATTACATACATACATACAAACATACATACATACATACAAACATGCATACATACAAACATACATACAAACACACATACATACAAACATACATACATGCATGCATACATACATGTATACATGCTTGCATACATACAAACATACATAGTGGCTGCCAACTCGTTTTCGAGTATGGCCACTACTTTATATCCATGTAGGAGAACCCCTACCGATGCGCTGAACGAATATGACTTTTTAGTCCAGCCAGCGACTTGAAAATTCTGGTACAAACACTACACTTGTGACAATTATTGATACATAGTGCTGGGCCCATGGTACCATGTGACGACAAGTGCAGAGAAATTTCCAGATATAAAGAAATGCCTGTGCCGTGAAGCTTTTATAGTGAGCAAAGGCACTGCACAAAGCCAGTCCCACTCTCTTAACCAAGATGATATTTACCAAAAAGAAGAACAAGTCATCATCATTGGATACCATCAGAGTTGCAGGTGTTATATCAGAGTTTTCCTTCTCCTAGAATTCTGCCTTGACAAAGGCTAAGGGGTTATCTCTCCCTCAAACATACATACATGCATACATACACACACACACACATACATACACACACACATACATACATGCATGCATACATACATGCATGCATACATAAATGCATACATACATACGTAGTGGCCAAAACACTGTACAATACAACCCGTAGAAAAGATAGGCCCTATAATAAACACATTAAAAGCTACAGAAATGTTGAAGACATCCATGTACATAATATGAAAGAGTACTGGTGGAATGTTCCAGTAAACGCCCCAATAAAATGCAGGCACAGTAGTGCATGCTTTCTTCTCCCTGTCCCATAGATGCCAATATAATATCTAAGATTAGCGAAAAGGAGAATATTTATGCAGAACTGATGAGAAATCTGCAGATATTCCACCCTGATTACACCTTCAGATTTATGCCTGCGATTATTGGGGCACTGGGGTATGTTAGTAACTGCCTCAATACAAATCTTGAGAAGCTAGGCTTCACAGAAACAGAAAGAACACAACTAGTTAGGAAATTACAAGTACAATCCATTAATGGAACAGTAAAAATATGTAAAACATTCCAAAAATTTTGCATCTAATAACTGCATATACACATGTACAGATACAAAGCATATACACATGTACACATACAACTCAAAACATCCACATCCACACATACAATAACATCCATATCTACACATGCAGACATTCATATATATCTACCTAGTTGATGTTGTGTAAATTCCAATGAGAGAGTCTTGTGTCTATGCTAGAAACCGACTCTCTCTCTACTGGTAAAAATTTGTGAAATTATAAAACCAGAAGAACATACATACACACATACATACACTACATACACACATACATATTGTACATACATACATACTGTACATACATACACACATATATACATACATACTGTATAAACATACATACAGTCATGCATACATACAAACATGCATACATACATGCATTCATACATACATACATACATATATACATACATACACACATACACACACATACATACGCACATACAAACATACATACATACCGTATACACATACATACATACATACATACATACATACATACATACATACATACATACATACATACATAGACAGTCAACACGATCAGTCGCATATTTTGGCGTGGAAGACTATTTATTAAATTTAAGATGAATCTCCGACAGTAATGCCACAACTACAGTCAGGTTGAATAACTGGTTATTCTTCTAAATATATCTTCTGAAGACACCTTTTATTCGAATTCGTAGAGATATCCCACTAAATACATAATTCATTTTACAAGGATTTGCTACAAACAGCATGGCTGAACACAACATTTCCCTCAACGAAATATTCCAGAGAGAAATTAACTCATGTATAAATATCTCTCTTGCTGAACGTGTTAAAATGACAATGGTGAATAAAAAACCAAATAATGAAATACTAGGTGTTATTGACGAAATAGGGGATGAATATTTACGACGGATAAAAACCCCAACATTTTGGCAAATCAACGCCTGTTTATATGCCTTAGCAATGACAGTGAAGCATTATCTTGGTGATAGCAGAGATATTAACAAGAACAAAACACCACCAAAAATACCATAATATATAACTAAAATAAAAAAAAGAGTGCTGACCTACTAAAAAAACATAGGACATGTGACAATGCTCCTTACATGCAAACAAACACAAAAAAACCTCACTCCTCACCAACAAAGAGTGAAAAATAAAATAGAGACGATGTTTGGTAACAGTAGAACCAGAACTCTCCAATATAAGCTGATCACCCTCAAACAAGAATTGAGAGCTGTTAGCGAAAAACGCCGATACCTGAAGAAGGTAGATGAGAGAAAAATGCTTAATGAAAGATTCAGACGAAACCAAACATCAGTCTATAGAGATATGAAGGGCAAAATAATAAGTGTCACTGAGGCCCCATCCCAGAAAGACATAGATTCCTTTTGGAGAAAAATATGGGGTGAAAAGAAGAATTTCAACCAAAATGCAATGTGGCTAAGAGAAATCCGAAAGAACTATTGCTCCTACACTACAACAAAAACATACGAAATAAGTGAGGGTACCCTTGAGACTGTCATAGGAAAACTCCAAGATAAGAAAACACCACGAAGAGACATGATTGTCGGCTACTGGTACAAAAATCTAATATTCTATCGGAGGTATCTTACTGACCTCTACCAACAAGTTCTTAAGGGAGATACGCTTATACCAGAATGGTTGACATTAGCACACACATTACTGGTCCCCAAGAACAAAGACACCCACTTGGCAAAAAACTACCGACCCATTGCATGCCAGAACCTGATGTATAAGATGTATACAGTCTACCTGAACCTATTCCTCCAAGATCACTGTGAAAATAATAACATCATCACAGATGAACAAGCAGCTGGAAAGAAAGGGATTTGGGGATATGCTGAACAACTCTTAATCAACAAAATTGCGATGTCGGAGGTGCGACAACTTAGGAGGAATATGACTACAGTGTGGCTGGACTACAGGAAAGCTTTCTGTTCCCCACTCTTGGATGATAGAGGCCCTCCAACTTGCTAAAGTCCCAGACATTATTGTCAGAGCCATAGAGAGGCTGTCTTCTTCTTGGGCTACTATCCGAAGGTTAAAGACAGAGAGGGAGGACTCTATTTTCACTGATAAAATAAAATATTGCAGGGGTATATTTCAGGGGGACAGTCTCTCTGTGATATTGTTCATCTTGTCATTAAACCCCTTGTCCTTTCTGCTCAAGAATGTGAGAGATACATCATTGGCTCACAGGAGGACAGAAATACGAACCTAACCCATAATTTCTTTGTGGACGATCTGAAACTCTATGCCAAGAACATGGATGGGATGAAGAAAAATCTTGACCTGGTTACAACGTTCTCAAAGGATATAGGAATGGAGTTTGGCCAAGATAAATGCTCATACATGACTGTAAAGCGGGGAAAAACAACAACCCAATCTAGCAACATTGTCATCAATAGTCTAACTGTTTCACCGATATCTGATGAGGACTGCTACAGATACCTGATGATAGATGAGAACATATGCTATAATGGTATCTGTAATAATGAACGCGTAACGAGGGAATACTACACCCGATTAAGAAAGATCTGGTCATCGGAACTCTCTGCGCAAAACAAAACAGTGGCTCACAATATGTTTGCTGTGCCTGTCCTAACACCAACGTTTGGAATACTCAATTGGATGATAGACGAAATCCTAGCTATTGATGTTGGAACTCAAAAAATACTGAACAACACCGGAAACTTCCACATCAACAGTGACATAGACCACCTTTACTTGAAACGTAAGCAGGGAGGCAGAGGCCTAACATCAGTCCAGACAACATTTGAATGTCGCATCATATCTCTCCGACAACATCTACGAACCTCGAAGCGTAGGAGCCCGTTTCTCGAGCAAGTCTATCTGCATGAAACAGATAAGATCATGAAAGTTGGGAAGGAACTCCTTGAGAGATATTCCCTGTGTGATAATCAAAAACTCACACCCAGGGATGTCGCTCAGCAGTATCGCAGTGAATCCATGGATGAAAACTGCATGCCTATCAGCAAAAAATCATGCATGGATATGTTACCAGGAAGCTCCAGAGTGAGAATAATATAGATAAGGAAAGTAGTCTATCTTGGCCCAACAACCGCTATATTGGCTCCCACTTTGAAGGATATGATTTTGCAATCCAGGAACAGGAGATTAGCACGAAATACCTGATTCACAAAAGAGATAGGGATGCAGGCAAAACACCTAGATGTGAAAACAATTTCAGACTCTGTAGAACTAACATCGAGGATGGGACAGGGAGAAGAAAACATGCACAGTAGTGGAAATTAGCTGCCCAGCAGATGCCAATATAATATCAAAGATTAGTGAAAAGGAGAATATTTATGTAGAACTGATAAGAAATTTGCAGATACTCCAGCCTGATCACACCTTCAGATTTATGCCTGTGACTATTGGGGCACTGGGATAAGTTAGTAACTGCCTCAATACAAATCTTGAGAAGCTAGGCTTCACAGGAACAGAAAGAACACAACTAGTTAGGAAATTACAAGTACAATCCATTAATGGAACAGTAAAAATATGTAAAACATTCCAAAAATGTTGCATCTAATAACTCCATATACACATGTACAGATACAAAGCATATACAGATGCACACATAGAACTCAAAACATCCACATTCACACATACAATAGCATCCATATCTACACATGCATGCATACATACATATCTACCGAGTTGATGTTGTGTAAATTCCAATGAGAGAGTCTTGTGTCTATGTTAGAAACCGACTCTCTCTCTATTGGTAAAACTTTATGAAATTATAAAACCAGAAGAACATACATACATACATATACATACATGTATATATATATACATGGTGGATGCCAACTCGTTTTCGAGTACGGCCACTACTTTATATCCATGTAGGAGAACCCCTACCGATGCGCTGAACGAGTGTGACTTTTTAGTCCAGCCAGCGACTTGAAAACTCTGGTACAAACACTACACTTGTGACAATTACTCACACATAGTGCTGGGCTCTTGGTACCATGTGACGACAAGTGCAGAGAGATCTCCAGATATAAAGCAATGCCTGTGCAGTGATGCTTTTATAGTGAGCAAAGGCACTGCACAAAGCGAGTCCCACTCTCTTAACCAAGATGATATTTACCAAAAAGAAGAACAAGTCAACATCATTGGATACCATCAGAGTTGCAGGTGTTATATCAGAGTTTTCCTTCTCCTAGAATTCTGCATTGACAAAGGCCAAGGGGTCATCTCTCCCGGTGATTTTGGATGGATACATACATACATACATACATACATACATACATACATACATACATACATACATACATACATACATACATACATACATACATACTGTACATATTTGCAAAAAAGAGAATCACTAGAATGTGTGTAAACACATTTTAACATATTAAAACATCTCATTGTAAACGCTAAAATTATGTAGATTAGTAGAGCGAGCTCTCTTTTCAGTCATAATTACATACATACTGTATATAGATACAACAGCATCATTACTATCCCTGTCATTGAATATCTTCAAATGGCTGTAGTGTAAATATATATATATGCATGCATATACATATATATATGTGTACTGATGTACTGATGAAGGGTGAATCCCAGAAACATTAGTGTCTGCAGTTTTGTTTACATGCCAACACAAGAGCAAGAATGAAGGGTTCATTCTACTGACAGGGCTATAAAAATCAGGCTTGTTTGCAAATGAATCTAATGTAATTATTAATATTAAAAAAACTCAGATTACATTTATATATATATATATATATCGATCGACTTTCGTCAAATCGGACCGAGGAAACAATGTTTCCATTGGTCTTTCCAATTGCTAATACTATCTTTCGGTCGCAACTCCAGGTAGAAGGAACAGCGTGAAATAAAGTGTCTTGCTGAAGGACATAACGCATCGCCCGGTCCAGGAATCGAACTCACAACCTCAAGATTGCGAATCCAATTCTCTAACCACTCAGCTAGATTCCCGCCGTTTGAATACTGGCGCTTCAGTTCGGATCTAGCAGTCGAAACATATCCGAAATGAAGCGCCAGTATTCAAACGGCGGGAATCTAGCTGAACCTATAAAGGGGTACAGTCCATATATGCGCAGATAGCCAAAGCAAAAAAAAAATCCTCGTTTTTTTTTTTTTGTTTTTTTTTTGTTTTTTTTCTCCGGGAGTGGTCAGTAATCAAATCCCGCCGAGGTTAACTTTGCCTTTCATCTTTACGAGGTCGATAAAATAAAGTACCAGTAATGCACTGGGATAATTACTGGTCCTGTGCCAAATGTAGAAACAATTATATTTATTACAGGGTGGTGGATTGGCAGTATCGGTAGAGGGTCAGACGCCATGCTTTTCAGCATAGAGTTACACATCTTTACGGTCTGAGTTCAAATCCGGTCGAGGTTAACTTTGCCTTTCATCCTTACGGGGTCGATAAAATAAAGTACCAGTAATGCACTGAGATAATTGCTGGCCATGTGCCAAAAGTAGAAACAATTATATTTATTACACTCATGGCGACAAAGAAAGGGTTAGATAAGCCAAAAAGCCAGAGGAAATGGATGAGTAGACTTATTGACCTGAAAGTGTTAAGCCAGTCAGTCGCGCACACGCTATTCAGAGAGAACATTTCCTTATCAACACTTTCTAATCTGTAGAAATGTTATTGTACATAACTTCATCAGATTCAAAAGGAAAAGACCAACGAGAGAAAATATAATTTCGGTGTATTTAAGTCAAAGAGAATGGCGTAGTATATTTATGTGTTTGTTAATTTGCTTTTTCTTTACCATTTGCTAAAAAGCTAAGCATTTATAAATTATTACTATTTCTTCTCCTCATAGAGAAATCTAGTTATCAATTACTCTATCGTCCGGGAAAAGCGCCTCATTCACTAATTTACTTATTTCAAGCACCAATAAATCTACCATTAATCTTAAAGATAGTACTAATTGTTTCGGTTCTTGTGCTGTCGTAAGTTAGCTAAGATTCTATAGTAAAGTAGATTCCTAGTTTTTATAAGAAATGCCTCAAAGTGAAATATCAAAGCCATCGCAATAACTTAGCAAAAATAAGTAATATAATTGGATCCTAACTAATAGCTTTCTTTAACAATTCTAATGCTATAGTTTTTGATGGTGCTTATGCCAAGGCCTAATGTAAGTTTATACGTTAGTACACATTTACTCTATATACCAGGCGTGCCATTGCGGCAGTCCATCAATGGCTGTGATTAAACTTGTGCCTCGTGCTTAAACTGGGAGTAATAGGTCTAGTAATGTGTCATAGGTATCTACTCGGCTGGTCCTTTTAGGCAATATGTATATGTTTGCAATAATGAAAATATTTTATTTCTACCTAGGGATGCTAAGGGCTTCTTCAATCTTAGTGTGTAGGCGAGAAGGATAGCAAAGCCAAGATCTGCTCACCTGGGTCGTGAGGGGGTTTGAAAGTCAGATATGTCCTATATATTCTGTGTTTACACGAGATAACGAGTTCATCCTTTTTGTTTAATAATTGGTATTTGGCAAACAGCAGAAAGTGCTGTAGCGTGTCGCCGGGCCGGGTTTCTAAATGAATGTTAGTGTTGGTAGTACTGTATCTTGAATACTGGCGCTTCAGTTCGGATCTAGCTGTCAAAACGGCCGGACCTCAGCCTTCTCGGGGTCCTGAATCTTTTCATACACACACACACACACACACACACGCGCATATATATATATGTATGTGTGTGCATAAGTATGCGTGCGCGTGTGTACGTATGTGTGTATCCGTGTATGAATACATACACATATATGTACATAAATAAATATACGTATATAGATACATATATTTACACACATGCACACAGGCACATACACACATACACACAATAAGTAAAATGTTGATAAAGGCAGACGTGTGAACGTCTGCTCCTTTGAAATGTTAAATTTACAAGAACAGATGCAGCCGACAAAAGAGAGACAATTGTCCACCAGAGACTGACAAGAATTGAAAGACACTGAGGTCATTCGTTGTGTCCAGTTGTATTGATATCATGAACAATACATAATGACCTATAGGCACATACCATTTTGCCAGAAACACGTGATACAGTGAACACAAGCGCGCGCACACACACACACACACACACACACACACACACACACACACACACACACACACACACACACACACACACACACACACACACACACACACACACACACACACACACACGTACATATGTATATGTAGACATACATTTATACGCTTAAGCACACCTAGAAAAATATATATATATGCATATATAGATGTATACATAGAAATATATATATATATATACATATATATATATATATATATATATATATATGTATATATATATTTCTATGTATACATCTATATTTGCACATATATATATATATATATAATATATATACGATATATATCTACACATATACATGTGTGTGTGTGTGTATGTGTGTGTGCGTGCGTGCGCGTGTGTGCGTGTCTGGCTTCTGCTATGTATGAAGTATATGATCAATATATACATTTATACATTTAGATTTAACCTCTAGGTTAGTTGTGTTACAATAAAGAGTGCTGTGTCTTTAGACAGAAAATTTATATATGGACACGGACACGCATACATACTGTTCCCCATTCTCTATCTGACACACATGCCACCCCTATATATGCATACATAGATATATATATATGTACGAATGTATATATACAAACATACACACACACACACACACACACACACACACACACACACACACACACACACACACACACACATATATATACATATATAACAATGAATTAGAAATTAGTATGTCTGAATTTCACCACATTCTATTTATTACACAATCTTTGTTATACGTATTTCGATAGCATCTTTTATGTAATATTCAGATATAATCTCATTAGACAGTTCTTTACTTGTATAAACACTAATGATGTAATTGTTATCCGATATACTGGCTGGTGGGCTTAGGTGTTGTTTCTTCACCGCTCAGCTAGAGATGATTGTTTTGTGTCACCCAGGACGTGGCTACCCTTTGGTATATATTTGGAGGTGGTTCCTATTAATCCAATCTTTTTTCTTGTCCCCCATCTCAATATCTTCATCTTGATTCTTGTTTTTTTTTTTTACACTTAGAGCAACCCCCGTTTCACCAGCTCATACTTCTCAGATGATACGCGTTATCAATTGGTAGTTATCAATCGGTATTTCATTTCAGTATTTGGTCAGTATATAGTCAGTATATCTGGTAAATTTTATCGAACAGCGTAAATGATAACTTTAAGATATAAATCCATCTATTACTCAAATACTCGGATATCCCTTTACTTCTCCCGGTATTTATATTGTATGAGTCGTAACTCGTTATCTTATTATTTTCTCATACCTTTACATATCTATTTATTGCTTATTTATGATTAGGAATCGCTTCACAAGTAAATGGGGGGGGGGGACGACGACGACCGTATCACTAAAACTAAAATTGCTATCACTTTTATTTCTAACATGAGGGATGATTGTTGTTGTTAATAGTATAGTCGTCAATGGTATTACTATTGTTAGTAGTACTAGTTCCTGTGCTATCATTAACATTACTGTTAGCAGGCTATTACAGTCGAATCACTATTATCATTATCGTTCTGTGTTGTCTTCATTGAGTTCTTAATGTGGGCCCTGTGTGGCTAATAAAGAAGCCATTATGATTATCATTTGCTAATGTCTTTATATTGTCAATACCTAGGGCCCTTGCGGCCAATAAAAAGATATGATAATGATGATAACGCTGATAATAATAATGGTTTCTA
>OZ024741.1:317197480-317202480 GCA_964016885.1 Eledone cirrhosa | reverse complement strand
AAGTTTTTCATTCTACTGACATGGCTTTAAAAATTAGGCTTGTTTGCATAATTGCAAACGTATCGAATGTTATTATTAATATTCGAAAAACTCAGATTACATTTATTATATATATATATATATATATATATATATATATATATATATATGATAACAACAACATAGTTATAATATAGTTCTAAAACTATTATTAATGTTGCTATAAGAACAAGATTTGATGTAGTGAATGTATTGAAGAGGAAATAGATAAATAATTAAAAGAATTTCTTCAAATAAATAAAAATAACGAACTCAACTGACGAAATGTTTCGTTACTTTATTAAATAAGATTGGAGAAAGTCTTGTATGTTTAGATCAAAATATATAGAAAATATAGGAGGGTCTTTGTAGATATATACGTATGTCTATCTGCATTCATCTGTGTATGTGTGCGTGTGGCGCGCATGTCTGTATTGTATATATACATATATATATATTTGTGTGTGTGTGTGTGCGTATGTATACCTATATGAATATATAAATACATATACATAATGGGATACATTGTCTTTATGTATATATATATATATATATATATATATATATATATATATATATATATATATATATATATATATATATATATAAATATATATATACAGTATATTATATATATATATATATTAGTATGTACATTATAGATTAGCATCAATTTTAGATCGAAACATATGTTTGTGTGTATATGCACACGCACACACCCAGACACCCACACATATATATGTATACATATATACATGTACACACACATATATATATATACATATATATATATGTACACACACACACACATATATATATTTACATATATATATGTATATGCTTATATATGTACATATATATACATATATATATATATATATATATGCATATATATGTACATATATATACATATATATATGTACATATATGTATATATATATATATATACAAACATGTACATTCATATATATATATGTATGTGAGTATATATATGTATATACACACACATATATATATATACATATATATATGTGTGTGATCCTTGGTATGTGTGTGAACGTGTATTTTAGCAAATTCCTTTAATGAGAAAAAATATACATTGATTCGTCTGAAATTAAAAGAAAATTAAATATACCTTCTCATTCTAGAAAAATATATTTACTATTTCAACAAGAACAACAACAATAACAACCACAACACCACTACCACCACCAACAACAACAACAAAAACAACAAGGAAAAAAAAACAGCAAGAAGAAAAACGACAACAACAGCAACGTCAACAACAACAGCAGTAGTAGTAGCAGCAACAACGACAACAACAACAACAGCAGTAACAATAACAACATCTACATTTTTTTTTCTTGTGAACAGCATCATAAGAAACAACACCATGAAAACATTAATAGCAATAGTAACACAATTGGAAATAGTGAGATTAACAGAGGTGGGGGGCGGGGGGGGGGGTAGAAAGAGGAGTGGAAGAACGAGAAAGATATCGTATGTTTGTTTAATAGAGAATGAGAGAAGTTGTGTGAAAGAAAGAAAGAAAAAAACAAACAAAGATAGATAGGTAGATAGAGAAAGAGGGGGTAGAGATAAAGAGTGTGTGTGTGTGTGTGTGTATAAGTGTCAGTAGAAGAGAAAGAATGATATAGAGAAATCCCAACTTGAGAAAGTAATATAAAAATGAACTTCTATATTTTAGCGATTTATTAACGTTTATTTCTTAAACAACATATACGCATACATACACGCAAGCACATATACTCACGCTCGCACACACACACACACACACACCTATACATGTGCGTCAAGTAAGTATGTTTTGTGGTTGTGTTCATTATCACTCCGTATATATCTATTTCTCTAGTTCTCTTTCGAAACTACTATTCGATTTGTTGCTTTTTTACTAACCCCCTTTTATTTTCTTTCTCACCTTACACTGCTTTACATCATGATTTCTTCATTTCCTTCACTCTCATCATGTCCTTCTTTCATTGAAAAACAGTCCAAGCATAATTAGGAACATTCTCAAGAGGGCCTCTCTCTCAACAAGATAACTGAACTGTCATTCTGCAACAAGGTTAACTTTGAATCATTAGGAGTAAACACCACATACTACAATGGCTGCTGTGTCTCTTCAGAAGACACTCTACTGAAAGATTCAACTCAACTAGAATTTAATTAGAATTTCTAATGAAGTGAGGATATTCCTACTCAGCAGCAGTAAAAAACAACACGTGATCCAAAGAGGCCAGTGAGAACGCGCATCATACAATATTCAAGAATAATCGACTTTATCCAGAAATTGTGACTGATTAAGCGTCTGACCGACCAAGCTTGTTTCTCGTAATGGTGAAACTTTAAGTTTAACTGATAATACACATTTGTAAACCCAATAATATGTTGAGTGTTCTATTTCCTTTGGGTATATACCTATATGTATATATTTATACTCACACAAATATATTCACGAACACACATTTGTATGTATATCCATATCTATATATGTATATGTATATATACATATATATATATATATATATATATATATATATATATATATATATATATATATATATATATATATATATATATATATATATATATATATATATATATACAAATAAATAATCGAGAATCGAAATCTCAGCCCACGAAATCACGAAACACAATCTTCGAAATGTGTGGCAGAGGGCTCAATAGTTTGGGTAAACCAGAGCTATAACTATCGTTAAAATACCAACACATAGAGACATTGCTTAAAATCATTCGCACAGCCGAAAAGACGACCAGGAAAATTCGGGTCAAACAAATAATAAATTAATAAATTAATAAATTAAATGAATGTAAAATCTTACCCGGACCCGCTAGAAAGATGTTAAAATCTAGCTTTATGGGTTTCTGCAGTTCCACATATATATATATATATGTGTATATATATTGTATATATTTATATATATATATATATATATATATATATATATATATATATATATATATATATATATATGTGTGTGTGTGTGTATAAGAAACGGATATATATATATATCCGTTTTTTTTTTCGAATACAGATATTTAAAATTACTTCACATTCAAACATTCCATTGGTTTATAAAATAAATAGGATGGAATGAATTATCGATATGTAAACTAAACGAATATTTCTGTTTTTTTTTTAAGTCAGTGGAAACAGCCTAGAAAAATTACCGATTTTCCAAAATCTCGCTTATCCAGCATCCCCGCTTATTCCTACACCTCGTTTATTCCACCCCCTTATTATTTGGGACCCGAGAGTACATAATATACAATCCACACTAACACACCCTCCCACATACACATACAAACGCACATATAAACCGCATCAAGTCAACTACAACAAATCTTTCACAGTCAAAACCTTCAGTTCCACACACCTAGTTATCAAAAACACTTTAAAATCAATTAGCCAATTTCCTTCACAATACCTATCTATTACTATCACAACACAATCGCATATCAATGCTGAAGGGAAAAAAACAGTATCACAAATTTCAAAAAGAAAAGCACAATGGGAAGAATTTGATTAAGAAGAAGAAACAAGGTTTTCAGAATTCACTAACGCTACAATCACTAACTTTGATACACAGTATAAATATTCATCAAAATAATTACAGACACATCCAAAAAACACACCCGGAAGGCAACATAAGGAAGTACAACCGTAAACACCAGAGACAACCTCAAACACAATAAACTACAAATAGTGGGAAAAACGAAAAGATAAAAGAACAAGAACTCAACATCAAACAACTAAAAAGGGGAAATAACAAAAGGAGCAAAACGTTGAGAAACAGAAGATTGGCAAACATTACAGTCAATAAAACATTATTTAAAGTAATTTAGCATTGAGAACAACAACAACAACAACAGTCACTGCTCATTCCATGTCACAATAACAACCTCAAATAATATATGTAACTAAGACCATAAATTGCCTTAACTAGAACGTTAACAAACCTACCTTAATCGAATGCTGCCATGAACTCAAGTAAACGAAATCCATGGAATTACATTCAGCCATACTTATCACCAGTGGAGACTTCTGGTGTCCTTGGCCCTAGGACCCCCCCTTCTTTACTCACCACCATCGGCAGAGTCGGCTACCCTCACGTCTCCCTCACCATCCTCCGAGGAAACGCCTTCTCAATTCTGTGCGCCGGGGCCGCGGGATGACCAGCGCGTGGGCCGCCATTTGCTCACAATAGTGAGAGATGGGGAGAAGGGGAGAGACGGAGGCAGTGACAGTGGGTATTTGGTTCCATTGTGTTCGGACCTGGTGTATACATATATATTTATTTACTACACTACAATACAGATTTCTGTCCTATCTTATCATACCCAGGCTGTACAAGGAAAAGTAAAACTGAAACATGCCCTTCAAAACAAAACCTTCCAACTGTTAAACAAAACAACAACCAGCCTGGCGGACGTCTCTCAAATATTTATACTGTACAGCCAAGCAAATAAAATAAAAAAAAAAACAAGGAAAGAAGAAAGGTAAAAAAAAAAAAAAACCAACAACAAAAAAAATGAACATAAGTTTCTTCTGCCTTGATCAGCAATCTTTTGGTGAATTTTGCTCATGGCCCACAAGTATATTATAAGGCTCGAGGCTCCCAGTGAAAACACCAAGCGTCAAAGATCGATAAAACCACGACTACCAGCAGCGTGGTGGAGGTGGTAGTGATGGTAGAGGTAGTATAGTGGAGGTGGTGATGGTGGTAGAGGTAGTATAGTGGGGGTTGGGGGTGGGTGATGGTAGTAGTCTTGGTTATGGTGCTGATGGTCCTAGTGATGGTAATATTGGTAGTGGTAGCGGTGTTGATGGTGGTGGTGGTAGTCTTGGTGGTGGTGCTTGTAGTAGTGGTAGTTGTAGTAGTGGTGCTGATGGTCCTAGTGATGGTAGTATTGGTGGTGGTGGTGGAGGTGGTGGTAGC
>OZ024741.1:317177480-317192480 GCA_964016885.1 Eledone cirrhosa | reverse complement strand
ATTATAATCCTTCATCAGATTAGATTATTCCTGGCTTGGGAAGTCTATTACCCATTTGGGTATGTGTATAGGTGTTTTCATGTGTCTAAGTCACTCTGATGGTTTAGGGTAGGCTCCTGCTTACTAATAAAATGTGACTTCACTATTCGTAGATCTACCGTATCTCTTTGCTCCGCAAATATTTTTGTGGTTATGCTCATTCCACATATTTCTCTGTGTAGAAACACAGCGCTCGGAGGGGTCGCTCTTTGAAACTGTTCTTGAAATTCTGTGATGCAGTTGGTGTTTCGTGGAAACGATATAGTTGGATCTGCATGTGCAGTTCAACTCCTACACTATATGATCGCTCAGACATATTGGCTTTGTATTGTTGTTGTTAATACCTGTGGCAGTGTATTCTCTGACAGGGCATCAGGGGTTCTTCGATGCTCTACGCGAGGTGTTGTCTCAACGTCCTACCACGCCTTCTAACTAGCACTGGGAGGCCTGATATTCGGATATAGTTTTTCAGGTGATTTTCTTTCTGTTCTCCTTGGTATGGCAGATCAATGTAGACCCAGGTTTTATATTTGTTCTCCCGTTTCTTTCTCTCTTTTTTTTTCTCCTTGTTAGTGTTGTGTCTTTGGTCTGCGAGTGGTTGTGGTTGCTATTAGGACTGAGGGTTGTGGTTGGTGTTGGAGTGTGGTGTCTGTGATTGTGTGTTTGTGTACTCTCAACAACGTTTCTTACAAAGCGTTGTTCATAGCCTCTCTTTAATAGCAGTCTCTGGAAGTTGTTTACCACGAATCTTGCTAGGATGGCCTCATCACATCTGTCTGTACGGTGTATAAGTTCGTTCCTGGCCATGTGGTGTTTAAAGCTTTGTGGACATGCTGTGTCTGTGTGGAAGAAGACATCTCTCTTGGCTTCTTTCTCATAGAAGCTGACGTTTGCTTTTCCTGAAGCTAGGGCTAGGGTAAAGTCAAGTATGTATGTATGTATGTATGTATGTATGTATGTATGTATGTATGTATGTATGTATGTATGTATGTATGTATGTATGTATGATGGCAGGTCTAAAGAGTCACCTGAGAGTGCACAAGAACAGGGAAGCAGGCACCTGTGGAGCTATAAGTGTTCATCAGACGACGACATGTAATGTTTGTGGAAGGGTATGCAGGTCGAGTAGTGATCTCACACGATGCCTTGTCGTCACATGGTACCATGGGTCCAGCACTATGTGTCAGTAATTGTCACAAGTGTAGTGTTTGTACCAGAGTTTTCAAGTCGCTGGCTGGACTAAAAAGTCACACTCGTTCAGCGCATCGGTAGGGGTTCTCCTACATGGATATAAGGTAGTGGCCGTACTCGAAAACGAGTTGGCAGCCACCATGTATGTATGTAGAGGTTGGGGGAGTTAGATAGTGTATTTTAAAGAATGCAACAGATGTATTTCTACAGATGAAAGAACAATATACCCATAGGAACCTAGGAATATAGTTTCTCTCTCCCTCTCTATTGCTTTCTTACACTCTCTCTCACTATCTCTTCCCCCTCTCTCTCTATACATATATGAATATATATATATATATATATATAATAATAAGACTTGTACAAAAAAAAAATAGACCGCTAGTTTTCGTAATTTCCATTCTGGGAATGTAAGAATCCTTCAAGAGAAGCAAGAAAATTACAAAGAATGAAAATTCAGGAAGAAACAAGCATGAAAACCGGATTACAGGATTAAAGGCATATAATATATTTTGTAAGAGATCATGTTTTTATTATTAAACAAACATACACTCGCACATATATGCATGTATGTATGTAGGTTTGTATGTATACATAGTATATATGTATATATATGTATATATATATATATATATATATATATATATATATATATATATATATATATATATATATATAAAATTGATATATTTATATATATATATGAATATACAAATACACACACACACACATACACACAGACATACACATACACACACATATGTATATATATACGTATGTACATACATGCATACATAAATACATGCATACATACATGAATATACATACATACATACATACACGCATACATATATGCATGCATACATACATACATACATACATACATACATACATACGGACATACATACATGCACGATTACATTCATACATATATACATGCAATACATTCATACATACATATATACATTCATACATACATACATACATACATACATACATACATACATACATACATACATACATGGGTGTTTCAGAAATTTCTTTTTATTTCTATGCATACTTGTGAGATGTATATATGGCTGTTAGTGTGTATACGTATATTTGTGGCACGTGTGGCTGTGTGTCTTGCATATATGTGTGTATACTTGTGAACTGTGATTGTGCTTATGTATATGTTGTAAATGTGTGTGTGGACGTGTGTATGTGTGCAGGTATCATGTATGTGTGTGAGGCGGAGCATACATATAGCTTGTTTATTTGAGGGTTTGTATATATATATATGTGTGTGTGTGTGTGTTGTGAATATGTAGGTGTGCGTGTATGTCTTTTAATTTTTGCGTGGTGCATGTAACTTGTACACACACGTGTATGTGTATGTGTGTATGTTTTAGTCGCGGATGTGTGCGCATGTATTTTGAATATGTAGGGGTGCGTGTGTGTTTATAAATGTGTGTGTGCATGTATTTTATGCCGTATATATGTGTGTCCATTCATACATATTGCAATGATGTGTGAGAGCCTGACTTAGTGGATATAAGGCCTGCTTAACGACCGTAAGATGGTCGGTTGAACACTAGACGTCGCGATGTGTCGTTGAGCATGACATATGCACACCCACTCATACATAAGCTAAATACATCCACGCACCAAGTAAGGAAATATCTGAGTTTAGTGGGCTCTCCGTCGGTTGTGAACATGAGTGTTCCAGTCATTCGAATAACAAACCTACCTTTTAGAGAAATTAATGTGCAAATGGCTAAATATTCCACAGATACGTGTACCTTTAACGCAGATCGTCGATACGTTCAGCCTGAGAGAGTGTGTGACAAAGTACCCTCATTGAATTACAGGTAAACTCATTTTTTCGAGGTAGGTTGTCTAGAGCATAAATGATGTGCTTTCACAGACAAACGCGTGTAGAAATGTATACAAACAGAGGCACACACACCCACACGTACACACACACACACGCAACCACACACACACACACACATATATATATACATATATATATATATAATATGTATATATATATATATATATATATATATATATATATATATATATATATATATATATATATATATATATATAATACGAATTTGACGGGACTAGCATAAGGTTTCCCTGCTAGTACCAGTTGCATCTCAGCGTACTCAATAGGTAAGGTTATGCATAAATCCCAGATTAGAAATAAAGTTATTTGCTTCAATACAACACACATAAATGGGTACCATAAATCTACACCCGTACTTGAGTTTCGGTCACACGTAATGCAGCAAGAGAGCGTACAGAATCCGTTTTCTGCATTTATTATGTAATAATTGTTTCTACTTTAGGCACAAGGCCAGCAATTAACCAGTGCATTACTGGTACTTTATTTTATCGACCTCGTAAGGATGAAAGGCAAAGTCAACCTCGGCGGGATTTGAACTCAGATCGTAAAGGGACGTAACTATGCTGGAAAGCATGGCGGCCGACCCTCTACCGATACAGCCAATCCACAAATCGGCGCATGTGACTTTATCAGTGGGTCTTGCCTAATCAATAACCAATCGAACGATAGAATTCGATTCCAGTCCGTGCCGCCTGTGACAGTAAATGCGACAGGCGACACAGTAGTACATTAGTAACTTAAATCCCCACGCGTCATCAAAATACTGTCAAACGATTGGCTAGTGGTTTCAGAAATTTACGTGATGGTAGGAGTCGAGATTCCATTCTTCGGCCCCTTCATAAGGACACCCCAACATATCTCAAGTCAAACACAAATTAACGAGTGAGTGAACAAATCAGTTATTAGAGAAAGTCTGTCTCGAATCGCTTTACAATGCAGAATGGTAGAATTCGGCTCTAGTCTCCAAGTAATATATATATATATATATATATCACACACACACACACACACACACACACACACACACACATATATATATATATATATATATATTGTGGCGAACTGTCAAGGTAGTACTTTAGGGGCCAATACATAAAACGTGCTTTCGAAGGAAATATCAGAAGTCCTAGAGAAAGAATAACAAATTTAGAAAAAATAACAAAACAAATACAATTAAGCATACTACGGTAGATTTTTACATGAGATCGAGTGTATATATATGTATGTATATATATATATATATATATATATATATATATATATATATATATATATATATATATATATATATATATATATATATATGTATATATATATATATATATATATATATATATATTTATATATATATATGTATATATATGGTAGCTGCCAACTCGTTTTCGAGTACGGCCACTACTTTATATCCCCTACTGATGCGCTGAACGAATGTGATTTTTTAGTCCAGCCAGCGACTTGAAAACTCTGGTACAAACACTACACTTGTGACAATTACTGACACATAGTGCTGGGCCCATGGTACCATGTGATGACAAGTGCAGAGAGATCTCCAGATATAAAGCAATGCCTGTGCCGTGAAGCTTTTATAGTGAGCAAATGCACTGCACAAAGCCAGTCCCACTCTCTTAACCAAGATGATATTTACCAAAAAGAAGAACAAGTCAACATCATTGGATACCATCAGAGTTGCAGGTGTTATATCAGAGTTTTCCTTCTCCTAGAATTCTGCCTTGACAAAGGCTAAGGGGTCATCTCTCCCGGTGATTTTAGATGGCCATTGACTCTTAAGAGCTCCTTTGCCCTTTGACAGGTTTTGTTTTTAGTCCTGCAGGATGTCCAATATATACATACATACATACATATATATATATACATATATATATATATATGATAATAAGGGCGCTGCGGAGTTGCAAAAGGGTTACATATGAAAAAAGTTTGTCCTTCATCAGTGATCTTCCAACTATCATAGGTATTTCATCGCTTTAAAGATCATATACCTCCGGTTGGTGCGAGCAACGGCTAAAAAAAGTCGTTGGGACACGTAAATAAAGGGGACGCGAGGGTAAACAAACAAAATGGGGAGGCAACAGAAAGTGAGGAAGGAGGAAACAAGTCCCAGATTTCTATGAATTTAAGTTCGGTGAAATCGTGAACGAGAGAATAAAGACCATCAAACCTGGTTGAAATGTGAGCAAGAAAGGAATTTCGCACAGGTCTAACGGGAGGAAGAAGGGGTCTGGTCTGCGAATTCGGTAAACATAAGTTCTGTGAAATCGTAGACGCGAGAGAAAAAATTCCGACCAGCTTGGCCGGTCAAACGGGAAGAAAGAGGAGGAGGAGGAGAGGTAGTGACAGAGAATGAGTGAGTGAAGGGTGAGGTGAGGAAGAGGCTAACAGAGAGAGAGAGACTGCTAGAAAGGGTAAAGATACATAGAACGAAAAAGACGGTGTAGCAGCAGAGGAAAAAATATGTGTAAATATGATAATAAGGGCGCTGCGGAGTTGCAAATGGGTTATATATATATATATATATATATTGTTATACTTGGGGAGGGTCATATTGGTGTAATAGTATTGCCAGAATTAATAACAGAACACACTCACTGTTTGGTTGGTTTTCGCTTCTGTTTCTTTTATATCGGTTAATTTAATTTATTCGGTCCTCAATGTTACCATTGACTGACCAACGGTCAAAAATACAGATACAATATAGACACAAACACATATATATAGTCTAAAAAAGTTCTTTCGTTGCACATCTGCAACATCGTCAGTGGTGCTATTATGTTTCCTCCCGTTGTATATATGTGTTTGTGTCTATATTGTATCTGTATTTTTGACCGTTGGTCAGTCAATGGTAACATTGAGGACCGAATAAATTAAATTAACCGATATAAAAGAAACAGAAGCGAAAACCAACCAAACAGTGAGTGTGTTCTGTTATTAATTCTGGCAATACTATTACACAAATATCACCCTCCCCAAGTATAACTATATAATATGATATGTATATATATATATATATATATATATATATATATATATATATATATATATATATATATATATATATATATATATATATGTCATTAATAGGAGCGGTGAAAAACAATTACGAACCAAAGTCTTCCTGTCTTCCTCCGGTTGCAACGTTTTTTGAAATATCCACTTCTGCGTCTACAGATTGACTTTGTTAGTTTCAGAAGATCCCGTTAAGGGTGAAAGCAGCGATTCTTTGCTTAAACTTTAATCTGTTATTTTAATAAATATATATATATATATATATATATATATTTATATATATATATATATATACATACATATATATATATATATATATATATATATATATATATATATTTATCCAGCTCGCGAAGCTCACACCTGCGGCTAGCCGTCTCTGTGCCTATGGTGGTAAGTAGGGAGGTGGCTCTAGGGCCAAGGACACCAGAAATCTCCACTGCTAGACCGAATATATATATATATAATATGATATATATATATATATATATATATATATATATATATATATATATATATACATACATATATATATATATATATATATATATATATATATATATATAGATATATATATAATATAATATATATATATATATATATATATATATATATTATATTATATATATATATCTCTCTCTCTCTCTCTCTATATATATATATATATATATATATATATATATATATATATCATATTATATATATATATATATATATATATATATATATATATATATATATATATATATATATATATATATATATATATCATATTATATATATATATATATATTCGGTCTAGCAGTGGAGATTTCTGGTGTCCTTGGCCCTAGAGCCACCTCCCTACTTACCACCATAGGCACAGAGACGGCTAGCCGCAGGTGTGAGCCTCGCGAGCTGGAATGGCTCTTCCAGCGCATCTGCCTCACCATCCTCCGGGAAAACGCCTTCTCTATTCTGTTCGCCGGGACCGTGGGGCGGCCAGCGCGTGGGCGACCATTTCCTCATGATAGTGAGAGAGGGCGGGAGAGACGCGGCCGATGACAGACCGTGCTTGGTTCCTCTGTGTTCGGACCTGGTGTACATGTGTGTGTAAATTTACACTATCGACCCTTTCATTTTGTCTTTCCTTGACGGTAGCACCACTAGGTGTCGCTATTGATGTAAATGTATTTACTATAACTAAAAAAGAGAATCTCCAGTCTTGAAATGTTATTATACATAACAAAATACTAATTTATTGCCAGGTCGAAGATGACTTCTAACATTAAATAAATGTAAATTGGAGCCTTTAATAATTGATAGAATAACAGAACACAGTATCGAAAGATGTAAAAAACTTCAGCAAATAAATACGTAAGTGTAAAGTAGGTAAGACTATAAAGATTCAAAAGGTTAATATTAGCAATATAACTTTAAAAAATGTTTTGATCTGCGAACAGTCTCGGTGGATTAGTGGTGCAACCAATAAGTGAATAACTGCTAACTTTAGTTGGTAAAGATAGTCCTGATTTCAAGCAGCACTAAGTAAAAAAAAGGATTTTTTTTTTTTGTTACTGGTTTTGACAAGTAGAAGAAGGTAGACTGTAGAAGAAGCACAGCTCGCCTCGGAAGCTCTAGCCATGGGTCAGTGGCTATAGCTTCCTTCCGTTGTGAGTGAAGCACTCGGAAACTCTAGCCATGGGTCTGTGGCTATAGCTTCCTTCCGTTGTGAGTGAAGCACTCGGAAGCTCTAACCATGGGTCAGTGGCTATAGCTTCCTTCCGTTGTGAGTGAAGCACTCGGAAACTCTAGCCATGGGTCTGTGGCTATAGCTTCCTTCCGTTGTGAGTGAAGCACTCGGAAACTCTAGCCATGGGTCTGTGGCTATAGCTTCCTTCCGTTGTGAGTGAAGCACTCGGAAACTCTAGCCATGGGTCTGTGGCTATAGCTTCCTTCCGTTGTGAGTGAAGCACTCGGAAGCTCTAACCATGGGTCAGTGGCTATAGCTTCCTTCCGTTGTGAGTGAAGCACTCGGAAACTCTAGCCATGGGTCTGTGGCTATAGCTTCCTTCCGTTGTGAGTGAAGCACTCGGAAGCTCTAGCCATGGGTCTGTGGCTATAGCTTCCTTCCGTTGTGAGTGAAGCACTCGGAAGCTCTAGCCATGGGTCTGTGGCTATAGCTTCCTTCCGTTGTGAGTGAAGCACTCGGAAGCTCTAGCCATGGGTCAGTGGCTATAGCCTCCTTCCGTTGTGAGTGAAGCACTCGGAAGCTCTAGCCATGGGTCTGTGGCTATAGCTTGCTTCCGTTGTGAGTGAAGCACTCGGAAGCTCTAGCCATGGGTCTGTGGCTATAGCTTCCTTCCGTTGTGAGTGAAGCACTCGGAAGCTCTAGCCATGGGTCTGTGGCTATAGCTTCCTTCCGTTGTGAGTGAAGCACTCGGAAGCTCTAGCCATGGGTCTGTGGCTATAGCTTCCTTCCGTTGTGAGTGAAGCACTCGGAAGCTCTAGCCATGGGTCTGTGGCTATAGCTTCCTTCCGTTGTGAGTGAAGCACTCGGAAACTCTAGCCATGGGTCTGTGGCTATAGCTTCCTTCAGCACCGTTGTGAGTGAAGCACTCGGAAGCTCTAGCCATGGGTCAGTGGCTATAGCCTCCTTCCGTTGTGAGTGAAGCACTCGGAAGCTCTAGCCATGGGTCTGTGGCTATAGCTTGCTTCCGTTGTGAGTGAAGCACTCGGAAGCTCTAGCCATGGGTCTGTGGCTATAGCTTCCTTCCGTTGTGAGTGAAGCACTCGGAAGCTCTAGCCATGGGTCTGTGGCTATAGCTTCCTTCAGCACCGTTGTGAGTGAAGCACTCGGAAGCTCTAGCCATGGGTCTGTGGCTATAGCTTCCTTCCGTTGTGAGTGAAGCACTCGGAAACTCTAGCCATGGGTCTGTGGCTATAGCTTCCTTCCGTTGTGAGTGAAGCACTCGGAAGCTCTAGCCATGGGTCTGTGGCTATAGCTTCCTTCCGTTGTGAGTGAAGCACTCGGAAGCTCTAGTCATGGGTCTGTGGCTATAGCTTCCTTCTGTTGTGAGTGAAGCACTCGGAAGCTCTAGCCATGGGTCTGTGGCTATAGCTTCCTTCCGTTGTGAGTGAAGCACTCGGAAACTCTAGCCATGGGTCTGTGGCTATAGCTTCCTTCAGCACCGTTGTGAGTGAAGCACTCGGAAGCTCTAGCCATGGGTCTGTGGCTATAGCTTCCTTCCGTTGTGAGTGAAGCACTCGGAAGCTCTAGCCATGGGTCTGTGGCTATAGCTTCCTTCTGTTGTGAGTGAAGCACTCGGAAGCTCTAGCCATGGGTCTGTGGCTATAGCTTCCTTCCGTTGTGAGTGAAGCACTCGGAAGCTCTAGCCATGGGTCTGTGGCTATAGCTTCCTTCCGTTGTGAGTGAAGCACTCGGAAACTCTAGCCATGGGTCTGTGGCTATAGCCTCCTTCCGTTGTGAGTGAAGCACTCGGAAGCTCTAGCCATGGGTCTGTGGCTATAGCTTCCTTCCGTTGTGAGTGAAGCACTCGGAAACTCTAGCCATGGGTCTGTGGCTATAGCTTCCTTCCGTTGTGAGTGAAGCACTCGGAAACTCTAGCCATGGGTCTGTGGCTATAGCTTCCTTCCGTTGTGAGTGAAGCACTCGGAAGCTCTAGTCATGGGTCTGTGGCTATAGCTTCCTTCTGTTGTGAGTGAAGCACTCGGAAGCTCTAGCCATGGGTCTGTGGCTATAGCTTCCTTCCGTTGTGAGTGAAGCACTCGGAAACTCTAGCCATGGGTCTGTGGCTATAGCTTCCTTCAGCACCGTTGTGAGTGAAGCACTCGGAAGCTCTAGCCATGGGTCTGTGGCTATAGCTTCCTTCCGTTGTGAGTGAAGCACTCGGAAGCTCTAGCCATGGGTCTGTGGCTATAGCTTCCTTCTGTTGTGAGTGAAGCACTCGGAAGCTCTAGCCATGGGTCTGTGGCTATAGCTTCCTTCCGTTGTGAGTGAAGCACTCGGAAGCTCTAGCCATGGGTCTGTGGCTATAGCTTCCTTCCGTTGTGAGTGAAGCACTCGGAAACTCTAGCCATGGGTCTGTGGCTATAGCCTCCTTCCGTTGTGAGTGAAGCACTCGGAAGCTCTAGCCATGGGTCTGTGGCTATAGCTTCCTTCCGTTGTGAGTGAAGCACTCGGAAACTCTAGCCATGGGTCTGTGGCTATAGCTTCCTTCCGTTGTGAGTGAAGCACTCGGAAACTCTAGCCATGGGTCTGTGGCTATAGCTTCCTTCCGTTGTGAGTGAAGCACTCGGAAACTCTAGCCATGGGTCTGTGGCTATAGCTTCCTTCTGTTGTGAGTGAAGCACTCGGAAACTCTAGCCATGGGTCTGTGGCTATAGCTTCCTTCCGTTGTGAGTGAAGCACTCGGAAGCTCTAGCCATGGGTCTGTGGCTATAGCTTCCTTCCGTTGTGAGTGAAGCACTCGGAAGCTCTAGCCATGGGTCTGTGGCTATAGCTTCCTTCCGTTGTGAGTGAAGCACTCGGAAACTCTAGCCATGGGTCTGTGGCTATAGCCTCCTTCCGTTGTGAGTGAAGCACTCGGAAGCTCTAGCCATGGGTCTGTGGCTATAGCTTCCTTCCGTTGTGAGTGAAGCACTCGGAAACTCTAGCCATGGGTCTGTGGCTATAGCCTCCTTCCGTTGTGAGTGAAGCACTCGGAAGCTCTAGCCATGGGTCTGTGGCTATAGCTTCCTTCCGTTGTGAGTGAAGCACTCGGAAACTCTAGCCATGGGTCTGTGGCTATAGCTTCCTTCCGTTGTGAGTGAAGCACTCGGAAGCTCTAGCCATGGGTCTGTGGCTATAGCCTCCTTCCGTTGTGAGTGAAGCACTCGGAAGCTCTAGCCATGGGTCTGTGGCTATAGCTTCCTTCAGCACCGTTGTGAGTGAAGCACTCGGAAGCTCTAGCCATGGGTCAGTGGCTATAGCTTCCTTCAGCACCGTTGTGAGTGAAGCACTCGGAAGCTCTAACCATGGGTCTGTGGCTATAGCTTCCTTCAGCACCGTTGTGAGTGAAGCACTCGGAAGCTCTAGCCATGGGTCTGTGGCTATAGCTTCCTTCCGTTGTGAGTGAAGCACTCGGAAGCTCTAGCCATGGGTCTGTGGCTATAGCCTCCTTCCGTTGTGAGTGAAGCACTCGGAAGCTCTAGCCATGGGTCTGTGGCTATAGCTTCCTTCCGTTGTGAGTGAAGCACTCGGAAGCTCTAGCCATGGGTCTGTGGCTATAGCTTCCTTCCGTTGTGAGTGAAGCACTCGGAAGCTCTAGCCATGGGTCTGTGGCTATAGCTTCCTTCCGTTGTGAGTGAAGCACTCGGAAGCTCTAGCCATGGGTCTGTGGCTATAGCTTCCTTCAGCACCGTTGTGAGTGATGCACTCGGAGGCTCTAGCCATGGGTCTGTGGCTATAGCTTCCTTCAGCACCGTTGTGAGTGAAGCACTCGGAAGCTCTAGCCATGGGTCTGTGGCTATAGCTTCCTTCCGTTGTGAGTGAAGCACTCGGAGGCTCTAGCCATGGGTCTGTGGCTATAGCTTCCTTCCGTTGTGAGTGAAGCACTCGGAAGCTCTAGCCATGGGTCTGTGGCTATAGCTTCCTTCCGTTGTGAGTGAAGCACTCGGAGGCTCTAGCCATGGGTCTGTGGCTATAGCTTCCTTCCGTTGTGAGTGAAGCACTCGGAAGCTCTAGCCATGGGTCTGTGGCTATAGCTTCCTTCCGTTGTGAGTGAAGCACTCGGAAGCTCTAGCCATGGGTCTGTGGCTATAGCTTCCTTCCGTTGTGAGTGAAGCACTCGGAAGCTCTAACCATGGGTCTGTGGCTATAGCTTCCTTCCGTTGTGAGTGAAGCACTCGGAAGCTCTAGCCATGGGTCTGTGGCTATAGCTTCCTTCCGTTGTGAGTGAAGCACTCGGAAGCTCTAGCCATGGGTCTGTGGCTATAGCCTCCTTCAGCACCGTTGTGAGTGAAGCACTCGGAAGCTCTAACCATGGGTCTGTGGCTATAGCTTCCTTCCGTTGTGAGTGAAGCACTCGGAAGCTCTAGCCATGGGTCTGTGGCTATAGCTTCCTTCCGTTGTGAGTGAAGCACTCGGAAGCTCTAACCATGGGTCTGTGGCTATAGCTTCCTTCCGTTGTGAGTGAAGCACTCGGAAGCTCTAACCATGGGTCAGTGGCTATAGCTTCCTTCCGTTGTGAGTGAACCACTCGGAAACTCTAGCCATGGGTCAGTGGCTATAGCTTCCTTCCGTTGTGAGTGAAGCACTCGGAAGCTCTAACCATGGGTCAGTGGCTATAGCTTCCTTCAGCACCGTTGTGAGTGAAGCACTCGAAAGCTCTAACCATGGGTCTGTGACTATAGCTTCCTTCAGCACCATTGTGAGTGAACCACTCGAAACTCGAGCCATGGGTCTGTGGCTATAGCTTCCTTCAGCACCATTGTGAGTGAACCACTCGAAACTCTAGCCATGGGTCTGTGGCTATAGCTTCCTTCACCTTCACTGCGCATTACGTGTGAAAACCGAAGCTCATTAATTGTTATTTTGTGGGTGTGTATATTCCACAAGATCTTTTTTATTGGAGAATGTAAGACATTTTTGATACGTTCTGTAATCCGAATCTTTACTTTACAATTTTACGGTCAATTGCATACACAGAAATAGAGAGGATTAAAAAAAAATTATTCCATATAAGAATTAAATGATAGAATTGTAGTTGTGTGTGGGCCCCCTTGTCTCTTCCCGGCAACCAATATATATACCCAGTGCGCCAATGTATATATATATATATATCATTATCAGTGTGCTCTGTACCACAGAACTCATGTAGTACATCGAATATTGCTGCATGAGAACTGGGTATTTCACCAAACTGTCGGAATATAGCCCTGGTGTAATGACTCGTCTCAATTGCTGAGCTCTAAATATGACACTGGTCAACAAAATTTTGCTTTTTTTCTACTGACCTAAATTTGAGACCTGTTCTTGAGCAATTTTGGGGGCCTGAGTTTAAAAATGACAATACTTTTTTTCTATCACGTCAAATCACTATCTATGGGCTGGGTCATATTTGACCCACCCATAGCTACAAGAGATAGCAGACTGGTCAACAAAGTCTTGCTTTTTGTTCTACTGACCAAAGTTTGAGACCTGTTCTTGAGCAATTTGGGACCGCTGTTTAAAAATGGCAATACTTTTTTTTCTATCACGTCACGTTTTCACATGGACAACAAGGAGGGTATACTAAATATCTGTGTTTCCTGTGTTTATGAAAACCTTTTGTGTTTGGAAAAATGGATGCCATATTCAAAATCAGCGCCTCAAAATTAGCTATAGACAACAACAAAACCTAAGTCAGCAAAAGTGCGATGACCAGTGTAATCAGCGAACCCATCATTTAACTTCAGTATTTCTTGTATATATATAAACACACACACACGCACACACACACATATATATATATAATGGCTGCCCCCTCGTTATCGAGTATGACCATTGCACGATATACCATTATTAATTAATTCTATCGTGCAATGCCTGTGCGTGAAGATATTTTTTAAAGTGCGGAAAGACTGTGCACCGAGCCAATCCCACTCTCTGAGCGACAGTAGCTATAACCCGAAAAGCAGAAAGGATCAACATCATCGGTAACTACTGAGCCACGGGTTTTATATCGGAGTTATCCCAGTTTCCTGAGTTGCCTTCTCCTAGAAGAATGACCTGACAAAGGCTAGGGGTCCTTCACTCCCAGTGGTTTAACCGCGCGATCGGGTGTCCAGCCCGACTATTTCTATGTCCCCGTGCATATACATACACATGCACCCATGTATATACGCATATACATATACATACATATGTACATGTGTATATACATATTTACACACTTTTGGATGGCCGTTGACTCTTATGAGTTCTTCCGCCCTTTGTCAGGTTTTGTTTTTTGTCCTGCAGGGTGTCCAAAATCCCCCTCCTCACCAAGTAAACTTGGTGGGGTTGCCGGTTTAGTCACCGACGACTCGACCCGTTGCGACAGGTTGTACTGGGTTACATGTTACCAGTAGCACTCAATACATACATACATACATACACACACACACATATATATACATACATATACATATATATACATATATATACATATATATACATATATATACATATATAATGGCTGCAAACTCTGCTAAGAGTATTGCAATCGCTTTAAACAGATCTTGAACAAGCAATGCCAGTGCTTTGAAGGTTTTTTAAGTGGGGAAAGGCCTTTCACTCGACCAATCCCACTCTCTGAGCATCGAAAACACTACTAGAAAAGAGAACTGGTCAACATCATCGGATGCTTGCGAAGCTGCAGGTTTTCTTTTCAAAGTTTCCCTCTCTTAGAAAGGTGTTGTGACAACAACTGGGGGCCTTTCACTACCAGGTGGGGGGGGGAAGCACTATTTGGATGGCCGTTAACTCTGCTGAGTTCCCCCGCCCTTTGCTGTGTGTTGTATTTCATCCCGCAGGGTGTCTAAATATCACCCTCCTCACCAAGCAGGCTTGGTGAGGTTGCCGGTTTAGTCGCCGACGACCCGACCATGAGACTGGTTGTACTGGGTCGCATGTTACCAGTAACACTCAAGTGTGACCTCACACACACACACACACACACACACACACACACACACATATATATATATATATATATATATATATATATATATATATGTATATATATACATACATGTGTGCGCGTGTGAAGGCACATGGCTTAGTGGTTAGAGTGCCGGGCTTACAATCATGAGGTTGTGAGTTCGATTCTCGGACTGGGCTTTGCGTT
>OZ024741.1:317167480-317172480 GCA_964016885.1 Eledone cirrhosa | reverse complement strand
TCTATCTTTCTATTTCTTCTTTTATTTCACATTCCATCTTCTGACGAAGGACTAGTATCTGAAACATTGAGACTATTTTCCTACTACATCAAGCATTAAATTGATATATTTCCTCGTTTACTTTGTTATCTTTGTTTATCTTTTGCACACACACACACACACACACACACACATATATATATGTACAAAGATATATATATATATATATATATATATATATATATATATATATATATATATATATATATATATATATATATATAAACAAGTAAGACCCCGACGGCTGAGCTCAAGCCGTTTCGACGGCTAGTCCAGAATTAGCCGTCGAAACGGCTTGAGCTCAGCCGTCGGGGTCTTACTTGTTCCTATTACCCACTCTACTACCCTAAGTATTGAGTACTTTGGTGCGTTATGGTCCACCTGGTTCCTTACCACATTTCCTTCGTTATATATATATATATATATATAGAGAGAGAGAGAGAGAGAGTCAGAGAGAGGGAAATAGTGAGAGGAAGAGATAGTAAGCGAGGGGTAGACCCAAAAATAGAGAGGCGAAGAGATAAAAGAAAGAGAAGGAGTAGGAAAAAGAATGGCGACATTGGTATGGGAAGTGGCCATGGATAAAGAGTAATGGAGGACCAGAAATGAGATATAGTTTAACTTAATGAGATATGAAGAGAAGCTAACGTTGAAGGAATACATAGAGTCAATCAATTCAACGAATGCTACCGACGTTTTAAATTTATAACATGATGCTCTGATTGTTTAAATTGACAGGAGAGGCTCATTGAAATGACTGGTGGGATTTATAGCTTTTGTGTACATATATATATATATGTATATATATATATACAAACATATATATACACGTATATATGGTGGCTGCCAACTCGTTTTCGAGTACGGCCACTACCTTATATCCATGTAGGAGAACCCCTACCGATGCGCTGAACGAGTGTGACTTTTTAGTCCAGCCAGCGACTTGAAAACTCTAGTACAAACACTATACTTGTGACAATTATTGACACATAGTGCTGGGCCCATGGTACCATGTGACGTCAAGTGCAGAGAGATCTCCAGATATAAAGCAATGCCTGTGCCGTGAAGCTTTTATAGTGAGCAAAAAGAAGAACAAGTCAAAAAGAAAGAAACAAGTCAACATCATTGGATACCATCAGGGTTGCAGGTGTTATATCAGAGTTTTCCTTCTCCTAGAATTCTGCCTTGACAAAGGCTAAGGGGTCATCTCTCCCGGTGATTTTGGATGGCCATTGACTCTTAAGAGCTCCTTTGCCCTTTGACAGGTGGGGTTGCCAGTTTAGTCGCCAACGACCCGACCATGAGACAGGTTGTACTGGGATACATGTTACCAGTAGCACCAACTGGTGACCTGACATACATATATATATATACATATATATATATACATACATATATACACGTATATATATTTATATATATATATACATATATGAATAGATATATTTATTCACATATATACATACGTATACATAAACATACTTACAAGTACATAGAAACACACATATACACACACATACATACATGCATACACACAACCATACATATACACATATATACATATCCATCCATCCATGAATACATACTTAGGATAGTCTTGAGGATAAAATATAAAACGTTATCGCGATGTGGAGTACATTCGCACACATAATATGAAAGAGTAGAAGTGGAATGTTCCAATAAAAACCCCTATAAAATATAAACATAACTGACCAGGCATAGTGATATGAGACAGATAAAAGAAAGCGTGTACAGTCGTGGAACTCAGTTGCCCTGCAGATGTCAATATAATGTTAAAGATTAGTGAAAAAACATTTATTAACTAATGAGGAATCTGATGATACTCCAACGCAGTTATACCTTTAGATTTGTACCTGTGATTGTTGGGGCTCTGGGTTTCACAGATCAAGAATGAGCAGGGCTATTTAAGAGTTTTGAAGTACAGTCCATAATAGGAACTATAAAAATATGTAGAACATTTAAGAAATTCATCATGTTATAATTACATATACACATGTATAGATACAGAAACATATGTATATGCGCACAGATATCTCAAAACATAGATCCACACAAGAATGACATTCATACCTGCATATACTAAATTTCTTAGTTGATGTTGTCTAAATTTCAATGAAACTGTCTCTCTCTTTCTCTCTCACTCTATCTCTCTTTGTTGGTGAGAAATTAAAGAAATACTCTAACCAGTAGAATTTATATAAATACACACACATAAATGATGTGTTATCTCTCTCTCTCTCTCTCTCTCTCTCTCTCTCTCTCTCTCTCTCTCTCTCTATATATATATATATATATATATATATATATATATATATATATATATAAACAAGATGGCGTAGGACAGGACAGAACAAAGGAGAGGCACAAAACAAAGAAAACAATCCCCGGTCGCCGATGAGGTCACAGAATGTGTGACGACAGAACTTTGACAATATATGAACAACCGTCCGGTTGTGGAACCAACCAACAAACCGGAAATTTATAAATTTCTTAAATTTATAATTTAATTTATAATAAATTGGAGCGAAAGCCATGGTGCGTGTGTTTCTTATTGACAACATGACCCTCCCAAAGTATAACAATATATATATAGTTTCAATTTGTTAATATATTGTAAATTTGTTGAGTACTTTATATCAGTTATAAAAATATTTGCTTGTTGTATCCCAATAAATTAAATATAACTTCTGCACACACACACATACACACACACACACATATATATATATATATATATATATATATATATATATATATATATACGATATTAACAAATGGAAACTATATTTATAAAACCATATTTATTTCATTATACATATTTCAAGGACACCAAGTTAAATTATGGTGTGCTTTCATCAGACAAAATATAATATAGATCAGTTTTATAAATAAATATTGACATACCCTTAAAAAATGCAACCATTACTGTTGGAAGCTCCCGGATAGTCAACAATTAAATAGAACTTTTACATATATATATATATATATATATATATATATGAAAGGAGTCAGGAGCCCGACGACTGAGCTCCGGACTTTTCGACAGCTAGATCCGAATTGTTCGGATCGAGCTGTCGAAACGGTCGGAGCTCAACCGTCGGTGTCCTGACTTATTTCCTATTACCCACTCTACTGCCCTAAGTACTGAGTACTCTGGTACGTTATGGTCCACCTGGTATCTTACCACACCTTCTTTGTTATATATACATATATATATATATATATATATACACATTTACACATACACAATTTCAAGTATCTGGTAGACATATGCACATAGGCCCACATGTACAGTCACACATACACACACACACATATATATCCATATAGTGCGTGTGCGTTCACGTGCATACGCGTACGTGTGTGCATGTACGTGTGTGCGTGTACGGGTTTGCATGCATGTGTGTGTGTGTAACTAATCGATATTGAAGTGATGGAAATCATTGACTGTATGAAGACAACGACGGAAGCAATATGTGGCCACTTGCAACTCTTTCCTATCTCATTCCTCTTCCTATTGCCTCACACCTCTCTCCCTTTCTTACTCTCCCTTACCCTCTCTCACTCAACTCTGTCTTCTATCCTCTTCCTCTCCCCCTCTCTCTGTCACTCTGCTATTGTTGAATGGTCAAACGCGGTCACCATGAAATTACTGCACTTTCCAGAGGTTGTGAGGCTGACACATAGTTATAGAGAGAAGGGGAGAAGAGGGCGGAGGAGACAGAGAGGGAGGAGAGAAAGATAGAGAAGATTAAAGAAACAATATATATATATGTATATAATATATATATATATATATATATATATATATATATATATATATATATATATATATATATATATATATATATATATATATATATATATGTATGTGTGTGTATATAATATATGTATATAATATATGTATGTATATATATATATATATATATATATATATATATATATATATATGTATATATATATATATATATATATATATATATATATATATATATATATGTATATATATATATATATATATATATATATATATAGTTAATAAAAGAAACAAACAAGACACAGGAGGCAATTTATATTAGGAGGCAAATTATATTAGGTTCACGCTTGGAGGAAGTGGATATATGAATGTGTGTATGAGTGTATGTGTGTGTATTTGTGTGTGAGTGTGTATATATATATATATATATATATATATATATATATATATATATATATATATATATATATATATATATATATGTATATATATATATATATATATATATGCATATACATATATTGTTATACTTGGGGAGGGTCATATTTATGTAATATTGCCAGAATTAATAACAGAACACACTCACTGTTTGGTAGGTTTTCGCTTCTGTGTCTTTTATATCGGTTAATTTAATTTATTCGGTCCTCAATGTTGCCATTGACTGACCAACGGTAAAAAATACAAATACAATATAGACACAAACACATATATATAGTCAATCAAAGTTCTTTCGTTACACATCTGCAACATCGTCAGTGTTGCTATTGTTTCCTACCGTTGCATCGTATGTCTACGCCATCTTTATTTAGTCTGTTTATATATTTATTTATTTGTTTATTTTTTGTCTTCTTTGCGCATGCGTTTGCGTGTGTGTATAGTGTTTTGTTTGATGTGTGTTCGTGTTTGGCTGACTGTGTATTGGTTAATGTATTCTATCTTTACTAGCGTGTGTTTATATGTGTTTGTTGTTATTGTGCTTGTGTATGTATTTATTTATTTATCTATTTATTTATTTATTTATTTATACTTCTCTCAGGTCAGTGTTGTTTGTTTGGGTGTTGTTATTCCATTCATTATTTCTGATTAGCCTTGGCCTTCTAAGTTCTATTTCACTGGCCTCTCTGATTTGCCTATCTGCTGGGTCATTTCTATGTTTAGATATTATTCTAATTTCTATGTTGTC
>OZ024741.1:317152480-317159980 GCA_964016885.1 Eledone cirrhosa | reverse complement strand
CCGTTTGATCTGTGCGAAATTCTTTCCTCACTCGAATCGACCAGGTCGGATGGTCTTTATTCTCTCTCGTCTACGATTTCACAGCAGTTATGTTCATCGATTTCAGGGACTTGACTCCTTCCTCACTTTTCGTTGCATTACTATCTTTGTTTGTTTACTTTCTCGCTCGTTCCCCCTATTTACGTGTCCCAACGACTTTCTTTAGCCACTGCTCTCACCAACCAGAGGTATATGGTCTTTAAAGCGATGAAATACTAATGAAGGCTGGAAGATCACTGATGAAGGACTAAATTTATTCATATATATATATATATATATATATATATATATGTGTGTGTAATTAGAGGCTCTAACCCTAGTGCTGTTAGATCGACTCTCCATATTTCTTTTCGTAGAGACCTGAAAATCCGCCTCTTCATTGCTGTAGTGGAGTCTGTGCTGCTGTATGGGTCTGAGACTTGGACACTCAGACGGTGGATGGGTGCTACACGAGAATGCTGAGGATGGCTCTGAACATTAATCAGTATACACTGAGGATGAAAAACTCAGAGCTGTATGGGAGCATCCCAAAAGTCAGCTCAAAAGTGACACAGAGGAGACTGAGGTTAGCTGGACATGCTCACCGACATCCAGAGTTGACATTGCACTCAGTGCTCCTTTGGGAGCCCCTACATGGACACACTAGAAGAGGAAGACCAAGGTTAACGTATGTTGATGCCCTAAGAACAGACACTGGTCTATTGGAGACGCAGGACATGGCAGCGATAATGAGGGACAGAGACCGCTGGAGAGAACTCGTCCATGGATCTCGGGAATTTTACCCGCCTTAGAATAGAATAGAATATATATATATATATATATATATATATATATATATATATATATATATATATATATATATATATATATATATATATATATACGATGTTATAGGGAATATTCGCTATATTCCGTTTCCTCACAATTACTTTTTCAATGAGATATGGTTTGAACGCGTATCGAGCAAAACTTGTCTCAGAGTGCTAACCAAGTGTATATTCGCAATGTGGCAGTTGTACTTGCTTGGCCAGACCCCAGGGTTTCTGTTAATGCAGTAAGATTCAATATCAACTTTAGACATTTAGGTCAATACAATGCTAAATGCATAGAGGTATTTGTTATTACTTTGATGATGCCGTCCACAGAACTTTCTCAAAATAACAGGTGTAAAAACTTGTAACAGAGCGAACTGAAAGTGATCTAGTCGTGAAGAGATGTTACCCAAATCTAAACTATAATAAAGGAAGGTCTGCGGGAGTGCGTACAGTTTATTTCTTTTAATCCAGTTAGTGAAATAAGTTAGGATTACTTTGAATAAATAATAAATGAATATTACATAATTTATGTACTAACTTTCGTAAACATAAATAATTTCGTAAAAATAAATAATTTCAAAGTTGCACTTCCGGTATATCGTCGCCACCACCACCATTTCAGCTACCATATATATAGAAAGAGAGAGTGTGTGATGAGAGAGATAGAGAGATTATGATTTTCTATACGCTAACGCGTATGAATGTGCACATACGTACATCTATATGTATGAGTATATAACTATTATGAGTATATAACTATAATCGCACAAACACAAACTTATAAAAATACACCCTCACGGACATAATTCACACAAATACACATACATTCACACATATACATTTACATAAACACACACATACAATCATGATAACAGAGTTCGGTGAATTGGAAATGGGAGGGTAACACAAGTATAACGTTTTATTTATTTATTAACTCTTTATTTGTTTATTAACTTTTTTTTAAAAACTCATTTAATATAATGGTTACAGAACGAAAACACTAATAAATATAATATATACAAAGGAAAAGGAAAGGAAAAAAAAGACATAGAAAAAATACATAAACAGGTAATACACACATCTTAGGCCACAGAACAATATACAGGCGAAAGAGTGGACAAACGAGACGCTACCAGAGGAAAAGATAGCAATATAGCAAGGAGCACTGGGAAACCTCTCTAATAATTTTTGAGGCAGGCCAGCACGCTCGCAGCGTTACCTGGGGTGATGGCGAGGCTGAGGTGCTGGAACAACCAAGTGCCCTCACAAGCATCACCAGTTACCTTTGTTTGGCGAGCAGCCAGTGAAGATAAGAATCTCGCTGCCAGTAGCCTGACTCCCCCAAACGTCTCGAAGGCCACAGGCTGGATAATGTAGTTAGCTGACAGAACACGATATATTAGGATTTTGTTCCGTTCAGCTGCGGATGCTGTAGCTCTGGCCCTTATCGCTGCATCCAGGATGTGGGAAGATGCAAAAGAATCACTAACTGTGACGTCCCGGGTAAGGCACCTGACTCTTGACCAGGAGCACAGAGTAAGACCGTCAAGTCTTTTCCCATCAATTTAGGACAACCCAGCCGGTTCCAAAATTGAGGGGATGTTTCCCCGGGACAAAGTTCTTGAGTGGTAATAGGACAGTATGTGCGCGTGCGTGAGTTTGTCGGCGTTCTTAAATTAGAGACATGTTTTTAGGTTAGAGACATATATGTGTCTATCCCTTTCCTTCCTTTTACACACACATACATTCACACAAACACACATACACATTGCTTGATGGACGGGTGGACAGAAGTCCCTCAAATGTATATACATGTGAATGGAGTTATACTGAAGCAGTTAGAGAAGTTCAAGTATCTTGGAGCCGTGTTCATGAGTGATGGAATGCAGGAGGCTGAATTAAGTGCAAGAATTTCAAAAGCTGATGCATTAATGCGCCAGCCTCAGCATTCAGCAATCAGATAAAGGGGGGGGGGGTAAGTGTAAAAGCCAAACTCGCTGTCTTCCTGGTATTCCTGCCAACTCTTACCGAGGATCATGAATCTTGAGTAATGACAATTGCAAATAAAATTGGCAGAAATGGGATTCCTCCGAAGGCTCTTTGGAGTAATGTTACTCGATAAATTGTATAACTCAGAGACCAGAGAGTCACTCCTGGTAGAGTCGCTACTTCTCCGAATTGAGAGATCATAACTCCGATATTATGAGCATGTGGTTAGAATGTCTCAGTAAAGAATCGCTGGACGCATAAAAATTATTGTGGGGAGAGTTGTGGGTAAAATGATTATTGTGGGTAAAGTTGTGAGTAATATGATTATTATGCGTAAAATAATTGTGGGTAAAATGGTAGGTAAAATAATTATGTGGGTAAATTGGTGGGTAAAATGATTATCGTGGGTAAAATGATTATTGTGGGTAAAATGGGGGGTAAAATGATTATTGTGGGTAAAAAGGTGGGTAAAATAATTATTGTGGGTAAAGATGTGGGTAAAAAGGTGGGTAAAATGATTATTGTGGGTAAAGTGGTGGGTAAAATGATTATTGTGGGTAAAAATGTGGGTAAAATGATAATTGTGGGTAAAGTGGTGGGTAAAATGATTATTGTGGGTAAAGTTATGGGTAAATGATTATTGTGGGTTAAATGGTGGGTAAAATGATTATTGTGGGTTAAATGGTGGGTAAAATAATTATTGTGGGTAAAGTGGTGGGTAAAATGATTATTGTGGGTAAAATGGTGGGTAAAAAATGGACCCTCCAAATAAAAAAACGGATTCCCCCAAATAAAAAACGGATCTCTCCAAATAAAAAACGGATTCCCCCTCAAATAAAAAACGGACCCCTGAATAAAAAACGGATCCCCCCAAATAAAAAACGGATCCCGCCCAAAGAAAAAACGGATCCGCCCAAATAAACAACGGACCCCCCAATAAAAAAAAGGATTATTGTGGGTAATGGTGGGTAAAAGAATTAATTTGGGTAAAATGGTGGGTAAAATGATTATTGTAGGTAAAGTGGTGAGTAAAATGATTATTGTGGGTAAAGTTGTAGGTAAAATAATTATTGTGGGTAAAGGGTGGGTAAAATAATTATTGTGGGTAAAATGGTGGGTAAAATGATTATTGTAGGTAAATATGTAGGTAAAATAATTATTGTGGGTAAAGTGGTGGGTAAAGTAACATTGTGGGTAAATGGTGGGTAAAATGATTATTGTGTGTAAAGTTATGGGTAAAATGATTATTGTGGGTAAATTGGTGGGTATAATTATTATTGTGGGTAAAATGGTAGGTAAGATTGTGGGTAAAATGGTGGGTAAAATAATTATGTCGGTAAAGCGGTGGATAAATGATTATTGTGGGTAGAGGTAGGTAAAATAATTATTGTGGGTAAAATAGTGGGTATAATGATTATTTTGTGAAAAATGGTAGGTAGAATAATTATTGTGGGTAAAGTGGTAGGTAAAATATTGGGTAAAATTGTGACTAAAATAATGATAGTGAGTAAATTGTAGGTAAAGTGGTGGGTGAAATCAAGAAAGAGATAAAGAGGGTAGGAAGTGGAGTAGGGAAAGAATGGGTTGGTAGAGGCAGAAGAGGAAGGAGAGGAGGAAAAACATCAAGGGAAGGAAGGATGGAAAAGAGGAGGGAAGACAGCAGGTTAAAGAAATAGGGAAAGAGAGGTTAAAAATGGGGAAAAGTAGGGAAGAGGGGTAAATAGGGATACGAAGTGTGAAAATGTGAGAAAGAGACGGAAAGGGTGTAATGAGGGAGAATCAACACCAGGAGGTCAACCACAAGACAATGAGGTCACGTAACGTGTTTCTTTCACAAGAAATTTGAAGCAAAAGCTACCAAGTAACCATGTAACTTCAATAGCTCTTCATCATCGACTCCAGGAGAAAATCTAGGACCAACCACCAATAAACACCCTGGTGGTCGGCAAACATGATCAACTGTCCTGTATATCTATGATCAGATCTCTAGTCAGATTCTTAATCGCACACAGAAGTAGAAGTCAGTGTCATCCCGGCATCTGCAAACGACCTCCGTTGTAGAGAGGGGAGTCAGTGGCAGCTACCAATGATTCTACAATCAAAGCTTACAGACACCGTACTCTCCCTCCACATAGGCTTACAGTAATATACATGGACATTCACCATCGCTGATGCCCATCAGCCTATCATTGGAGCAGACTTCCTCCGGGCTCACTCACTGCTGGTCGATAATCATGAGGAGACGACTCGTCAATAGCAGTAAGTATGCCTCTGTTTCTCTGGCAACATCTGCACGTGTGACTTTGCATATATCAAACGTCTCTGAGACCAAGAACGAGTTCTCGGAATTCCTTTTGAATTACATGAAACTCATTATCATGACATCTCCCAATCCACAACTCACCACAGAGTAAAGCACTACATTCCAACCATCAGTTCTCCAGTACACAACCGTGTATGTCGTCTACCACCAGACAAATTTGCTATTGTGAAGGTCAAATTTGATAATATGGAAGCTTTGGGCATCGCTCATCGACCAAACGTCCCTGGTCTTCACCTCTACACGAAGCGCCAAAACCCAATAGTGCTTCGCGACTCAGCAGGGATTATCGCCGTCTTAACAAATGTACCTCACCCTACTGCTACTCCATTCTGCATATAAGACTTCTCGGTTCAGTTAGCAGGGTGCTCGATTTTCTCCAAAATCTACTTCAACTGAGGTTATCATCAATTACCTGTACTAGATGATAACATGTAAATATAATTTAATACAAAAAGAAGAAAGAAAATTTAGTTTGAGAAGAAAGAATGGAATGTAAAGTAATAAAATATTAAAAAAACCGAAAAAGAAAGATATGGCAAGGGCTCTAATCTATATATTAATTTCAACAATGTCAGTATTCCGTGTGACATAATTCTCGATAGCTGCTATAAATTACACAGTAGTATGACGGACCATGCTGTTTAGGTAATATTGGCGAGAAGATGCTAAAAATAGATGCTAAAAATAGAATCACTTTCCTCAACTACCACTCAACTGATCGAATCAAATTATATATATATACTAGCTACCTAATTCCATAGTGTCCCACGCTAGCTCCGCTGTGCCATTCTGCGGCACCCTAGCTTCAAAGTATCATATATTTCCACAATATCTCCCCATTGCCATAAGGGGTCACCCAAGCTCTATATTTCCATACTGTGTCACTCAAGCTCCCAAAATGCATAGTGTGCTACCCTTGCTCTGCTGTGCGGCACACTAGCTCCGAAGTGCGGTATTTTGCCACTCTATCTTCCCATTGATGAAAATAGCATTTTCTAGTAATCATCACCATCAACATCACTTTTATTATTATTATTATTATTGTTGTTGTTGTTGTTGTTGTTGTTAGTGGTCGTAGTCGACATGGTCGTAGTCATAGTCATAGTAGAAGTAATACCCCTAAGCATTATTATTGTTCATTTAGCTTGGGTTTAAATTTATCAATAAAATTCTTTTCTTTGATTTTTCTCTTGATTTCACTTGGGCTGTGTAATTTGTAGAATGGGAATATTATAAATATTCCCTGACCACATGTTGCTAGGTGGTTACTTAGGGGTATCTGACGGACATTTGGGTCTCTGATTTGCTGACGGTGTACCCGTGCACGTTCTGATAGTGCATTTCCAGTTTGACCGACACATAGTTCTTCACAATTCGGGCATTTAATGCAGTAAATTAGATTTCTGCTTTTGCATTTGGGAATATTTCTGCTTTTGCATTTGGGAATATTTTTCCAGTTTTTGTTTTCATATATTGACCGGCGTGTATGGATTGACATGTGGCGCATCGACTATCATTGCATTTAGATACAGTGAATGATTGGTCTTTGTTGTTAAGGTCAAACTTTGCTTTTGTTAGTAATTGCTTCAAATTTTTTGGCTGTCTTTTACTAAGAGTCAAAGATCGATCTGTGATTAAGCCTTTTAATTCATTACTTTGAGCAATGATCGGTAGGTTTGCTTTGGCAGTGTTGAAGATATTCTGGTGACATGGGTTGTGTGTCATTATAAATGGTATGACCAGTTCTTGGTTTCTTCTTCCTTGGGTTGTCCTAAGTTGTTGTATAGGTATTTTTATAGCCCGCTGTATGCCATTTTCTATGAGTAGAGATGGGTATTTTTGTTTGAGCAAAAATTCTCTTAGTTCTGTTAGGCGTTTGTACCTGGTATTCGTATCTCTTACAATGGTACAAATTCTTCTGGCTAGGCAGTATGGGATGTTGCGTTTTGTATGAGGTGGATGGCACGACTTAAAATTCAGATATTGATGGGTGTCTGTGTGTTTATAATATATATCCGTGGTAATGGTGGTGTCGTTTTTGATTATCATTATATCTAGGAATGGTAATTTGGTCCTACTCATCTCTTTTGTGAATTGTAGAGATGGGTGTAGGTTATTCAGGAGGATATTGAACTCATCCAGAGTATCTAGAGATCTGTCCAGATGATGAAACACTCGTCAAGGTATCTCTTCCAAGATTTTTCAATGTACTTTCTAAAGTCAGTACTATATTTTTCCTCTATTTCTTGGTAGAGTTGTTGTTCTAAGTATCCCATTACAGAGTTCGCGTAAACGGGAGCAAACTTCGTTCCCATCGCTGTGCCGCTAATTTGG
>OZ024741.1:317117480-317149980 GCA_964016885.1 Eledone cirrhosa | reverse complement strand
AGTGAGTGAGAGAGAGAGAGGAAGAGCATCAACACACCACGATAGTCCGCTGTAATAGAAAGTTATCCATCCACGAGTTAACAGGGCGGACAGTTTTAAGAGGATTCTCATGTTAGATACAGTCTAAGAAAAACAAGATTTTTCACCAAATTCTTCTTGGTTGTGGGAGAGCCCACTAAGTAGTGACAAAGGTGAACAGATCTCTGGTAGATTTACCTCCACAGAATCTGCAGTGGCGATCATCATGAAGAGATATTCAAGTTTTTGGAACACAGCAGTTGCATCTAGCTAATCCGATGGCATTTCTAATTTTCAAATGGATGAAGTCATTGAGTATTCATTTATAAGCTACGGCCACTTCATTTGCATGGAGGTTAATTAATTTATATATGGGGCGGGATTGAACTCTATATTTAAATATTCGCAGATATAGCATATATAGAACAACGATAAAGGCACGTATAGATATATCATATAATAACTCACAACCATATAGAATAGCTTTCATTCACAATTCCCTAGATACTACTCTTATTAAGTTTGTGTTGGTGCAATTAAACTTACAAGCTATATGTCTCCGTTTTCTGGTAAAAATAGGCGCACATACATACATACATACATACATACATACATACATACATACATACATACATACATACATACATACATACATAGACACACATACACATATATATATATATATATATATATATTGGGTCGCCAAGTATTAAATTTGTTTAAATTTGTTTTTTTTCTACAAAATTTCTACAAATTTCATACTTGACGACTCAGTATATATATATTTATATATATGAACCTCCGAATGAACTTCTACAATTTATATACGCGTGAACACACACACATATAACATCATGATCATCATAATCATCATCATCGTCGTCATCATCATCATCATCGTCAGCATCATCATCACTTACCGTCCTTTTTCTACGCTAGCATGGGTTAGACGGATTGTCCCATTTGAGGCACGTCGGGTCAGGTGACTGTCTCGCACATACAGAACTGTTTCTGGCTTGGTTTCTACAGCTGGATGCCCTTCCAAAGTGCAACCACATTTACAGTGTGTGCTGGGTGCTTTTTGCCGTGACATCAAAACGACTACTTTACAGAGTGGATTGGCGAACTTGGTGAGGGAGGTGGGAGAGTATTGGGGAGGTATGTATAGGGGCGTGTGTGAGGGGTGGAGTGTTAGGACATGAGTGTGGTGTTAGGACGTGGGAGGTCTATGAATAGGGGATGGAGGTGAAAGTGGTGTATACTTGATGTATGTTTCAGCCTGTGTTTATGGGAAGACGGAATTTCTGTATTACTATATAACGTCAGAGATCTCGGTCCTGTGTCGTCGCCTTTGAGAGTTGCAATTGTGCAAGGTTAGCTTTTATCACCTCATCTCAAGTCTTCTTGGGTATTCCTACTCCATAGCTTCCATCAACTTTGAGCGCTTTATACCTTTTTATATAACTGTCATCCTTCATAGGCACCACATGCCCATACCATCGCAATCTCCTCCCCTGAACATTATATCTGATACCTCTTGTGCCTAGTTTCTCTCTCAGTTCATTTAACCTTTGCCTTTCGTGTATATTACTATTACATATCAATCGGAGCACGCAGGTTTCATTTCTTTCCAATCTTCGCAGACCCTCTGCACACAGCGCCCAGATCTTACTACCATACAACATTCCTGGCGATTTGAAGGAGCTAGTATCTTGTGAGCTCTTGCTACGTACGTATGTATGTATGTATGTATGTATGTATGTATGTATGTATGTATGTATGTATGTATGTATGTATGTATGTATGTATGTATGTATGTATGTATGGGTGGTTGGCTGGATGAATGTAGTGGTGGTGGTAGCAGTAGAAGAAATAATAGTAGTAGTATCAGTAGCAACAGCAGCAGCAACTGTATTATTATTATTCTAGATCCAGTCGGTAGTGCTGGACGTGACCGGCACCGAAGGCAATGCTTTCAGGCTAGTAGCCGTCTATGCCCCAACAGGGGAAGGACGGCCAGATTTCTTCAGACGTCTAGAGACCTTTCTTGGAACGTCCCGCTTTTTAGTGTTAGTGGGCGACTGGAACGGTATCTTGGATGCACGCTGGGATTGTGTGGGGCTAGTGGATAGGGGAGGAGGGTGCAAGAGCCTCACCAACCTGCTCAGACGTTTTGAACTGTCTGACAGGTATCGACTGGATCACCCGAATGTGCCAATGTGGACATAGACAAACCGCATCGGGTCATCCAGATTGTATCTCGATAGGGTATTCTGCAGAGAATTAGATAAGGCTAGTATAAGTTGTCCACAATTTAAAATAGTCGACTACACAGACCACAAATTTGTGACCTGTGAGATCGACATAGACAGACTTCATAGACAAGAGCCCGGTTACTGGAAGCTGAACGCGTCTTTCCCGGCGCGCAAAGCCTACAGAGGCCGGATTAGCGTATTAGTTAAGCGGGCGCTGACGGGAGCAGTCGTCAACAACAGGTGGTGGTTCGCCCTGAAAAAGGCAATTAAAGTAGAGTCGATTAGGTTTAGCAAAAGACTAGTGATAAAGGAAAATAGAGTAGAGGGAGAGCTAGTCAGAAAGCTAGAAGAGGCGTTTAGGACAGGCATCGCAACCGACGTGCTTGCGGCGAGATTGGCACTCAACCAATTCTTCAACGCAAAACACGAAGGCTGCGTTGTCAGAGCTAGAGCGCGTGCTCTGAAACACGAGGGGACAACCGTCCAATGGGCCCGGGTGGCAGAGGCGCGACGTGGCAACAAAGCCAGAATTCGGTCTTTGTCTGACCAAAACTGGCGCGTGTTGCTTGAACCCGAGCAGATGTGTGAAGCTTTTCAGCAGTACTTTGCTGAACTGTTCGGGAGCAGCGGCAAACCGGATCGGGGTATGGACTTCAGTGCATACCTCGACGGACTGCCTCGGCTCGCAACGACCGCAGCACAGTGTTGCGAAAAGCCAATAACAGCAGGTGAAATACGGGAAGCGATGGCTAACTGCACGAGGGGTAAATCGCCAGGTTTGGATGGTCTGAGCTACGAGCTTTATGCATTTATGCCAGGCTTGTTCGGTGACCTCTTGGCAGACGTCTACTGCAATTGGCAGCAGAACGGGAGCATTCCCAGTTTTGTGAGCCGGGGAGCGGTGGCGCTGCTGAGAAAAGACCCGAACAAGGGGGATGTTATCGATAACTTCAGGCCCATAACCCTGCTAAACGCAGAGTTCAAGATTTTGGCCAAGGTGTTAGCAACGAGGTTGGCGCTTGTCGTCAAGGGTCTGGTGGGAGAGGCGCAGACATGCGCCATTCCGGACAGATCCATACACGACAACCTCCACCTCATGCGATACATCATAGAGAGAGTAGTTAAGGAACCTGGCACGGGTAGGGCCCTGATCAACTTGGATCAGTCCAAAGCATTCGATAGGGTCGACCATCGGTACCTGGTGGCGGTCCTCGGGGCAGCCGGTTTCGGGCCCGTTTTCAGGGGTTGGATCGCTGCGATGTACAGCGACATCTGCTCAGTTGTGAGGGTGAACGGTCACCTGTCGCAGCCGTTCAACGTCATGCGCTAGGTCCGCCAGGGTTGTCCCCTCTCGTCCCTCTTGTACGTATTGGCTCTCTAGCCGTTACTGCACAAACTGCGGGCGATGAGGGGCGTCCCACGCGAACTAGGATGCGGGAAATCCGAGTCGGCTTACGCCGACGACGTCACCGTGGTGATGTCGAGCACCAGACACGTCCAGATGCTCGGCACCGCTCTCAAGGAATACGAAGCGGTAACAGGAGCAAAGATAAACCAGGAAAAGTCGATGGGCTTGCATCTCGGCACCTGGAGAAGCAAGTCCATGCCGTCCGACAGTGTCGTGGGGCGTTGGACAGACAGACCGGTTAAATTGCTCGTGGTCTGGTTCGGACCAGACCTCTAGATGGAGAAAAACTGGAGCGAGGTGACGAGCAAGGTGGCCTCCCTCACCCAGAAATGGGCCGAGAGGAAGCTGTCCCTGAAAGGCCGGGCGGAGGTGGGGAATGCGTACATCGCATCCGTCATCTGCTATCGCCTCACCGTCGTCCCTTTCCCCGGCCCAACTCTCACCAAAATGGAGCGCCTCCTCTTCCGCTTTTTGTGGAAGGGACGCGCTCCCATGGTCAGGCGATCCATCTGCTGTCAACACCCATTGCGTGGAGGACTGGGCATGCCATGGCTGATGATGCGCAAACATGCGCTGAGGCTGCAACATCTCTGGTGCTTCTTTGACGGTGAACAGGTGTGGTCGCCGTTCGCCAGGCACGTTTTCCCACAGCTCGTCTCCTTGACGGAGCTGCAGACCTGGGTCAGAAAAAGACCGAGGGATAGCGCTTGGAAACTGGAATGTCTCCAGGTGCTCACTGCCCTCTGCCTCGGTGTTCTATAACGGACTAGTGGAGGGGAAGAGCGACGACGTTCTCGGAGAGATCCTGGGCGTCGAAGAAGATCAGCTGTTTGCTCTCTTCCGGAGAACTTCCAACCCAGGGCCTATGGATAACTTCCCAAAATCCCTGGCCTGGCAGTGCTACCGGGGAGCGCTGCCGCTTCGAGATAAGCTCTACAGGTACGGAAGTGCCGTCAGCCGAGCCTCTCCAAGATGCGCGCAGAGCGACGAAACCGTCGTGCACGCACTCGTTCAGTGCCCGAGCATTGCTGACTTGTGGAGCTATGTCGAACAGTTGCTGTTGCGTGTAGGACTGATCCGGTTATCGACTGAGTCCATTATGCAGATGGTCTCGCCGTCTTCCTTCGAGGAGGAAGGGCAGGCGGTTTTCATCTGCCTGGTGGCCATGGCAAAAGAGATTGTGTGGTGGAGAAGGTTGAAAGGGTTAAAGACAGATACTTTCTTCTTCGGCGAATCCCTAATTAACTTTTTCAAGTTTCACTTGAAGAGGAAAGTTAGGGTGGAGAGGCAAGTGCTGCCTTCTAGCAAGTTTGTTGAAAGGTGGGTGAATGTAGTGAGAATGGTCCGAGTGAACGGGACCACTCTGAATATACGCCTGTAGTTTGAGAAATGGAAAAATTGAGAGAGGGCACTTGCCCTGGTGGTCAGGGTGGCCGTGGTCCTTTGTGCGGTTTTCGCCACGAGTAACCCTTAGAGGTCTCCCCCCTATTGGGGAATTTTTCATTGTTTCAATTTTCATTTTTATTGTTTATATATATGTTTCTATGTCTTTTTTCTTTTTTTATATAAATAATAAAAATCTTTACACGCACAAAACCCACATTCTACCGTCCTGTACCGTCCTGTGCCGTCTGTAATGTTTTTCTTGATGTCAGCCCTTGTAGCCAATAAAGAAATCATCATTATTATTATCATTATTATTATTATTATTATTATTATTATTATTATTATTATTATTATTATTATTGAATGCCATGGTTGACGGAGGCTCGGCTCTGTAAGGTATAGTAATTTTTAACCGTTAAAACAATTGTAAATTGTTTAAGACTTGAACCAAATTGTTGATAAAGACACCCTCCTCCTCGTGAGAGGGGTCTTTCTGTCCGTTATTTGGCCCTTCGGGGTTAAATAGCCAGTTATTGGGGTTTTGTACCCAAAATTTCATTTTAAACAAAAAAACATGGCTACCAAAAAAAAAAAATTTCATACGTCACTCCCACTCATTCCGTCTTCTTCTTCCTCAATCATCACTACAGGAGAGAGAAGATTGTCTCTCTCCCTCCCTTCTTTAAATGTGTCTCTCTCCCTACCTTCTCTTTCGCAAGCGACGAAAGAAAAGAAAAGTCTCGTGCAAAGCGTGCAAGGTTTCTCCACGACGACGACGACAGCGACGAAACAGGTGTGCGGGAAATACGAAAACCCAGTTCATTCGTCTGACGTCAGGAATAATAGCAGTAGCAGCCGTAATAACAACAGCAACAGTGACAATGAAAACAACAGTAGCAGCCGCAACAGCATCACCAGCAGCATAAACAACAACAGCATTAGCAGCAGCAACACCAACAACAACCACAGCAACAGCGGCGGAGGCAGTAGTCGTAGTACCTGCAGCAACAACAAAAGTACCAGCAGCTCTGACGACAACAACAACAGCAGAGAAAAACCAATCTCATTTGCAGGTATTGCGAAAAACCTGGAAACAATCCTCATAACAAATGAGGAATTAGAGGAAGCGAAGAAGATGGTGACAAAGAACGGTCACCGAGCAATCTGCAAGGCAGCGAAAAATTTTTTCGAAACCCAAGAGCACTGTACGGTCACGTACCGTACAGTAAGTACAAAATCCCGTAGGGTGGAAAGAGCCACAGAGGCCCAAATACAAAAAGCCTTGGGGTCTGTGTGGCAGAGGAAAACGCACATCACCCGAGGCAAAAAATACGCCACCGTAGACGTACTTTTTGCCACACCCCAGGAGGCAAAGGCCCAATCAGTAGTGACCCTAAGGAGCGAGGAAATGGTGTTGGTGCCCTCCTACTGCGGGCAAAAAATTGTGAGGGTCAAACTGACCCACGTCCCCCCCGGAATGACCCCTTCTTGGCTGGCCGCGTCTGTCCTCGTCGGAATCGAGGACAAAACAACTGTACTGCAAGTACAGAAAAAAGTAAGAGAAGATTGGGTCGGCTCCTCCATTGAGATGCTAATCCAAACCAACCAGGAGTGCATCGAAGCTATCCCGGATGTGATAGACTTCGATAACGGCACTCAACTGCCCATAAGTGTTGAGGGCAAACGCCCGAAATGCTTTCGCTGTGGATCGAAGACTCACCTCAGGGCCTTCTGCAACGAGAAGACCCTGAGAAAGGAGAAAACCCCCCTCCTCCCGAATCCGGTTCCACGGCTACCAGCAACAGGACAAGCGGCAACCAGGAACGATAGGTCCGTGGCACCCATACCCACTCCACGGAAATCAAAGACAGCAGCAGCAGTGGAAATATTAACAACAACAACAGCAATACCAAATGCAGCTGCAACAGAGACTCCAGTGCAAACATCACCAACAACAACAAGTGAAAGAGTGGAGCTGGTACCCCTCCCCGACCTTACAGAATCAGACATGGAGTGTGAGGTGGGAGAGGGATGGCAAAAGGTCTCAAGAAGGCACAAACGCAGAAGCAGCGCATCGTCGCCTTTGAAAAGGGAGGAAAGAAATGAGAAAAGGGTAAAGTCTACTGCAAAGAGACCCACAGCAGCAACACCACCAACACCATCACCACCCACACCAGCACCACCATCACCACCGGCGACAACCCCACCGCCAACAACACCTTCAACACCACAAGCACCAACATCGCAAACACAACAACAAAACACACACACCCAGCAACAACGACAAGAAAATAGCAGAACCACACCCCACCCCCAGAAAAACAAATGCACGGCAATAAACACACACAACAAGAAACTAATGACTTACATAATTGAACACACAGACATTTCACAACAGGACTACATAATACCAGCACCAATCAAAACGCCAACTAACATAAGACTGCTAAAAATAGCACAGAAACAATACACAAACATTAAAACGAAATTCCCCAACGCAGTTGGTGATTTCAGGGACCTAGGAGGAACCATTAATCGAAGAGTATATTCAGACATTCTCTTAGAAGAGCCGACGACCAGCCGAAGGGACGATTCAACGGTCCCTTCACCAGACGATCAAGTGAAAAGGGATGTAAAAACCATCCCTCCTCTACCAAAAGTACGGTAAGTGGTCTTTCCCATCTTTTCCACTCTATTTTAAACATGACCTCACTCAGAATAGGCAGCATAAATGCGCGTGGCTTGGGGTCGTCATGGAAGCAGGGTCACCTGCTCAACGACCTCAGGTCACTAAACATAGATGTAGTGGCCATCAGCGAGACCAGAATCTCCGAAGCACGGGCCTTCGCACCGATCTTCGGCGGCTACGATGTGTACGCATCTCCCAGCCGTCCTGGATCGGGTGGAGGAGTTGCTGTGCTTTTTCGGAGAGGTTTGGATCTCGCCATACGGGCCATCTTCCTGGACCCAGAGGGTAAGCTGGTGGTGCTGGACGTGACCAGCGGAGACGGGCAAGCTTTCAGGCTAGTGGCCGTCTATGCCCCGACAGGAGCAGGGCGGCCTGATTTCTTCCGGCGTCTGGAGACCTTTCTTGGAACGTCCCGCTCTTTAGTGTTAGTGGGCGACTGGAACGGGATCTTAGATGCACGCTGGGACTGTGTGGGATTAGCGGATAGGGGTGGAGGGTGCAAGAGCCTCACCAACCTGCTCAGGCGTTTTGAACTGTCTGACAGGTACCGATTGGATTTCCCGAATGTGCCAATGTGGACTTGGACAAACCGCATAGGGTCATCCAGATCATATCTAGATAGAGTATTTTGTAGGGAAATAGATAGGTCTAGCATAGGCTGTCCACAATTCAAGATAGTCAGCTACACGGACCACAAATTCGTGATCTGTGTGCTTGACTTAGATAGGCTTCATAGACGAGGACCCGGCTACTGGAAGCTAAACGCGTCCTTACCAGCGCGCAAGGCCTACAGAGACCGGATTAGCGAACTAGTTAAGCGGGCGTTGACGGGGGCCATCGTCAACAACAAGTGGTGGTTTGCTCTGAAAAGAGCGATTAGAATAGAATCGATTAGGTTTAGTAAGGCTTTAGCAATAGAGAAAAATAGAGCAGAGGGAGAACTAGTTAGAAAATTAGACGAGGCGCTTAGCAAAGGCATTGCGACCGACGTGCTTGCGGCGAAATTGGCCCTTGACCAATTCTTCAATGCAAAGCACGAAGGCTGCGTTGTCAGAGCTAGGGTGCGTGCTCTCAGACACGAGGGGACGAAAGCCGTTCAATGGGCCCGAGTGGCGGAGGCGCGTCGTGGCAACAAAGCCACGATCCGGTCTTTGGTGGACCACGACGGGCGCATGCTACTCGATCCCGGGCAAATGTGTGAAGCTTTTCAGCGACACTTCACTCAGCTGTTCGGGGGCAGCGGGGGGCCGGGTAGAGGGATGGACTTTAGTGTCTACCTCGACGGACTGCCGCGGCTCTCGGCCACTGAGGCGAAGTGTTGCGAAAAGCCGATAACAGCCGCTGAAGTACGGGAGGCAATGACTGGCTGCACAAGGGGTAAATCGCCTGGTTTGGATGGTCTGCCCTATGAACTTTACGTACAGATGCCAGACTTGTTCGGAGGCCTCTTGGCGGACGTCTACTGCAACTGGCAACAGAACGGGAGAATTCCCAGTTCTGTGAGCCGAGGAGCGGTGGCACTGCTGAGAAAGGATCCGAACAAGGGGGATAACATAGACAATTTCCGGCCCATAACTCTGCTAAACACAGAGTTTAAGATTTTGGCCAAGGTGCTAGCAAAGAGGTTGGCGCTTGTCGTTGGTGGTCTGGTGGGAGAGGCGCAGACATGCGCCATTCCCGACAGATCCATCCACGACAACCTCCACCTCATGCGATACATCGTAGAGAGGGTAGCTAGGGAACCTGGCACGGGTGGGTCCTTGATCAATTTAGATCAGTCGAAAGCTTTCGATAGGGTCGACCATCGTTACCTAGCGGCAGTCCTGAGGGCGGCTGGCTTTGGGCCCGTCTTCAGAGGCTGGATCGCTGCCATGCACAGCGACATCTGCTCTGTGGTGAGAGTGAACGGTCACCTGTCGGAACCGTTCAACATCATGCGCTCGGTCCGCCAAGGATGTCCCCTCTCGTCCCTCTTGTACGTATTGACTCTCGAGCCATTACTGCACAAACTGGAGACGTTGAGGGGAGTCCCGCGCGAACTAGGATGCGGAAGATCCGTGTCAGCATATGCGGACGATGTCACCGTAGTGGTGTCGAACGCCAAACACATCGAGGCGATCGGCACTACACTAAGAGAATACGAAGCGGTGACAGGAGCAATGATCAACCAGGAAAAGTCAGTGGGCCTGCAGCTCGGCACCTGGAGAGGCAGGTCCATGCCGTCCAACAGCGTCGTCGGGCGCTGGACGGACGGACCGGTTAAATTGCTAGGGGTCTGGTTCGGTCCGGACCTCCAGACGGACAAAAACTGGGACGAGGTGACGAGCAGGGTGGCTTCTCTCACCCAGAAATGGGCGGAGAGGAAGCTATCCCTGAAAGGTCGAGCGGAGGTGGCTAACGCGTACATCGCGTCTGTCATCTGCTACCGCCTAACCGTCGTACCTTGTCCTAAGCCTCGCCTGACTGCGCTGGAGCGTTTGCTCTTTCGCTTTTTGTGGAAGGGACGTGCTCCGATGGTCAGGCGGACCATCTGCTGTCAACACCCGCTACGTGGAGGGCTGGGCATGCCGTGGCTGATGATGCGCAGGCACGCGCTCAGGCTACGACATCTCCACCTCTTCCTCGACGGTGATCAGGTGTGGTCGCCGTTTGCTAGACGCGTTTTTCCCCAGCTCGTTTCCTTGACGGAGCTGCAGTCCTGGGTCAAGCGAAGACCGAGAGGGAGCGCCTGGAGACTGGAATGTCTTCAGGCGCTCACAGCCCTCGACCAATCGGGCAATGTGATCGGTGGAAACTCCACCTCGGCGTTCTATAGAGGATTAGTGGAGGGGAAGAGCGACGACGTACTTGGGGAAACTCTAGGCGTCGACGAAAATCAACTAGCCAATCTCTTCGGAAGAACTTTCGGGCCGGGGCCTATGGACAACTTCCAGAAATCTCTGGCCTGGCAGTGCTACCGAGGAGCCTTGCCAGTTCGGGATAAACTCTACAGGCATGGAGGTGCCGTCAGCCGGGCATGTCCGAGATGCGCGCAGGGCGACGAAACCGTCCTGCACGCACTCGTCCAGTGTCCGAAAATTGCTGACTTGTGGGTTTATGTCGAACACCTGCTGTCGCGTTTAGGACGGATCCAGCTATCATCTGAGTCTATCGTGAGGATTGCCCCGCCCTCCTCCTTTAGCCGGGAAGGGCAGGCAGTTTTTATCTGTCTGGTGGCCATGGCGAAAGAGATAGTATGGTGGACACGTTTGAAAGGGCTGAAGACGAGCACTTACCTCTTCGGTGATGCTCTGATTGACTTTTTCAAATTTCATTTGAAAAGGAAAATCAGAGTAGAGAAGGAAGTGCTCTCTTCCCAGCATTTTGTTGAAAGATGGGTGAGAGAAGCAAGAATGGCCCGAGTGAATGGGCCGACTCTGAGTATATATCTGTAAACTAAAGGTGGAAAACTGGGAGAGGGCACTTGCCTTGGTGGTCAGGGTCATTGTGGCTTTTTACTGGGCTTTCTCCACAAATGTCCCTCCGAAGTCTCCCCCCTATTGGGGAATTTTTCATTGTTATTTTCATTGTTATTTTTGTTACATCCTCTGTTTTTGTTTTTTTTACACGCAGAAATGCCCATTTGTACCGTCCTGCATTGTCCTGCACTGTCCTTAATGTCTACTTTATGTAAACCCTTGTGGTTAATAAAGAAATCATTATTATTATTATTATTATTATTATTATTATTATTATTATTATTATTATTATTATTATTATTATTATTATTGTTCTTTGAGTCTCAGTCATTGAGGTTAATTAACTGGAAAGTTTGTTGAGATGAATATCAAGCCACTACCTGCAGCCTCAGATATTCAGGACGTATCGGAGGGTTCTTGCTGTTCCCAGCAAGCATGCCTTTTGAAGCGTTCCAAAAAGCGTGAAGGGGCCAATTTTCTTTAACCATTCCTGGAAACTTTTTGAGATAGTCCCTAGTGCGCCTATGACAATCGGGATCACTTTGACTTCATGGCAGTTCCAAATCCTTTTTACCTCCCACTTTAAGTCCTGGTATCGGTTAATTTTCTCCCTCTCCTTCTCTTGCACTCTCGTGTCGAATGGGCAGGCCACATCCACAATCAGACACGCTCTTTTTTCTTTGTCCACAACCACCAGGTCAGGTCTATTGTGTTCCAGTTTCTTGTCCGTCTGTATCCTAAAATCCCACAGCACCTTCACCTGATCGTTCTCCATCACCGCCTCTGGCCTATGCTCATACCATTTATCAGAATGTGGTAAATTGTTTACTTTGCACAGGTGCCAGTGGATCACCCTGCCCATCACATCATGTCTCCAGCCCTTATAGTGGGTCTGGGCTAGGTGTTTACACTCGGATACAATGTGAGCCACAGTCTCCTCTCTCTCTCCACAGATCCTGCACAGTGGGCTAGCCTCCTCCTTGTAAATATGGTGTTTCAACCACTTCGTTCTGAGGGCCTGCTCCTGCGCAGCCATTAACATTCCTTCTGTAGCCTTTTTGAGGTCTCCTCTTCTCAACCAGTTCCATGTCTGTGGATCTCTAAATTCAGTTCTCTCAAAGAAGGTACTATGAAGGGATTTTCCCTGAAGGCTGCTCTTTCTCCTTGATGTTATTTCCTCCTTGGACATCCCCTGGCCTACTGTCCCCTCCTTCAGTACAGTTCTGAGCATTGGCTCCTTACTATCAGTCACGTATTTGTATAGGTTGTTTTTCTCCATCTGAACACAGTCCTCTATGCTGATAAGACCTCTTCCACCCTCAGATCTCCTTAGGTAGAGTCTATCGACATCACTCCTCTTGTGGAACATGTTGTAGATAGTCAATAGCTTCCTAGTCTTCTTATCCATTTCTTTTTGTTCAGCAACATTCCATCTCAGAATTCCCGCACTGTACCTAATAATAGACACAGCTCGGGAATTTACTGCGCTTATGGCATTTCTGCTGTTCAGATGTGACTTCAATACGCTCCTTACTCTCCGAATGTATTCAGTTCTTAACAATTCCTTCATTTTTTTGTTCTTTATGCCATCAACCTCCAGAACGCCCAAATACTTGTATCCTTCCTCAGAGTCAATTTCCTTTATCATCTCACCTGTTGGTATCTGGATTCCGTTACTTCTGCTCAACCTACCCCTCCTCATCACAATGACTCCACACTTACTAATACCAAACTGCATACATATATCACTGCTGAAAATACGGACAGTGTCAACAAGCACATCCAACTCCTTCTCACTCTTCCCGAAGAGCTTAAGATCGTAGATCGTCCATGAAGAGGAGGTGATTGATGGTAAGCTCTCCCTTTCCCAACTTGTATCCTGCTCTCACTTTTCGCAGCATAATGGTCAAGGGCATCAGGGCAAGGACAAAGAACAGAGGGGACAGGATATCTCCCTGGAAGATACCTCTCTTGATCTTCACGCTTCCCAAGGATACTCCAGTTGATGTCAACTCTGTCCCCCAGGACCCCATACTCCTGCCCAGCAACTGTCTGATGTTATCTGCCACCTTGAAGATCTCCAGGCTTTTGGTGATCCAAGAGTCAGGCACCATGTCAAATGCCTTTCTGTAGTCTATCCATCCCATGGCAAGATCAGTGTGTCTCCTCCTGCAATTCCCCATTACCATCTTATCAATAAGTAAATGGTCCTTTGTACCACGTGACTTCTTTCGGCATCCTTTCTGTTCGTCCGGTAACAAGTTGTTTGTGTGGAGGTGATGGTAGATTTCCTCAGACACAATGCTCGTCAACAGTTTCCACATTACGGACAGACATGCGATAGGTCTATAGTTGGTAACATCATTACCCTTGATTCGGTCTTTCATTATCAGAACTGTGGTACCTTTTGTCAACCACTCTGGCACCTCACCCGACACCAAGCAGTCATTGAACATGGCCGTCAGTTTCGGGTGGAGGGATGTTAAATTTTTAATCCAATACCCCTGCACACCATCTGGGCCTGGTGATTTCCAGTTGGTTAGTTTTTTGCCTGCCCCTTAAGAGTTTCAACTGTGATACTCAAATCAGTTTGTTGGTGTATTATTATTATTATTATTATTATTATTATTATTACTATTATTATTATTATAAGCATAGAGTTACCTCCCTGTATGATCTGAGTTCAAATCCCGCCGAGGTTAACTTTGCCTTTCATCCTTCCGGGGTCGATAGAATAAAGTACCAGTAATGCATTGGGTAATTGCTGGCCTTGTGCCAAAAGTAGAAACAATTATTATTATTATTATTATTATTATTATTATTGGCGACCTACGTAGTAAATCGTATCATCGTGAGCTCCGCAAAGGTTTGTTGTTTCCGTTTGTTAAAAATTGCCATTTATGGAAAATTTTTATTGTTAAATGTATATAAGCGCACATACATTGTTTTCCGAAAAGGACACCCAAAAAGATTGAGGCCTTGTGCCCAAAATTTAAACTTTTATGATTATCAAAAAATTTCTTTGAAAAAATCATGGCTGATTCACCTCTGCACCAAGCAGCTGAGAGCCTTCCTCACAAACTAACACCTCACACCGACACCACCATTGTAAATGTTACTACGTTTGCCAACACTAAAAATTTAAGCAGTAGCAATATTTTAAATTTGTCTCAGGCAGACATTCATTTCCCGCCATTACCGATGACTGCAGGTGTTAAAGCCGCCACCACCACCACCACCACCGCGACAACAGAAACAAAAGAAAAAAATAAATTAACTCGTGATGTCGATATGAATTCAACCAAAATGAACTGTTCCACACCGAACACCACTGACGCCACCACCACCACAACTGAAACTAAAATGAATAATAACAAAAATAACGATAACAACAACAGCAACAATGACATTAAGAAAACCACCCTGAGTTTTGCCAGAGTAGCAAAACAGTGCGAAGCATTTCAGGTAACTCAGGAGGAATTAGAAGAAGCCAAAAAAATGGTAAAGAAGATGGGTACAGGGTCAGCCTCACTCCCCCACCTAATAAAATGGAGCATCGGCGCCTATGCACCGTGTCTTATCGAACAATTAATGTAAAATCGCGCCCAGTGGAACGGGAATCCGAGTCCCAAATCCAAAAAGCTTTGGGACATGTGTGGGCAAGAAAAACCCACATCAGACGTGGGCAGAAGTATGGAACCGTGGACGTGCTCTTTGAAACACCAGAGGAGGTTAGAGAACACTCCATGGCCCCATTAAGAAGTGACGACTTCACACTCGTCCCAAGCTATTGTGGCCAGAGACTCGTAAAGATCAGGGTGACCCACGTTCCACCGGCCATCGAAATTCCCTGGCTAATAGCTGCCATCCTCTCCGGCATCGAAGCCAACACCAAGATAATAGCAATAGCGAAAGAAAAGCAGGAGAACTGGTCCGGATCTGGGATGGAGCTCCTGATCCAAGCGGACCAAAAAAACATTGAGGAGATCCCAGAGGTAATAGACCTCACTGACGGCAGCCACCTCACCGTAATTACCGAGGGCCGAAGGCCTAGGTGTGTCGTTTGTGGTGAAGGAACCCACCTAAGGGCTTTCTGCCCTCAGGCTAAAAGGTTGGGGCCACCTCTCCTACCCACCCCAGTGACTCAACCATCAACACCACCAGCAGCAGAGATGGCAGCAACAACTGTAGCAGCAACAACAGAAGCAATTATAACAGCAACAACCCCAGCAACAGTAGCAAAACCAACACCACCACCACCCAACGCTTCAGAACTAGCACCAGCGCCTACACCATCCACCACGCCACAACCAAAACTAACGCCCGTGGAGAATTTTCCACTCCCCGGCCTATCACAACTGGAGACAGATTGTGACGACGAGGAGTGGGAAACGGTATCAGGAAAAAAGAAAAAAAGAAACCAAAAAAAGAAAAAATTCTCTTCCTTCCCCCTCCAAAAACAAAATACAGAGGGAAACAAATAAACTATCAAACAAAAAAGTTAGGACAGATATGCCACCATCCACACCAGCATCACCAACTCCATCACCCCAAACACCAACACCATCACCATCATTAACCCCAACACCACCATCACCTACACCACAAAAGTCACCAAAAAGCGAAACAGAAACAAACCCACAACAAACACAAACAAAACAAAACAACCAAAACGATACACACTACACAGCATTAAATTTGAACAACAACCAATTATTACACTACATCCAACACAACACCAGCATCACAGAAAAAGACTACACAACAACCCAAAAGTTCACACCACCTCAACACATACAAATCACTCGCATCACACAGAAAACGTACATGACACTAAAACAAAAATTCCCCCAAAGACATCGGAGACTTCCGACAAGCACTCTCCAGGAGTATTTATAAGGACATCCTTCCTGAGGAGGCCACAAGTAGTGAAAAGGATGGAGAAACCGTCCTTCCTCTACGAGAAGTAAGGTAAGTGGTCTTTCCCATCTTTTCCACTCCATTTCAACATGACCTCACTCAGAATAGGCAGCATAAATGCGCGTGGCTTGGGGTCGTCATGGAAGCAAGGCCACCTGCTCAACGACCTCAGGTCACTAAATATAGATGTAGTGGCCATCAACGAGACCAGAATCTCCGAAGCACGGGCCTTCGCACCGATCTTCGGCGGCTACGATGTGTACGCATCTCCCATCGGGATCGGGGGGAGGAGTTGCTGTGCTTTTTCGGAGAGGTTTGGATCTTGCCATACGGGCCATCTTCCTGGACCCAGAAGGTAAGCTGGTGGTGCTGGACATGACCAGCGGAGACGGGCAAGCTTTCAGGCTAGAGGCCGTCTATGCCCCGACAGGAGCAGGGCGGCCTGATTTCTTCCGGCGTCTGGAGACCCTTCTTGGAACGTCCCGCTCTTTAGTGTTAGTGGGCGACTGGAACGGGATCTTAGATGCACGCTGGGACTGTGTGGGATTAGTGGATAGGGGAGGAGGGTGCAAGAGTCTCACCAATCTGCTCAAGCGTTTTGAACTGTCTGACAGGTACCGATTGGATTTCCCGAATGTGCCAATGTGGACTTGGACAAATCGCATCGGGTCATCCAGATCATATCTAGATAGAGTATTTTATAGGGAAATAGATAGGTATAGCATAGGCAGTCCACAATTCAAGATAGTCATCTACACGGACCACAAATTCGTGATCTGTGTGCTTGACTTAGATAGGCTTCATAGACGAGGACCCGGCTACTGGAAGCTAAACGCGTCCTTACCAGCGCGCAAGGCCTACAGAGACCGGATTAGCGAACTAGTTAAGCGAGCGTTGACGGGGCCATCGTCAACAACAAGTGGTGGTTTGCTCTGAAAAGAGCAATTAGAATAGAGTCTATTAGGTTTAGTAAGGCTTTAGCAATAGAGAAAAATAGAGCAGAGGGAGAATTAGTTAGAAAATTAGACGAGGTGCTTAGCAAAGGCATCGCGACCGACGTACTTGCGGCGAAATTGACCCTTGACCAATTCTTCAATGCAAAGCACAAAGGCCGCGTTGTCAGAGCTAGGGTGCGTGCTCTCAGACACGAGGGGACGAAAACCGTTCAATGGGCCCGAGTGGCAGAGGCACGTCGTGGAAACAAAGCCACGATCCGGTCTTTGGTGGACCACGACGGGCGCATGCTACTTGATCCCGGCAAATGTGTGAAGCTTATCAGAGACACTTCGCACAGCTGTTCGGGGGAAGCGGCGGGCCGGATCGAGGGATGGACTATAGTGTCTACCTCGACGGATTGCCGCGGCTGTCGGCCACTGAGGCGGAGTGTTGCGAAAAGCCGATAACAGCCGCTGAAGTACGGGAGGCAATGACTGGCTGCACAAGGGGTAAATCGCCTGGTTTGGATGGTCTTCCCTATGAACTTTACGTACAGATGCCAGACTTGTTCGGAGGCCTCTTGGCGGACGTCTACTGCAACTGGCAACAGAACGGGAGAATTCCCAGCTCTGTGAGCCGAGGAGCTGTGGCGCTGCTGAGAAAGGATCCGAACAAGGGGGATAACATAGATAATTTCAGGCCTATAACTCTGCTAAACACAGAGTTCAAGATTTTGGCCAAGGTGCTAGCAAAGAGGTTGGCGCTTGTCGTTGGTGGTCTGGTGAGAGAAGGGCAGACGTGCGCCATTCCCGACAGATCCATCCACGACAACCTCCACCTCATGCGATACATCGTAGAGAGGGTAGCTAGGGAACCTGGCACGGGTGGATCCTTGATCAATTTAGATCAGTCGAAAGCTTTCGATAGGGTCGACCATCGTTACCTAGCGGCAGTCCTGAGGGCGGCTGGCTTTGGGCCGGCCCGTCTTCAGAGGCTGGATCGCTGCCATGCACAGCGACATCTGCTCTGTGGTGAGAGCGAACGGTCACCTTTCGGAACCGTTCAACATCATGCGCTCGGTCCGCCAAGGATGTCCCCTCTCGTCCCTCTTGTACGTATTGACTCTCGAGCCATTACTGCACAAACTGGAGACGTTGAGGGGGGTCCCGCGCGAACTAGGATGCGGAAGATCCGTGTCAGAATATGCGGACGATGGCACCGTAGTGGTGTCGAACGCCAAACACATCGAGGCGATCGGCACTACACTAAGAGAATACGAAGAGGTGACAGGGGCAATGATCAACCAGGAAAAGTCAGTGGGCCTGCAGCTCGGCACCTGGAGAGGCAGGTCCATGCCGTCCAACAGCGTCGTCGGGGGGCTGGACGGACGGACCGGTTAAATTGCTAGGGATCTGGTTCGGTCCGGACCTCCAGACTGACAAAAACTGGGACGATGTGACGAGCAGGGTGGCTTCTCTCACCCAGAAATGGGCGGAGAGGAAGCTATCCCTGAAAGGTCGAGCGGAGGTGGCTAACGCGTACATAGCGTCCGTCATCTACTACCGCCTGACCGTCGTACCTTGTCCTAAGCCCCGCCTGACTGCGCTGGAGCGTTTGCTCTTTCGATTTTTGTGGAATGGACGCGCTCCGATGGTCAGGGGGTTCATCTGCTGTCAACACCTGCTACGTGGAGGGCTGGGCATGCCGTGGCTGATGATGCGCAGACACGCGCTCAGGCTACGACATCTCCACCTCTTCCTCGACGGTGATCAGGTGTGGTCGCCGTTTGCTAGACACGTCTTTCCCCAGCTCGTCTCCTTGACGGAGCTGCAGTCCTGGGTCAAGCGAAGACCGAGAGGGAGCGCTTGGAGACTGGAATGTTTTCAGGCGCTCACAGCCCTCGACCAATCGGGCAATGTGATCGGTGCAAACTCCACCTTGGCGTTCTATAGAGGATTAGTGGAGGGGAAGAGCGACGACGTACTTGGAGAAACTCTAGGCGTCGACGAAAATCAACTTCGGAAGGACTTTCGGGCCGGGGCCTATGGACAACTACCAGAAATCCCTGGCCTGGCAGTGCTACCGGGGAGCTTTGCCAGTTCGGGATAAACTCTACAGGCATGGAGGTGCCGTCAGCCGGGCATGTCCGAGATGCGCGCAGGGCGATGAAACCGTCCTGCACGCACTCGTCTAGTGTCCGAGCATTGCTGACTTGTGGGTTTATGTCGAACACCTGCTGTCACGTGTAGGACGGATCCAGCTATCAGCTGAGTCCATCGTGAGGATTGCCCCGCCCTCTTCCTTTAGCCGGGAAGGGCAGACAGTTTTTATCTGTCTGGTGGCCATGGTGAAAGAGATAGTATGGTGGACACGTTTGAAAGGGCTGAAGACGAGCACTTACCTCTTCGGTGATACCCTGATTAACTTTTTCAAATTTCATTTGAAAAGGAAAATCAGGGTAGAGAGGGAAGTGCTCTCTTCCCAGCATTTTGTTGAAAGATGGGTGAGAGAAGCAAGTATGGCCCGAGTGAATGGGCCTACTCTGAGTAAGTGTCTGTAAATTAAAGGTGGAAAACTGGGAGAGGGCACTTGCCCTGGTGGTCAGGGTCACTGTGGTCTTTTAATGGGCTTTCTCCACAAATGTCCCTCGGAAGTCTCCCCCTATTGGGGAATCTTTCTTTGTTATTTTATTACATCCTCTGTTTTTTTTACACGCAGAAATGCCCATTCGTACCGTCCTGTATTGTCCTGTACTGTCCTTAATGTCTACTTTACGTAAACCCTTGTGGTTAATAAAAAAAACATTATTATTATTATTATTATTATTATTATTATTATTATTATTATTATTATTTATTATATATGTTTTATAATATCTGTTTTATCCTATATGCTTTATATCTGTTTTATCATGTTTTATCATATCTATTTTATTACGTTTTATTAGTTTTATCCATCGTGTCATTTTGTTTGTCAGTTTAATTTTTTATTTAAATTTTGATGCCAATTAATCAGAATTTGCCCATCTTTCTTCTTTTTCTGTTATTGGTTGCGGATGCCTCTACTACTACTACTAATGATAATAATAATAATAATAATAATAATAATAATAATAATAATAATAATAATTTTTTCTACTTTTGGCACAAGGCCAGCAATTCACAGTACATTACTGGTACTTTATTTTATCGGCGGGATCTGAGTTCTAATCCCGTCGAGGTTAACTTTGCCTTTCATCCTTACGGGGTCGATAAAATAAAGTACCAGTAATACACCAAGATAATTGCTGGCCTTGTGCCAAATGTAGAAACAATTATTATTATTATTATTATTATCATTAGTAGTAGTAGTAGAGGCATCCGCAACCAATAACAGAAAAAGAAGAAAGATGGGCAAATTCTGATTAATTGGCATCAAAATTTAAATAAAAAATTAAACTGACAAACAAAATGACACGATGGATAAAACTAATAAAACATGTAATAAAATAGATATGATAAAACATATATGATAAAACAGATATAAAGCATATAGGATAAAACAGATATTATAAAACATATATAATAAAGGATGTTAAGAAAATGACAACTACCTACCCGCCTCCCCCTAAAAAAAGAAAGAAAAGAATGGAACAGAATGGAATAAACGTCATTTAATGTGGATTGGCTGTAGTTAAGGCGCATTAATTCAAGTTCCTGATCAGATGCGTGACTGCTAAGGTGGTGTGAGCAATTAATCTTCTTCTTCATTGAGAGAGAGACATTAAAGTATTAAAGTCGCTCCGACTCAACGTTGGATATGGAAAATGAAAGTAGAACAAAAATGGCGACTTATAATAATAAATAATAATAATAATAATAATAATAACATGATAAAATATTTCCTTTTTATTCAAATCTTTCTATTTCTCTCTCTGTCTCTTTACCTCTGCCTCTGTCTCTCTTTCTCTCTCTCTCTCTCTCTCTCTCTCTCTCTCTCTCTCTCTCTCTCTCTCTATATATATATATATATATATATATATATATATATATATATATATATATATATATATCACTCTCTCTGTATGTTTTACTTTGTATCTCTCTGTCTCTTTACCTTTACCTCTGCCCCTGTCTCTTTCTGTCTGTCTGTCTCTCTCTCTCTCTTTTTCACTTTGTATCTCTCTGTCTCTGCATTTGTCGCTGTCTGACTATATATCTGTCTCTATCTCTCACAAACAGACACACACACACACAAATATATATGCATACACACACACATACACACAGACCCCCCCCCCCCCGCCACAGACAAGCACGCAAAGCACGCGGCGCAAACACTCACTTGCACAAGATATTTCTATGCAGAGATACGAAAGTGCAAACTAGGCAGAACTGCTCCCGGCATTGCGTAGGACATCGCCAATTACATGCTTACACAGCTATAGATACACAAACACACACAAGCACAAACACACACACACACACACACGCACACACACATACACACACATTCTCTAATTCACACGCTCATTTGCTCACACACGTATATATAAATAATTCATACATATTTATATATATTTTTTATACACACATAGTAGAAGAGGGAAAGGAAGAAGAGAACAGGAAGAGAGGGATTACACACACACACACACACACACACACACACACACACACACACACACACACACACACATATATATATATATGTATATATATATATATATATATACATATATATATATATACATATATATATACATATATATATATATATATATACACATATATATATATGTATATATATATATATATATATATATATATATATATATATATATATATATATATATATATATATGTATGTATGTATTATTTATATAGAGAGAAAGAAGTGAGGGAAAGAGGAGAGTAAGAGGGACAGAGAGACGGGGAGAAAGAGAGGGGAGGAGAGAGAGAAAAGCTAAAAAAGTGACACAGACATTATGTGAAGAAGGAGGGGAGTAGATGGAGAAGAAGAAGTTGATAACAACAACAACAATAATAATAATATTAATAATAATATGATCATAATGATGATGATGATGATGATGATGATGCAGGAGAAGAAAACGTAGGAGGAAGGGGATTTGTAGAGTGATAGAATCAAAACTTGGATCGATACCCATAAACTATTAATTTTATATTCGCTGATCGATAAAAATAGATTGAAAAAGGAAAAAAAAAAATAGATATGTACCTCTAAATACATAGATATATACATACATATATTCACACACAAACACACACACACAAACACACACACACACATATATATATATGCGTATATACATATACATCTATACACCTACATACATATATATACATACATATATATATATGCTTACGTACACATATATATATATACTTATATATACACACACACACACACACACACACACACACACATATATATATATATATACGCATAGTTTGGATTTCAAAATTAGGTTGTGCTGGTTAAGAGATAATATCAATAAAGAATTACACGTGAGACATTCTCAGAAACAGTGGTACATTAGTGTGTGTGTATGGTGTATGTACGTGTTATTTTTTATTGATATATATATATATATATATATATATATATATATATACACACATGTATGCATATATACATATATACATATACACGCACAGACATAATCACACACACATACACAAAAAGAACAAGGTAAGGTGGCGTTAATTAATCCTATATTTTACGATCGTTTCGAAGAAAATCATTCTCAATGTATAGACCAATCAATGGCAGTAATGCAACTCTATATTATTAACTACGATGAAGCAGTTTCAACTGCTGTCTATGCTCAGAAACATATGGTTGTTCTTACGTGTGTATATGCTTTTTCAAGGGTAAATACTATGGTGTTACATAACTGGTATCGATTAATCTGCATAATAATGTTGCTCGCTAGAAGTATTAATTAACTACTTCACCTTGTCTTATTCTTTCAATGTTTAGCATTATATATTAAACTCTATAGCTTTGAATACTCAACGACATATGCAGAGATATCATATTTCCAGAAAAACAGATTTCATTTTGCCTCGACGAGATATTCACATGAACACGACATCGAATTCTAAAATGGTTATATATATATATATATATATATATATATATATTGGAAAATGTGTGAGATCCTTGGTACAGTTAGGTATATTTGAAGATAGGGGAACAGAATGACTTCACTTGTAGTGCTAAATAATTTGATTTAATTTTATAATATTATGAGTTGGTAGATCTAGTTCTACCAACTCATAATATTATAATATAAAATTGTTTCTACGTTAGGCACAAGGCCAGAATTACCCAGTGCATTACTGGTACTTTATTTTATCGACCCCGTAAGGATGAAAGGCAAAGTCAACCTCGGCGGGATTTGAACTCAGATCGTAAAGGGACGTAACTATGCTGGAAAGCATGGCGTCCGACCCTGCACCGAAACTGCCAATCCACCGCCCTATAAAATTAAATCAAACTATTTAGCACTACAAGTGAAGTCATTCTTTTCCTTTTTTCAAATATATATATATATTTTTTTTTGAAAAAAGGAATAGAATGACTTCACTTGTAGTGCTAAATAGTTTACTACAGTGTATATATATATATATATATATATATATATATATATATATATATATATATATATATATATATATATATATATATATATATATATATATATATATATATATATATATATATATACACTGTAGTAAAGGTTTTGCAGAAATATCCAAGGGTAAGTGCACTCAGTCTATAGGACGAGTGTAAGTACATGATTATGTCACTGTTGTAATTATATATATATATATATATATATATATATATATATATATATATATATATATATATATATATAATCATTTATACTAACATTACCTAATATTATTCTGCACATGGTCGTTCCTCTCGGAACGCTGCCAGCAGATCGGAATCATAGAAACTAATACATCGGGGTCCGGGTATCTCAATTATCTTACATACACGAAGTCGTTTTTCTCACTGATTAACGTAAGTGTGCTCTCTAACCAGCTGGGTTCGAATTTTGATAAATTGGATTTAATTGATTATTGAGTGAGTGAAGAAACGAACGACCGAAGCAGTGTCCATTCTATTCAATAAGCTTCGCCTCATAATTATTTTATCTCCCAGTAAGTTGAATTGTCTTACTCTTTTTTTCTAATTCGATTTATTTGTTTACTTTGTTTTCTATATGAAAGCACCCTGGTAGAGTGTTTTTGGCATAACCATATTGCTGCTTTTGCTGCTACTGCTGTTGTCTGTGGCCGTAGTGGTAGCACTAGTTACTTTGGTGATGGTGGTGGTGGTGACGGTGACGCTAATGTCGATCTTTGAGTCGCAATCACGTGAGAGCTGGTTCAAAGCGAGGAGTGGGGCTACGACCCATCTACCCCAGTTTTTTTTTAAGCTTGTAGGCATGAAAAAATAAAATGAAATTTTAAATATTTGGACCTTTGGTCCAGTTATTATGGGATTGTCTTTTCAGGGGTCAATATATATGGCATCACATGACAGTGTTTAGCAAAAATATCCAACAAATTACACCTCAAAACACAACAATCCTTCTGGAGCCGATGTTACACTTCTGTCGCGAATGAGGAACATAATAATAATAATTATGAAAGATGTTGATGATAGTGACAATGATGAAGACGACATTTTTTTGATGATGATGATGATGATGATTATAATGATAAAGTTGTTGTTTTTGATGATGATGATGATAATGATGATGATGATGATAATGATAATGATGATGATGATGATGATGATGATGTGGATAATAATGATAATGATGATGATAATGATGATGATGATGATGATGATGTGGATGATAATGATGAGGATAATGATGATGATGATGATGATAATGATGATGCTGATGATGATGATAATGATGATGATGATGATGATGATGATGATGATGATGATGATGATGATGCAGGAGATGATAATGATAATGATGATGATGATGATGATGATGCAGGAGATGATGATGTGGATGATAATGATGATGACGATTTCTTTACAGACATCTAAACTGTTCTATATCACAACGAATGTGTTACTTTTAGTTAGTTTTGCAGTTTTCAAACTGCAAAACTTTTCAATACAAAAAAATTAAACAAAATAAATACACACAAAAAAAAGAAAAAATTCTAAAAAAGAAAGAAAGAAAAAAGAAATAGAAACAAAACAAAAAATAAAGAATATATAAAAATATAAATTCTACGAAAAATTCAATAAAAACAATAACAAGGAAAATTGATTATTTATTTATTTATTTATTTATTTATTTATTTATTTATTTATTTATTTTCTATGCATGAAATTCGATAGTTTGTAAGCCACCAATTCAATATGGACGAATAGACTGGGTAATTGGGATTGTGATTTCCGGGAGGGCCATTTCCGGGTATATATACACTCACACTGATATACAACATGCATACATATATAAATACATACACACATACATGCACACATACATGCACACATACATACATACATACATACATACATACATACATACATACATACATACATACATAATACACGCATATATACATATATACACACATACCTACCTACATACATACATACATACATAAATACATACATACGTACATATATACATGCATATATAAATGCATATACATAAATGCCTGCGGACATACATACATGCATACATATATATATACAAATACATACATATAAACATGCGTACTAGCATGCATGTATACATGCACACACACACACACCACACACACACACACATATATATATATATATATATATACAAAAATGAATACGGTTGAGTACACACATAGAAACTCTCACACATGCACACATATATGTATAGATAAATATAACTACGCATGCGTATAATGTATATTAAGGCGCCGAACTGGTACTGCCAACAAAGCATCAAATATAGTCCCTATTGGTATTTGTTCTAGCCTTAATTCTGAGTTCCAATCCTACCCAGGTCATATTTGCTTTACATAAATAAATTACGATGACGCCTGAATAACCCTCTGGCGAAATTAACTTGACTACATACGTTATTTATCGAAAGTGAAGGCGCATGGCTTGATGTTTAAAGTGTTCAACCCTTAAACCTAAAGTGGCGTGGTGAGTTCAATTTCCGGCGATGCGTTATTTCCTAGAACGTGACACTTTATTTCACGTTGCTCCACTCCATTCAACTCGAACAATATGTTGTATCTGTAACTCGGAGGTTCTCAAACTTTTGCATCCATCATTCACGGCCACGTAACACGTTCATCACCCCCACCCCTATTTCTAGAGAGACCTGCCTACTCGCAAATTGTCAATAATATATAATGAACAAAATCGTTAATTTATATATAATAGATAATACTAGTAGAATGGCCCGGCGTTGCTCGGGATTTGCTCTAGGGTTCTTATATATTTGATATATATATTTATCCTTCTCGAGCCTCGTGAAGTAAATACGTTTGTTTATATTTTGTTATTGTGTATGCAAAAATATCTGTACACGAATATATAAATAACAGTACAGAGAAGTACGGAATACCTCGGCCTCGGGTTGGTGTCTACATTTTGTGCTTATAAAAAAAGTTCGTCGTACATTACCAGGGATTTTTTCCGTTCGAAGAAAATCAATACTTTATCGCGAAATAAATACTTTTGTTTATATGAGTATGCAAAAATAGCTGTACACGAATATATAATTATATATATATACTAGTAATAATAATAAATTTTATATATATATATATATATATATATATATATATATATATATATATATATATATATATATATATATATATAAATAACAGATTAAAGTTTAGGCAAAGAATCGTTGCTTTCACCCTTAACGGGATCTTCTGAAACTAAAATAATAAATCTGTGAACGCAGAAGTAAATATTTCGAATTTCGAAAAACGTTACACACACTATATATATATATATATATATATATATACACACACTGTATATATACATATATATACACACACACACATCGCGCCATAATGACGTAATGCAGACAGCCAGGCATACCGACAGATATTATAAGGGCGCAACGTAATATCTATGTATCTATCTAAAAAGAGAAAGATTAAGAGAGAGAGAAAGAGATCGCTAAATCGTCTAATACGGTCCCTAGGGCATTGAAAATTTGAAATTTTTTTTGCTCAGAACCCTCAATAGTACCATAAGTATTACATGTGTAAAGCTTGAAAATAATCGGTTGGGTGGTTCTCAAGTTTTAGTGATTGTACAGACATACAGACAAACAGACATTCTCTGTTTTAGTAATATCGATAATATATACAGTATTATGTGTTTTATTTTACTATATTTATATATAATATATATCATTTGATATTTAATATACTATTATATCATATGTATACAATACTATCATAATTGTTTCTACTTTTGGCACAAGGCCAGCAATTATCCCAGTGCATTACCTGTACGTTATTTTATCGACCTCATAAGGATGAAAGACATAGTTAACCTCGGCGGGATTTGAACTCAGACCGTAAAGGGACATAACTCTATGCTGCAAAGCATGGCGTCCGACCCTCTACCGATACTACTAACCCACCGCCCTTATACAATACTATAATAATATTCACTTACATAGGCGGAATGACACTTACAGCCTCTCCGTTCTTCCCAACGACTCCATTTTTTCGACACCAGATCCCTACCACCCCCTTAGGTGCCAGCGCCCTTCTGGACCTTCTCGACCCCACCTCCCCTCAGAGGGCAGGGGCGGTAGCGCCCACTTTGAGTAACCTGCTGTAACTGAAAGCACCAGCTTAGTCACGCTGACTCTTCCTGAGAATGACGGGAATTCTCAGCTACTTTCACGTGAATTTTCTGATCCGGCGGTTCTGTTGATCAACAAGCTGCAACTCTCATCGTCGAAACCGATGTAGATCCATCGTCGTCGCCGGAATTTGGATATCGATTAAGTTGTTATTCATATTTCATTTAGTCCCAGTCAGCCATGATTGAACAGACATGTGATGAAATGCAGCCCAGGCAGGCTATCTCATCATTTTATGTAACATCATCGGATAACATTATATGGCGGGGAACTAGCAGAATTGGTAGAGAGTCGGACATCCTGCTTCGCGGCATAGAGTTACGGCCCTTTAAATTCTGCGTTCAAATCCTGCCTTTCATCCTTGCAGGGTCGATAAAATAAAGCACCAGATATGCAATGGGTTCATTTTAATCGACTTTCCCCTCCCCCAAATTGCTGGCTTTGTGCTTATATCAGAAACCATTACATATAGCTTCACTGAACAGAAGTTTATATAGCTCTACTGGATAACATTTTATTTGGCTTCACCGGACAGCTTTTTATATAGCTCAACTGGGCAGTATTTTCTATAGCTTCACTGGACAATAATTTATGTAGCTCCACGAGGGAACATTTTATATAGCCCCAGAGGACAAACACTCACATATATGGTGGTGATGATGATGATTACATACACTGGTGACATATATCGTGGTGGTGATGATGATGATGATGATGATGATGATCTTCATCATCATCCTCATCATTATCATCCTCATTATCACTGGAGTGCCACTCTCAACGTTTTGGTAGTCTGCGACCTCCACTGATCTCTGTTCTTTACCAGACTCTCTCTGGCAGTCAACAATCTATCAGACCAACTCTAGTAGTCATCCATCACCACGATCTCTGTCCTCTGTAAGACCCCCCCCCTTTAGCAGTCAGCCATCACCACTATCTCTGTCCGCTGTCAGACCCACTCTAGCAGTCAGCCATCACCACTATCTCTGTCCTCTGTCAGACCCACTCTAGCAGTCAGCCATCACCACTATCTCTGTCCTCTGTCAGACCCACTCTAGCAGTCAGCCATCACCACTATCTCTGTCCTCTGTCAGACCCACTCTAGCAGTCAGCCATCACCACTATCTCTGTCCCCTGTCAGACCAACTCTAGCAGTCAGCCACCACCACTATCTCTGTCCTCTGTCAAACCAACTCTAGCAGCAATCAGCAATCTATACAGATCTCTGTCCTCTGTCAGACCAACTCTAGCAGCAATCAGCAATCTACACTGATCACTGTCCTCTGTCAAACCAACTCTAGCAGCAGTCAGCAATCTACACTGATCTCTGTCCTCTGTCAAACCAACTCATACAATCAGCAATCTACACTGATCTCTGTCCTCTGTCAGACCAACTCTAGCAGCAGTCAGCAATCTACACTGATCTCTGTCCTCTGTCAAACCAACTCATACAATCAGCAATCTACACTGATCTCTGTCCTCTGTCAGACCAACTCTAGCAGCAGTCAGCAATCTACACTGATCTCTGTCCTCTGTCAAACCAACTCTAGCAATCAGCAATCTACACTGATCTCTGTCCTCTGTCAGACCAACTCTAGCAGCAGTCAGCAATCTACACTGATCTCTGTCCTCTGTCAAACCAACTCTAGCAGTCAGCAATCTAGACTAATCTCTGTCCTCTGTCAGACCAACTCTAGCAGCAGTCAGCAATCTTCACTGATTTCTGTCCTCTGTCAAACCAACTCTAGCAGTCAGCAATCTATACAGATCTCTGTTCTCTGTCAGACCAACTTTAGCAGCAGTCAGCAATCTACACTGATCTCTGTCCTCTGTCAAACCAACTGTAGCAGTCAGCAATCTATACAGATCTCTGTTCTCTGTTAAACCAACTCTAGCAGCAGTCAGCAATCTACACTGATCTCTGTTCTCTGTCAAACCAACTCTAGCAGCAGTCAGCAATCTACACTGATCTCTGTCCTCTGTAAAACCAACTCTAGCAGTCAGCAATCTACACTGATCTCTGTCCTCTGTCAAACCAACTCTAGCTGTCAGCAATCTACACTGATCTCTGTCCTCTGTCAGACCCACTCTACCAGCAGTCAGCAATCTATACAGATCTCTGTCCTCTGTCAAACCAACTCTAGCGGTCAGCAATCTACACTGATCTCTGTCCTCTGTCAAACCAACTCTAGCAGTCAGCAATCTACACTGATCTCTGTTCTCTGTCAAACCAACTCTAGCAGCAGTCAGCAATCTACACTGATCTCTGTCCTCTGTGAAACCAACTCTAGTAGTCAGCAATCTACACTGATCTCTGTCCTCTGTCAGACCCACTCTAGCAGCAGTCAGCAATCTATACAGATCTCTGTCCTCTGTCAAACCAACTCTAGCAGTCAGCAATCTACACCGATCTCTGTCCTCTGTCAAACCAACTCTAGCAGTCAGCAATCTACACTGATCTCTGTCCTCTGTGAAACCAACTCTAGCAGTCAGCAATCTATACAGATCTCTGTTCTCTGTCAAACCAACTCTAGCAGCAGTCAGCAATCTACACTGATCTCTGTCCTCTGTCAAACCAACTCTAGCAGCAGTCAGCAATCTACACTGATCTCTGTCCTCTGTCAAACCAACTCTAGCAGTCAGCAATCTACACTGATCTCTGTCCTCTGTCAAACCAACTCTAGCAGTCAGCAATCTACACTGATCTCTGTCCTCTATCAAACCAACTCTAGCAGTCAGCATTCTACACTGATCTCTGTCCTCTGTCAGACCCACTATAGCAGCAGTCAGCAATCTATACAGATCTCTGTCCTCTGTCAAACCAACTCTAGCAGTCAGCAATCTACACTGATCTCTGTCCTCTGTCAAACCAACTCTAGCAGTCAGCAATCTACACTGATCTCTGTCCTCTGTCAAACCAACTCTAGCAGTCAGCAATCTACACTGATCTCTGTCCTCTATCAAACCAACTCTAGCAGTCAGCAATCTACACTGATCTCTGTCCTCTGTCAGACCCACTCTAGCAGCAGTAAGCAATCTATACAGATCTCTGTCCTCTGTCAAACCAACTCTATCAGTCAGCAATCTACACTGATCTCTGTCCTCTGTCAAACCAACTCTAGCAGTCAGCAATCTACACTGATCTCTGTCCTCTGTCAAACCAACTCTAGCAGTCAGCAATCTATACACATCTCTGTTCTCTGTCAAACCAACTCTAGCAGCAGTCAGCAATCTACACTGATCTCTGTCCTCTGTCAAACCAACTCTAGCAGTCAGCAATCTATAGAGATCTCTGTCAAACCAACTCTAGCAGTCAGCAATCTACACTGATCTCTGTCCTCTATCAAACCAACTCTAGCAATCAGCAATCTACACTGATCTCTGTCCTCTGTCAGACCCACTCTAGCAGCAGTCAGCAATCTATACAGATCTCTGTCATCTGTCAAACCAACTCTAGCAGTCAGCAATCTACACTGATCTCTGTCCTCTGTCAAACCAACTCTAGCAGTCAGCAATCTACACTGATCTCTGTCCTCTGTCAAACCAACTCTAGCAGTCAGCAATCTATACAGATCTCTGTTCTCTGTCAAACCAACTCTAGCAGCAGCAGTCAGCAATCTACACTGATCTCTGTCCTCTGTCAAACCAACTCTAGCAGTCAGCAATCTATACAGATCTCTGTTCTCTGTCCAACCAACAATAGCAGCAGTCAGCAATCTACACTGATCTCTGTCCTCTGTCAAACCAACTCTAGCAGTCAGCAATCTATACAGATCTCTGTTCTCTGTCAAACCAACTCTAGCAGCAGTCAGCAATCTACGCTGATCTCTGTCCTCTGTCAAACCAACTCTAGCAGTCAGCAATCTATACAGATCTCTGTTCTCTGTCAAACCAACTCTAGTAGCAGTCAGCAATCTACACTGATCTCTGTCCTCTGTCAAACCAACTCTAGCAGTCAGCAATCTACACTGATCTCTGTCCTCTGTCAAACCAACTCTAGCAGTCAGCATTCTACACTGATCTCTGTCCTCTGTCAGACCCACTCTAGCAGCAGTCAGCAATCTATACAGATCTCTGTCCTCTGTCAAACCAACTCTAGCAGTCAGCAATCTACACTGATCTCTGTCCTCTGTCAAACCAACTCTAGCAGTCAGCAATCTACACTGATCTCTGTCCTCTGTCAAACCAACTCTAGCAGTCAGCAATCTATACTGATCTCTGTTCTCTGTCAAACCAACTCTAGCAGCAGTCAGCAATCTACACTGATCTCTGTCCTCTGTCAAACCAACTCTAGCAGTCAGCAATCTACACTGATCTCTGTCCTCTGTCAAACCAACTCTAGCAGTCAGCAATCTATAGAGATCTCTGTCAAACCAACTCTAGCAGCAGTCAGCAATCTACACTGATCTCTGTCCTCTGTCAAACCAACGCTAGCAGCAGTCAGCAATCTACACTGATCTCTGTCCTCTGTCAAACCAACTCTAGCAGTCAGCAATCTACACTGATCTCTGTCCTCTGTCAAACCAACTCTAGCAGTCAGCAATCTAC
>OZ024741.1:317104980-317107480 GCA_964016885.1 Eledone cirrhosa | reverse complement strand
TACACCACACTACATTAAACCACCACAACACACTACCCCATACCACACTACACTACATCCCAGACACATACACACACACACACACACACACATATATATATATATATATATATATATATATATATATATATATATATATATATATATACAGATACACACACATTGACTCTCTCACATACAGAGGCCACCACACTACACTACACCCCCACCACACACATATATATATATATACAGATACAGACACACACTGACTCTCTCACACACAGGGGCTGATTAACACACACAAACATACATTGACTACATCACACAAACACACAGAAACACACAGAGAGAAGCACATACACAGACATATGCACACACACACACACACACACATACTAACCCTCACTGACACCCCTATATAAACCATAGATGTCAGATCACAGCCCATCTCCACTCTTCTCTACACAGAAACCACATTCAACCACCCTAAATACTTCCGACCGCCATTACTACCACTGATCCCCGGATATATTTCAACTTACAACACTCGGAAGTTTGTCTTTACTTCCTCACCTCAGTTCGATAGCGTCAGACATTTTCTCTTCCTCGTCTTTACTATGTATATTTAAACAATGATTATATCCTATCATACATATATACATAAATACATACATACATAGATAAATACATATATACATACATAAATACATACATACATAGACATACATATATACATACATAGATACATACATAGATACATACATAGATACATACATACATACATAAACACACACACACACATACACACACACACACATACACACATACATATGCAAACATACATGTATGTATGTGTGTGTATTATTCTCCTCAGCGAAAACGTATTTGCTGCTTTGATGCGGAAACAATAAACAAAGCTAATCCATCGTTAGCTAGGATTGTTCTGGAGACAAACATTAAAAATATTTCCATCTTTGTTAACTATATTCATGTGATACTTTTCAGCAGAAATAATATAATAATATTGGTGCAAACATTCCAATCAAACCTTTCGACAAATACAAAGACAACAAGCCTGACATTGTTCTTTGGGAAGAAAAAGAAACAAATACTTTGAGACATCCGGTGTCCTCAGTTTCTGAACTGTCCTTTTCTCTTCATCAGATCAGATTGATGGCATCATCTCCGAAAAAGGAGCCCCGCTTGGGGGAAATTACTGATGCAGCAGTAGATATGGGTGGCTTTTTTTTGGAGACAACACTTACGTCATTTTGTCCGCAGAGTGCAGCTGAGTATGCTGTCCAGCCATTAATGTAGAATGTATCATATACACATCTCTTTCTTTCTTTCATTATCTCTCCCTTACCCTATTTTTATTTTTTAATTGTGAGAATTAAAGTATTTGGCTTTAGTGTTATAAATGTCAGCTGCCCAGAAGATATGAACGTTACATTAAAACATTCATTACCATATGGCTAATGATAAACACTGTCTTTGATTTTCAAATAACTTTGAAAATAATCAGGAATTTAAAGAGATTTACTAAGATAACTAACTCTCTCTACGTCCCTTTACGGTTTGAGTTCAAATCCCGTCGAGGTTAACTTTGCCTTTCATCCTTACGGGGTCGATAAAATAAAGTACCAGTAATGTAGTAGGTAATTGCTGGCCTTGTGCCAAAAGTAGAAACAATTATTAAGCTGCTGCTTGGAACACAACTTAACAAAGGTTTTTACATAAAATTATGATGGAAGGTTAGATAGTTTCAGATGTTTCGATATCAGAGTTAGAATGAAAATCAGTGAGACAGAATTTTCATAGACATGATGTTCGAATTGCGCATATGTTCTGTCCAAATTTATAATTCTAAATTTTCATATTCCATGCATACACTATAAACTTTGCCACACAATTATGTATTCATTTGATGACATCTGCATTCACAATTGAGAAATTACTTTATACAATAAATATATATGTCCACAAACATTTGACTAAACTTTATTTGTTCCAATCTAATATATGTTTAACGCAGTCTAAAGCCTTCTTATATTATATCTAACTTTGAGTCAAAATAGATATCTGAATTAATTTCCAATACCATCGTCACATCTTCTACACTATCAGCTGATTTGCATTCTTTGCACCTAAGGGCTGGTTCATGCATAGGTCAAATTTTCGGCCCCATTCGATCCTGTGCTAGCTGGCAGATGGCAATATATTTTGCCGTTCCCTGGACTTTCTGTCCTAGGAAAGGAAAATGCTTTCTGATGATCTAAACTTTCCTTTGGAGGTCCCTAGGGATCTCCAATCTTTTGTGAAGTGAAACCGTTCGGTAAAAGCAATTGGAATAGGTAAATATTTAAATTATATTTTTTAATTTATTTAAAAAAATTGTTTGAATTTTGCTTGCTCCGCTTACCTCAATTATATATATATATATATATATATATATATATATATATATATATATATATATATATTAAAATAACAGATTAAAGTTTAAGCAAAGAATCGC
>OZ024741.1:317072480-317102480 GCA_964016885.1 Eledone cirrhosa | reverse complement strand
GAGAGAGATTGATACAGATAGATAGATTGACAGATAGATACATGACACTGGTATGTAAAATTATACACACACCGATGCACACACAAACGCGCGCGCACGCGCACATATATATTCTATATACACATATTTATATAAACGCATATAAATCAATGCATTTATAGAGACACACAAGTAACACCCCCTCACACACACACACACACACATACACACGCACACACATATATGTATATGTGTATATACATATTTATGTATATATGTATATATGAATATATGAATATATGAATATATATATGTATATATGAATGATGAATATATATATATGTATATATATATATATATATATATATATATATAGAAGCACGCACATATATATAATTTTCGATAATATGTTTGACATACAAACAGACATACATGCATACAGACTGCCAGACAAAATGGTGGGTTATATTTACCAACGTCTAAGCTAGTGGGACTATTTACAAGTGGTGTACAATAATATAACCAAGTTAATCTAGTTGATTTGAATACCTTGATGTGTTTGGCATAAAAATAATTTCGGACATTGAAATCATCAGTAAAAGAAACCAAACAATATAGAAGGAAGTAAAAACAGAGACAAAAACGAAAAGCATTAGAAGTTCTACCTCCAGGCAAAACTATGCAAATGGAAAAATGAAAAAGTAAAATGATTATTATTATTATTATTATTATTATTATTATTATTATTATTATTATTATTGTTGTTGTTTTTGTTGTTGTTGTTGTTTTGTTCGTTCGTCTATCGACACATGTTATAGATCGCTCTCGTAAGTTTGTTGTTATTTCAATCTATTTTTTTTTAACATTTGATCTTCGTTTATAATTAAACTAACCCGTATATTCGTAAGCGGGTTAGTTTTTCTCTACCTGCAGCCCTTAAAGGGTAAATCTGGGTTTCTTTTCCAAACATGTCCTTCAATTCTTTTAAAAAATAAGATGGCGGACAACGATTTTACGCACTTAAGATAGCACAGCCGACTTTCACAGGATGGAAGAGCCAAAATTCACAAAACAATGACAGGAGCAGCAGCAGCAGCAGCAGCAGCAGCAATAACTACAAAAACAATACCAACAAAAAGAACAACATCAACAACAACTACAATGATACGCTGAAAATTATGATATAAATTTCCCGCTTTAAAAAAATTCAATACCGCCGCCATCATCACAAGAACTACAAAATAAAATAAACACAACAAACGAAGACAACGAGAAAACTGGTCTGGGATGAGTGTGGAAGTACTATTTCACATAAAACCAGATAGAATCCACATGATCCCAGACCTCATTCACCTTTCGGAAGGGGTGGAGTTGCATGTTAAGATTAAGAGTAGAAGACCTCGGTGCCACCTGAGTGGAAAAACTGGCCACTTGGGAGCTTTCTGCCCTCAACAGAAGACAGGGAACCTCAGAGTCCCCTTGCTGAACTCCAAGACTCAAAAAGCCCCATCAACAACACAGCGAACAAAAAATAAACAAAAAACAGTGGCACCAAGCCCAGTAGCAACAGCAGCATCAACACCAGTGACAGCAAAACCAGCAACTGCAATAGCAGCACCAACACCAGAAACAACAGCAACACCAACAGCACCAGCAGCAGCAGCAGAAGCAGAAGCACAATCACAACAACAAACGGCAGAAAGATAAACAACAGACGTCAGTGGGGGAAGGGGTCTCCCAAAGAAGCTTCCCTCTACCTATCCTTCTCTCTCTTCGGCTCATCAAACACAAACACACACATAGACACACTCACAAACACAAGCATAGCCCCACCTTTATTCGAAATAGATTCCGCAGACACTGGTTCTCCTCATCTCGAAGTGAAGATGAGTTAGAGCCCCAGAAGGTAAAAAAATAACAATCATACAAAAACATTAGGGACAGTTTCCCCTATGGCGTAAGCATCTCTCATGTAAAAACCACCAGTAGGCTTTTAAAAGGGTTCGCAAAGGAAACCCAACCAGATACGGAGGTCGAACCACCCAATCTCCAACAGCGCCGTGAAGGTATGTAACCCCCCACCTATTCTCTTAACTTTTTCCATCTAACATGACTATTTTAAGAGCAGGTTCCATAAATGTACGTAGCCTGGGGCATCCTGGTAGAAATGTCACTTGTTCAATGAGCTCAGGCCCCTCGAATTAGATGTTACAGCTGTTAGCGAGACCATGATTCCCGACACGCACGCACTAGCCCACATTTTTTACGACTTTGGGATATACGCATCTCATAGTCGGCCTGGAAACGGAAGCGGGATGGCATTGATCTTTAGGAAAGTCCAGAAACTCGAGGTACGTACGATCTTCATGGACTCAGACAGTAAGTTGGTGGTCCTGGAAGTGAGCAATAGTTAAGATGGCGAGTTTAGACTGGTGTCCGTCTAGGCCGTGGCAGATTTTTCAAACGTCTTGGAACGTCTCGTGTTTTACTGTTAGCAGGGGACTGGAATGGCATCTTAAACGCACGTTTGGACTGTGAAGGAGTAGCCGATAAAACTGGGACATGCAAAAGTCTCAAGAAGTTGATCTTACGATTTCAACTGTCTGACAGGTACTGACTAGATTTCCCGAATGCGACAGTGTGGACAGTGTGCAATCGCACAGGGTAATCTAGATTGTATTTAGATAGGTTTTTCATTAGGTTAGCAAATAGGGATAATGTAGGGTCTCCCACAAAGACCGAATTATAGCAATAAAACCACAATTCGGTTTTTGGCGGACTGAAATGGGTGCGTGCTGCTCGATTCCTTTCCTTTCCATCTAACATAAATTCTATCGGATATGTATGATCGAATCTATAGAATATTGTCGATTTTTAATGGATCCTCCATCAGTTTCGACGATGAGCACTCATTTGTTTGGTTAACTGAATATTCTATTCGCGAATGTGTGTAATGGGTTGAACACTTGACGGACACGTTTAACCTTAATGTTATTACCAAGTAGAATCAGCGTAATACAGAATGTGACAAGTCTGGAACTTTTGAATTACAGGTACAGCCTATCCGACAGAGAGCTTCCAAGCAGTTTCTGTCTACCAAATTTCACTCAAAAGGTTTGGGGCAACTGAAAACTATGATAAAGATTTCACCCGAGAAGTCAGGATAACGAAGTGAATTTCTTAATTTCTCGGCTGTTTGCGTTAATTATATTGTATATTAGATCACATTGTATATTGGGTCACGTCCACGTCAAAATATTTAAAAAAAATCATGTTCACTTAAAAAGAATTTTTAAATAATTAAAATATACACAGACATGTATATGATGTGAAATGAAATTAGAAGGCCCATATATATATACGTGTGTGTATGGAAATATATAAATGTGTGTATGTATATATATATATATATATATGTATTTGTATATATATATATATGTGGGCGTCTGTGATCTATATACACTGGTCATAGACACACACACACATATACATACACATACACACACACACACGCACACACACACACACAGACATATATATATATATTCACAACAATGCCACCAGCTCTCTTCCATTCTCCTCTCTCCCTCTATGTCTCTCTTTCAACCTAATCTCTCACAACTATTATCTCTTTCACTCTATCCTTCTCTCTCTCTCTCTCTCTCTCTCTCTCTCTCTCTCTCTCTCTCTCTCTCTCTCTCTCTCTCTCTTCTCTCTCTTTATGAATGTATCCAGAAAAACTCCGTAACTCGGGAACACGTGCACCGATTTTATTCCATTTGTATTCGCATTTCAGGGTCAACTTCCTTTCAAACTATTTTCCCATCATGGCCCTTTTGGCTCTATTACATTACAGACAAGCAAGCAAGTAAGCAAGCAAGCAAGCAAGCAATCACAGAATTTTAGTAATATCTATCTATCTATCTATCTATCTATCTATCTATCTTGATAGAGTAAGACACGCTTCGCATCGGCTCCGCTATTCCATCGGAATTTACCCTTACTATTGTAAGTACCGGATAAATTTTTTAGTGCAACACATTTGGAACACTAACCCCTGTTATTTAGGGAAACATTTTTGCATTTACCCCCTTTTTAGGGGGTAAAATAAATATCTATTTTTGCCGAAAAATTTCTTTCTTGGCAGCATGGAGGAAAAGATGGCAGACATGTCTGCCATTAGCTCTGCCACGCCCCCCAAGTCTGAAGAACAAAAAATAATTACAACAAAATTAGACATTGAAACAAACAAACAAAATGAAAAAACAAATGTTAAGGAAAATGAGCAAACAGAAAACAAACAAACAGAAAATAATACAAATAACGACAGGGCAACTTTCGCCCAGAAAACAAAACAATCCATTACATACACACCAATTGACCTAACTGCCGCCAGAGAAAAACTGGCCGAAGCAAAGAAACACATTGTTTTGGGGGAGAACGGAATGTTTTCCATTAACTCCCCCCCCCCAGAATTCAAGAAAGCCAGAGCAGAAAACACAGTTCTCTACAGAACTATACTGAACCAGACAAGAAAGCCAGCACAGCCCAGCCAAATGGAAATAGAGTTAGTCCTAAAAGACTATATGAAGAATATTCTCTTCATACGAAAGGACCGACTCTATGGCAGCATTTCGGTCCTAACAAGAGACAAAGAAACCGCGGAGAAGCTTTCCCTAAGCCCACTCTCGTCGACAACATATAGCTTCTATCCCTCCTACATGGGTAGAAGAACACAGAGAGTAAAAGTAAAAACAATGCTGCCCACAATGGACTTCTGGTGGCCTATTGCTGGCTTCATTGATATGGGCGAAGACACAATGCTGTCAATGGGGAAGGCAACTGGAGATGCGTTCCTGGGAATGGGCCTCGACATACTAGTCCAAATGAGGCCCGAAAGAATAGCACAAATCCCGGATCGCATCTGGCTGGATGACCTTACCCCAATAGACATAATTGTAGAGGGGAGAAGACCAGCATGCTATTTATGCATGGAAAGGGGACACGTTAAGGCTAACTGCCCGAAACGTATCCCCCAAAAAGGACTATTGCCCACACCCACCACAAACAGTACACCAACACCACCCACCTCCAAAAATACACTAATACCACACACAGCAAACAAAATACAGACACCACCAACCACAAACACAACACAAACATCACCACCACCAGCACCAAACACAAGCACGACACAAAAATCACCACCACCAACCACAACACAAACATCACCACGACCATCACCAACCACAAGCACGACACAAACATTACCACCACCACCACAAAACCCATTCCAAACAAATAATAAAAAAAAAACAGTAACAAATCTACCCCTCCCGCAAAAAAAAACAACCACACAACACGTCCCTCCCACCTAGCGCTGAAGAGTTTCCCCCAACTTCTGAAGAAGAAGGAGGAGAAGCCTTCAGACAAGTTAAAAGAAAAAAAAGAAAACACACACCCAGCACACCACAAATAACCCACACACAAACACCAACTCCAATCAAAAACACCCCACCCTCAACAAACAAAAATAAATCTGCGCCTCCCCTCTCCGAAACATTGACAGCATCACAAAAAAAGACGTTGCAATACACATATATAAATAAAGAAAACAAAAAACTGGTTAAATTAATAAACAATAACCCTATGGTGCAGACCGAAGGGCCAAACTTTATCTCAACAGAGAACTTCACCCATTTAAAAATGATAAAGGTCCCTCTGGACCTTTATCGTTCCTTAAAAGAACAATTTAGACGGGACGTGAGCCCCCCTGTTTAAAACCGTTGAATCGCGTCCTCTTGAAAGATTTCCCCATAACCGCCCCTCTCCCTGACACAACTCCAAATACCCCAACCCCGCCACACACGTGTACCCCCACACCACCACAAAACATCCCTCCACCCAACACACCTGATGCCATGGAAATTACGCAACCCGGAGAGGTAAGTGCTTTTCTTTCTTCACTTTCAACACCAAAATAGATCAATTGAGAGTTGGCTGTTTGAACGCGCGTGGCCTGGGCTCAGCTTGGAAGCAAGCAAAGCTTCTAAGTGACCTCAGGTCACAAAGTATAGATGTGATGGTTGTTTGCGAGAGTCGGATCAGCAGCGTGAGACAGCTGGCGCCCGCCTTCGATGACTTTGAGATGCACGCATCTCTCTGTCAACCCGGAGGCCGGGGGGGGGGGAGGGGAGTTGCCGTACTGCTGGATAAACGTCTGACTCTCGACGTACAGATTGTTCACTCGGACCCGGGGGGTTGATTACTGGTGCTGGACGTCGGAGGCGGTGAAGGCGGGGCTTTCAGACTGGTCGGTCTTTATGCTCCCTTCGGGGCGGAAAGAGCCGACTTCTTCCAGCGTCTGGAGACTTTTCTAGGAACGTCGCGTTCCCTGCTTTTAGTGGGGGACTGGAATGGAATCCTAGATGCGCGTTGGGACTATGCAGGGGCATGTCCCGATAGAGGGGGGTGTAGCAGCCTCAAGGGGTTACTCGATCGATTCGACCTGGTCGATAGATTTCGACTAGATTGTCCAACTGCGCCAACCTGGACCTGGGCAAACCGCAGTGGACAATCTAGATCGTACCTAGATAGGTTTTTGGTTAGGAGTAAGGATAGGGACGTATTTAGTTGTCCAGAACTGATCATGGTTGGCTATTCAGATCACAAATTAGTGACCTGCGTGGTCAACCTTGATAGAACGCATAGACAGGGTCCCGGTTACTGGAAGATGAACTTGTCCTTACCGACAAAGAAAGATTACAGAAACCGGATTAGTAGCTTAGTTAAGATGCGGTTGACGGGAGCGATCGTCAACAGTAGGTGGTGGATATCTCTAAAGAGAGAGATTAGAGTAAGTTCGATAGGTTACAGTAAGGAACTAGCGGCGAATAGAAATAGGAGGGAAAGGGAGTTAACAGATAAACTAGAAGAGGCGATTAGGAGCGGAGACGTAGCCAGAGTGTTAGCGACGAGAACGGCATTGAGCCAGTTCTTTGACGCGAAGCACGAAGGCTGCGTTGTCCGAAGTAAAATACGTGCTTTAGGAAACGAAGGGACCAAAGCCGTTAGCTGGGCCCGCGTGACAGAAGCCAAGAGTGGCATTAAATCCACCATTCGGTCTTTGCGAGACCAGGATGGACGGGTGATCCTTGAACCTGAGCGAATGTGCGAGACCTTTCAAAGGCACTTTGCTCGACTGTTCGGAGGTGGCGGGGGGCCGGACGGGGATGTGGACTTCGGTCCATACCTCGACGGTCTACCGCGTCTTTCGAGCGGCGAAGCGGAGTGCTGCGAAAGGCCAATCACAGCCACTGAAATCGGGGAAGCGCTCAGCCAATGCAGCAGACGCAAATCCCCGGGTCTCGATGGTCTACCATACGAACTTTATTTAGCTATGCCGGTCTTGTTCTCCGAACTCCTCGAGGCTGTCTATTGCAACTGGCAACAGAACGGGAGAATTCCCTGTTCTGTGACCAAGGGCGTGGTCACGCTAGTGAGGAAGGACGAGAGCAAGGGGGACGACTTAAGTAACTTTAGGCCCATAACTCTGCTGAATGCAGAGTTACAGATTTTGGCCAAGGTGTTGGCGAAGTGGTTGGCGCTTGTGGTGGGTGGTTTGGTGGGAGACGCGCAGACATGCGCTATCCCGTCCAGGTCCATTCACGACAACCTCCACCTCATGCGATACATCATAGAGAGGGTTGGCTACGAACCCGGCTTTGGTGGGGCCCTGATCAACTTGGATCAATCTAAGGCGTTCGATAGGGTCGACCATGGTTACCTGGATGCGGTGCTAGCGGCGGCGGGCTTCGGACCCGTTTTCAGGGGCTGGATTTCCGCCATGCACAGTGGCAACATCTACTCTAGGATTAAAGTAAACGGCTACCTCTCGGAGCCGTTTCAAATCACCCGATCCATCAGACAGGGGTGCCTCCTCTCCTCCCTTCTGTACGTATTGACTCTCGAGCCACTGCTGCGGAAGTTGGAATTGCTGCGGGGAATACCCCTGGAACCGGGATTGCACAAAGCGGTCTCGGCCTATGCCGACGACGTAACAGTAATGGTGGCGGACGCCTCGGAAATCGGGGCGATCGCCACCCTACTGGAGGAATACGAAAGGCTGACGGGGGCTAAGCTGAACCAGGACAAGTCAGTCGGTTTGCAACTCGGAACGTGGAGGGGCAAACCGATGCCGTTAGACGGTGTCGTCGGGCGGTGGACGGAGGGCCCGGTGAAGCTGCTCGGGGTCTGGTTCGGACCGGACCTCCAGGTGGAGAAGAATTGGGGCGAGGTGACGAGCAGGGTGTTTGCGCTGACCCAGAAGTGGGCCAAGTGCAAACTATCACTGAAAGGTCGGGCGGAGGTGACGAACGCTTACATAGCGTCCGTCATCTACTACCGCCTGACCGTCGTGCCTTGCCCCAAGGAAAAGCTCACCATCATGGAACGCATGCTCTTCCAGTTCCTCTGGAAGAAGCGGCCTCCCATGGTGAGGAGATCCATCTGCTGCCAGCACCCTTCGAAAGGAGGGCTGGGTATGCCGTGGCTGTTGATGCGTAGGCACGCATTGAGGCTACGGCATCTACAGGTATTCCTCAACGGTCAGCCGGTGTGGGCCCCGTTTGTGAGGCGAGCCTTCCCACAGCTCGTCTCGCTCACCGAACTGCAATCCTGGGTGAAGCAAAGACCGAGAAAACTGGGCAACTGGCACACCGAGTGTGCCCAGGCGCTCACGGCTATCTGGCAAGCGGACCCGACTGTCAGTGGAGAATCCACCTCGACATTCTATAGAGGGTTGGTGGCTAGCAGGGGCGACGACACCCTTGGAGAGTCGCTAGGCATGGAGGAGGACGAACTGGCCAGCCTGTTCGGTAGAACTTTCGGCCCGGGACCCATGGACAACTTCCAGAGGTCCCTAGCCCGGCAGTGTTACCGGGGGGCTCTGCCCGTTCGAGAAAAGCTCTACAGACACGGGCGCCCGGGCAGAGATCCCGCGAAAAAGATCTGTCCCAGATGCGTGCGCGACGAGGAAACCGTTGCGCATGCACTGGTACACTGCCCGGGCGTTGCCGATCTGTGGGGCTACGTCGAACGACTGCTGTCGCGTGTGGCGCCGATTCGATTAACCGCCGAGTCTGTGGTGAACATCAAGCCGCCTCCTCGCTTCAGAAATGAAGCAGAGGCGGTCTTTCTGTGCGTAATAGCCATGATGAAAGAGGTTGTGTGGTGGACGCGCCTGAAAGGTCTGAGGTCGGGTGACTTTCTCTCCGGCCATCACCTGGTTTACTTCTTCCGATACCACTTCGGAAGAAGAATCAGGATGGAGAGAGAAGTGCTTGGTCCCAGACAGTTTTATGAAAGGTGGGTGAAAGAAGCGAGAATGGCCCGTGTAAATGGGCCTTCTCTCTACATTGTTCTGTAGGTGAAGAAGTGAAGAGGAAAGGGGGAGCCTCCTCTCTGGGCTTCCCCCGCGAAAAGAGTTGCACACTTTTCGGGGGTATGTGCAATCCCCAACACGCCCCCTCCCTTTTGAGGACTTTTTATTGTTATATTATTATTGTTATTCCTTTTTTCTTTACTCGATTTATGTAAACTCCCCCACTGTGTAAATGTCCCCTTCTTTTGTGCCCTCGTGGCAAATAAATAGAAATTTATCTATCTATCTATCTATCTATCTATCTATCTATCTATCTGGAATTGAACCATCAAGACAGTTGAGGTATGTCATGCATCATATATTTTATCTGATGAGTGTGTACTGAAAAAACAGCACACTACCTCCGAAATATATATAATAAAACATATATTTTGATTATGTGAACATATTCAATATATAAATATATTTAATTATATATATATATATATATATATATATATATATATATTAAAATAGAATCTCATCTATATTAAATCTTTTATACTCTGCTATGTATTGAGTACCTTACTAACTGTGGTTACCTCCGATTCAACCCGGAATAACGTATATATATATATATGTATATATATATAACGGCGATGAATTAGTTTTGCGAGGTTTTTTATATGAAATCGTGTGTCGAAACAAATATTGTTATACTTGGGGAGGGTCATATTTGTGTAATATTGCCAGAATTAATAACAGAACACACTCACTGTTTGGTTGGTTTTCGCTTTTAGCTTCTGTGTCTTTTATATCGGTAATCAAATTTATGCGGTCCTCAATGTTGCCATTGACTGACCAACGGTCAAAAATCATACAGATACAATATAGACACAAACACATATATATAGTTTATCAAAGTTCTTTCGTTGCACATCTGCAACATCGTCAGTGGTGCTATAGATTCCTCCCGTTGCATTGTATTTCTACGCCATCTTTATTTAGTCTGTTTATATATTTATTTATTTATCTATTTATTTATACTTCTCTTAGGTCAGTGTTGTTTGTTTGGGTGTTGTTGTTATTCCATTCATTCTTTCTGTTTAGTCTTGGCCTTCTAAGTTCTATTTCACTGGCCTCTCTGATTTGCCTATCTGCTGGGTCATTTCTATGTTTAGATATTATTCGAATTTCTATGTTGTCTATGTTACCGTCGTGTTGTTGTCTGGCATGTTCGTATAGTACTGAACCGTTTTTTCGTCCTTTTAGTTCCCCCAGTGTTGGTCTATCCTTTCACCTATGCTACGAGCTGTTTCGCCTATGTATGTTGTTGTCATGTTTCTGCAAGTACCCTCTGTACATCTTATGTAATAGACTACGTTTCTAGTTTTACAGTTTATCCGGGGGTTTGCCTTACATATAATACACTTCCTATTAGTACAGTGGGTTTTCTTAAAAGGGTAGGTTTTGCTTATCAGGGATTTTATGGTGGTTCCTCGCTTTTCTACCACCTTAATCTTTAAGTGGGTCTTTCTCAGGGCCTTTCTACACTGGTTAGCTAATTTCCTTCCAGGGGTAGCATCCACAAACATGACACTCTGGTATCTCTGGTTGTCGTACCATGGGGTGGCTTTCCTTATCTTATGTCTAGCCCTATCTAAGCTATTCCAGGATTTGCTCCTGTATAATGGGCAAATTCCTTTCATGTCCAGTTCTATGAGGGTCTTATACTTCTCCATGGCTCCTTCGTATACTCTGACTTTGTCTCTTTGGTTGTACCCAGAGAACTGCATGCGGTTGATGAAGTGTTGGATGTGTCTTTCCACTTCTGTTGGGTCACACATGCGGGACACATTCTTCATCACTCGTACCAAATCTGCGACCAGAATATTAAACTTAGCACTACTGGACATTGCTGAGTTTTTGAGTATCAGGTATTTGGAGGCCATGGGTTTAGCATAGTGTGAGTAGAGAATTTGGGCTCTCTCGTCTTTAGTGTTAATCCAGAGTTCCGTGTCTAATGCAGGTAGTCTATTGTTAGGGTGTTTGGAAGGGTAGTCGATAGTTACAGTTATACTCTGGTGTATGGAATTAGCTATCTGCTGGATGCTTTCCATTGTGCTACGTTCTAAATCAAACTTGTTAGTGCTCTCTAGTGGGGATGTTCTTATAACTATATTGATATCATCTACGTAACGAGAGTACATAATGAGGTCTATGGAGCTCTCATTAAGGAGATCTTTAAGTCTCCTTTCCCACCATACCATAAAAAGGTTGGCAACATCATCAGCTATGCTGACGCCAATGGCTGCTCCCTCATTTTGGGTGTAGATCTTCTCGTTGTACTTGAATATGTGGCCCTTTAGGGTAGTTTTGATACTAGCCCCTATTGCATGTGCGACCATTTTTCTTACCTGATCATTGTTTTGGGGGTTCCGTATAGCTTTGGTCCACCCAATCCACCTTCCCATGGGAGTCTTTTTTTGCCATTGAGGTTATGGTGGGGGGTCTACCTCTTATTGGTCTACTGGGGCAGAAACGTCTAAGGTCATGGCTGTAACTAGTAAACATAGAACACATTAACCAATACACAGTCACCCAATCACGAACACACATCAAACAAAATACTATACACACACGCAAACGCATGCGCAAAGAAGACAAAATAAAATAAACAAACAAACAAATAAATAAATAAATATATAAACAGACTAAATAAAGATGGCGTAGAAATACAATGCAACGGGAGGAATCTATAGCACCACTGACGATGTTGCAGATGTGCAACGAAAGAACTTTGATAAACTATATATATGTGTTTGTGTCTATATTGTATCTGTATTATTTTTGACCGTTGGTCAGTCAATGGCAACATTGAGGACCGAATAAATTAAATTAACCGATATAAAAGGCACAGAAGCGAAAACGAAAACCAACGAAACAATGAGTGTGTTCTGTTATTAATTCTGGCAATATTACACAAATATGACCCTCCCCAAGTATAACAATATATATATATATATATATATATATATATATATATATATATATATATATATATATATATATATATATATATATATATATATATATATAAAATATATATATATATATATTGTAGGTTATGTACAATGTAAACAGTGAAATATATGCAACTAACAGTGTTTAGTTATCGCTTTACTAAGGAGAAATGGTCATTCTCTTCGATGGTATTCGTGACTGGTGGTAAGTGGTAAGGGGAAAGATATCTTCAAACAAGAAACCACATTGCAGCATAATTTTAATCGAAACCCATATTTTTACTAGCTTTAGACCATTAAACCAAGGGAGCGTGGCAATTTTTACTGTCGTGAATTAGCGGTAGATGGCAACTTCTTTTTCCGTCTTTAAAGGGTGTTCACAATATTTTATAAGCTATTATATATCGGGCCCTCTCCGTGGCCTGATATTCTCTTTTTCTTCCCCCTCTCTCTCCCCCTTCTCTCTCTTATATATATATATATATATATATATATATATATATGTATATGTATATATATATACATACATATATATTTACGCGTGTAACAGGCCTATCCAATAAATGTTAAAATATTTGTTTCTCTTCTTCCATCGAGCAAAATAAGCAACTACAAAACACCAACATCAATAACAACGAAAACCTCGACGTCAGCAATTCCTACAATAAAACCCTGAACCCAACCAACACCACCACCAGCGACAGAAACCGCATCACCACCACTACCACATCATCATCGCCAACACCACCAAGAACAAGAACAAGAACAACTGCATCACAACCATTACCACCATCATCACCATTACCACCACCACCACCACCACCACCAACAACAACAACGACAAAAAAAAACAACAACAACCGCATCACAAGCACTACCACCATCATCATCATCACCACAATCACCACCACTAATGACAGCCGCTACAACGCCACCGACAATAACAACCACATCAACAACGACAACATCAACAACAAAAACAAGATGAAGGGAAAACAAAACTATTTAATGATAGAGCACGAAAAATCAATAATAATTGAGAAAATAACGTCACTAATCCCTCATTATCACTACCAACACTAACACGACAACCACCATTACCACCACTAACACCAATACCACCACTACCTCCACTAACAACAATACCACCACTAACACCACTACCACCATTACCACCACTAACACCACTACCACCACTAACACCACTACCACCAATACCACCACTACCACCACTACCACCAATACCAACACTACCACCACTAACACCAATACCACTAATACCACCACTACCACCACTACCAACACTAACACCAATACCACCACTACCACCACTACCACCAATACCACCACTACCAACACTAACACCACTACCAACACTACCAACACTAACACCAATACCACCACTACCACCACTAACACCAATACCACCACTACGACCACTAACACAACTACTAACACTAACACCAATACCACCACTACGAACACTAACACCACTACCACCACTAACACCACTACCACCACTAACACCAATACCACCACTACCAACACTAACACCACTACGACCACTACCAACACTAACACCAATACCACCACTACCACCACTAACACCAATACCACCACGACCACCAGTAACACCAATACCACCACTAACACCAATACCACCACTAACAACACTAACACCACTACCACCACTACCAATACTAACACCAATACCACCACTAGCAACACTAACACAAATACCACCACTACCACCACTACCACAACTAACACCAATAACACCACTAACACCAATACCACCACTACCAACACTAACACCACTACCACCACTACCACAACTAACACCAATACCACCACTACCACCACTACCACCACTGACACCAATACCAACACTACCACCACTAACACCAATACCACCAATACCAACACTACCACCAATACCACTACTACCACCACTAACACCAATACCACCACTACCACCACTGACACCAATACCAACACTACCACCACTAGCACCAATACCACCAATACCAACACTACCACCACTAGCACCAATACCACCAATACCAACACTACCACCACTAGCACCAATACCACCAATACCAACACTACCACCAATACCACTACTACCACCACTAACACCAATACCACCTCTACCACCACTACCAACACTAACACCAATACCACCACTAACACCAATACCACCACTACCACCACTAACACCAATACCACCACTACCACCACTAACACCAATACGACCACTACCAACACTAACACCAATACCACTACTACCACCACTAACACCAATACCACCACTACCACCACTAACACCAATACCACCACTACCAACACTAACACCAATACCACCACTACCACCACTAACACCAATACCACCACTACCAACACTAACACCAATACCACCACTACCACCACTAACACCAATACCACCACTACCACCACTAACACCAATACCACCACTACCACCACTAACACCAATAGCACCACTACCAACACTAACACCAATACCACCACTACCAACACTAACACCAATACCACCACTACCACCACTAGCACCAATACCACCACTACAAACACTAACACCAATACTACCACTACCACCACTAACACCAATACCACCACTACCAACACTAACACCAATACCACCACTACCACCACTAACACCAATAGCACCACTACCAACACTAACACCAATACCACCACTACCACCACTAACACCAATACCACCACTACCAACACTAACACCAACACTAACACCAATACCACCACTACCACCACTAACACCAATACCACCACTACCAACACTAACACCAATACCACCATTACCACCACTAACACCAATACCACCACTACCAACACTAACACCAATACCACCACTACCACCACTAACACCAATACCACCACTACCACCACTAACACCAATACCACCACTACCACCACTAACACCAATACCACCACTACCAACACTAACACCAATACCACCATTACCACCGCTAAAACCAATACCACCACGACCACCAGTAACACCAATACCACCACTAACACCAATACCACCACTAACAACACTAACACCACTACCACCACTACCAATACTAACACCAATACCACCACTAGCAACACTAACACAAATACCACCACTACCACCACTACCACAACTAACACCAATAACACCACTAACACCAATACCACCACTACCAACACTAACACCACTACCACCACTACCACAACTAACACCAATACCACCACTACCACCACTACCACCACTGACACCAATACCAACACTACCACCACTAGCACCAATACCACCAATACCAACACTACCACCAATACCACTACTACCACCACTAACACCAATACCACCACTACCACCACTGACACCAATACCAACACTACCACCACTAGCACCAATACCACCAATACCAACACTACCACCACTAGCACCAATACCACCAATACCAACACTACCACCACTAGCACCAATACCACCAATACCAACACTACCACCAATACCACTACTACCACCACTAACACCAATACCACCTCTACCACCACTACCAACACTAACACCAATACCACCACTAACACCAATACCACCACTACCACCACTAACACCAATACCACCACTACCACCACTAACACCAATACGACCACTACCAACACTAACACCAATACCACTACTACCACCACTAACACCAATACCACCACTACCACCACTAACACCAATACCACCACTACCAACACTAACACCAATACCACCACTACCACCACTAACACCAATACCACCACTACCAACACTAACACCAATACCACCACTACCACCACTAACACCAATACCACCACTACCACCACTAACACCAATACCACCACTACCACCACTAACACCAATACCACCACTACCAACACTAACACCAATACCACCACTACCAACACTAACACCAATACCACCACTACCACCACTACACCAATACCACCACTACCAACCACTACCACACCACCCAACCACCACTACCACCACCCAACACAAACCACCACCACTACCACCACTAACACCAATACACCACTACCACACACCACCAAACCACCACACCACCACCCCACCACACCACCAACCACCACTACCCCAACACTAACACCAAACCACCAACCACCACACACACCAAACCACCACACCAACACACACCACCCACCACCACCACAACACCAATACCACCACTACCAACACACCCACAACCACCAACCACCACAACACCAATACCACCACTACCACCACTAACACCCAATACCACCACTACCACCACTAACACCAATACCACCACTACCACCACAACACCAATACCACCCTACCACACAACACCAATACCACCACTACCAACACTAACACCAAACCACCACTACCAACACTAACACCAATACCACCACTACCACCACTAACACCAATACCACCACTACCAACACTAACACCAACCACCAACCACCCAACACCAATACCACCACTACCAACACTAACACCAATACCACCACTACCAACACTAACACCAATACCACCACTACCACCACTAACACCAATACCACCACTACCAACACTAACACCAATACCACCATACCACCACTAACACCAATACCACCACTACCAACACTAACACCAATACCACCACTACCACCACTAACACCAATACCACCACTACCAACACTAACACCAATACCACCACTACCAACACTAACACCAATACCACCACTATCAACACTAACACCAATACCACCACTACCAACACTAACACCAATACCACCACTACCACCACTAACACCAATACCACCACTACCAACACTAACACCAATACCACCACTACCACCACTAACACCAATACCACCACTACCAACACTAACACCAATACCACCACTACCAACACTAACACCAATACCACCACTACCAACACTAACACCAATACCACCACTACCAACACTAACACCAATACCACCACTACCAACACTAACACCAATACCACCACTACCAACACTAACACCAATACCACCACTACCAACACTAACACCAATACCACCACTACCAACACTAACACCAATACCACCACTACCACCACTAACACCAATACCACCACTACCAACACTAACACCAATACCACCTCTACCACCACTAACACCAATACCACCACTACCAACACTAACACCAATACCACCACTACCAACACTAACACCAATACCACCACTACCAACACTAACACCAATACCACCACTACCACCACTAACACCAATACCACCACTACCAACACTAACACCAATACCACCTCTACCACCACTAACACCAATACCACCACTACCAACACTAACACCAATACCACCACTACCAACACTAACACCAATACCACCACTACCAACACTAACACCAATACCACCACTACCAACACTAACACCAATACCACCACTACCAACACTAACACCAATACCACCACTACCAACACTAACACCAATACCACCATTACCACCACTAACACCAATACCACCACTACCAACACTAACACCAATACCACCACTACCAACAATAACACCAATACCACCACTACCACCACTAACACCAATACCACCACTAGCAACACTAACAACAATACCACCACTACCACCACTACCACCACTAACACCAATACCACCACTACCAACACTAACACCAATACCACCACTACCAACACAAAGTCCAATACCACCACTACCACCACTAACACCAATACCACCACTTCCACCACTACCACTAATACCAACACTACCAACACTAACACCGATACCACCACTACGAACACTAACACCAATACCACTAATACCACCACTACCAACACAAAGTCCAATACCACCACTACCACCACTAACACCAATACCACCACTACCACCACTACCACCAATACCACCACTACCAACACTAACACCAATACTACCACTACCACCACTAACACAACTACTAACACTAACACCAATACCACCACTACCAACACTAACACCACTACCACCACTACGAACACTAACACTACTACCACCACTAACAAAACAACCACCACTAACACCAAACCACCACTACCAACACTAACACCACTACCACCACTACCAACACTAACACCAATACCACCACTACCACCACTAACACCAATACCACCATTACCACCGCTAAAACCAATACCACCACTACCACCAGCAACACCAATACCACCACTAACACCAATACCACCACTACCAACACTAACACCACTACCACCACTACCAATACTAACACCAATACCACCACTAGCAACACTAATACCAATACCACCACTACCACCACTACCACCACTAACACCAATAACACCACTAACACCGATACCACAACTACCACCACTGACACCCCTACCAACACTAACACTAATACCACCAATACCAACACTAACACCAATACCACCACTACCACCACTAACACCAATACCACCACTACCAACACTAACACCAATACCACCACTACCACCACTAACACCAATACCACCACTACCAACACTAACACCAATACCACCACTACCACCAGTAACACCAATACCACCACTACCACCACTAACACCAATACCACCACTACCAACACTAACACCAATACCACCACTACCACCACTAACACCAATACCACCACTACCACCACTAACACCAATAACACCCCTACCACCACTAACACCAATACCACCACTACCAACACTAACACCAATACCACCACTACCAACACTAACACCAATACCACCACTACCAACACTAACACCAATACCACCACTACCACCACTAACACCAATAACACCCCTACCACCACTAACACCAATACCACCACTACCACCACTAACACCAATACCACCACTACCAACACTAACACCAATACCACCACTACCACCACTAACACCAATACCACCACTACCACCACTAACACCAATACCACCACTACCACCACTAACACCAATACCACCACTACCAACACTAACACCAATACCACCACTACCACCACTAACACCAATACCACCACTACCAACACTAACACCAATACCACTACTACCACCACTAACACCAATACCACCACGACCAACACTAACACCAATACCACTACTACCACCACTAACACCAATACCACCACGACCAACACTAACACCAATACCACCACTACCACCACTAACACCAATACCACCACTACCAACACTAACACCAATACCACTACTACCACCACTAACACCAATACCACCACGACCAACACTAACACCAATACCACCACTACCACCACTAACACCAATACCACCACTACCACCACTAACACCAATACCACCACTACCAACACTAACACCAATACCACCACTACCACCACTAACACCAATAACACCACTACCACCACTAACACCAATACCACCACTACCACCACTAACACCAATACCACCACTACCAACACTAACACCAATACCACCACTACCAACACTAACACCAATACCACCACTACCACCACTAACACCAATACCACCACTACCACCACTAACACCAATAACACCACTACCACCACTAACACCAATACCACCACTACCACCACTAACACCAATACCACACACACCATACCACCACTAACACCAATACCACCACTACCACCACTAACACCAATACCACCACTACCACCACTAACACCAATACCACCACTACCAACACTAACACCAATACCACCACTACCACCACTAACACCAATACCACCACTACCAACACTAACACCAATACCACTACTACCACCACTAACACCAATACCACCACGACCAACACTAACACCAATACCACTACTACCACCACTAACACCAATACCACCACGACCAACACTAACACCAATACCACCACTACCACCACTAACACCAATACCACCACTACCAACACTAACACCAATACCACTACTACCACCACTAACACCAATACCACCACGACCAACACTAACACCAATACCACCACTACCAACACTAACACCAATACCACCACTACCACCACTAACACCAATACCACCACTACCAACACTAACACCAATACCACCACTACCACCACTAACACCAATACCACCACTACCAACACTAACACCAATACCACTACTACCACCACTAACACCAATACCACCACTACCACACTAACACCAATACCACCACTACCACCACTAACACCAATACCACCACTACCAACACTAACACCAATACCACCACTACCACCACTAACACCAATACCACCACTACCACCACTAACACCAATACCACCACTACCAACACTAACACCAATACCACCACTACCACGACTAACACCAATACCACCACTACCACCACTAACACCAATACCACCACTTCACCACTAACACCAATACCACCACTACCAACACTAACACCAATACCACCACTACCACCACTAACACCAATACCACCACTACCACCACTAACACCAATACCACCACTACCACCACTAACACCAATACCACCACTACCACCACTAACACCAATACCACCACTACCAACACTAACACCAATACCACCACTACCACCACTAACACCAATACCACCTACTACCACCACTAACACCAATACCACCTACTACCACCACCAACACCAATACCACTACTACCACCACTAACACCAATACCACCACGACCAACACTAACACCAATACCACCTACTACCACCACTAACACCAATACCACTACTACCACCACTAACACCAATACCACCTACTACCAACACTAACACCAATACCACCACTACCACCACTAACACCAATACCACCACTACCAACACTAACAACAATACCACCACTACTAACACTAACACTAATACCACCAAGACCACCAGCAACACCAATACCACCACTAACACCAATACCACCACTACCAACACTAACACCACTACCACCACTACCACCACTACCACCACTAACACCAATAACACCACTAAGACCAATACCACCACTACCACCACTAACACCAATACCACCACTTACCAACACTAACAACCAATACCACCACTACCAACACTAACACCAATACCACCACTACCAACACTAACACCAATACCACCACTACCACCACTACCACCAATACCACCACTACCAACACTAACACCAATACCACCACTACCAACACTAACACCAATACCACCATTACCACCACTAACACCAATACCACCACTACCAACACTAACACCAATACCGACCACTACCACCACTAACACCAATACCACCACTACCACCACTACACCAATACCACCACTACCACCACTAACACCAATACCACCACTACCACCACTAACACCAATACCACCACTACCACCACTAACACCAATACCACTCTACCACCACTAACACCAATACCACCACTACCAACACTAACACCAATACCACCACTACCACCACTACCACCAATACCACCACTACCAACACTAACACCAATACCACCACTACCACCACTACCACCAATACCACCACTACCACCACTAACACCAATACCACCACTACCACCACTAACACCAATACCACCACTACCACCACTACACCAATACCACCACTACCACCACTAACACAATACACCACTACCACCACTACACCAATACCACCACTACCACACTAACACCAATACCACCACTACCACCACTACCACCAATACCACCACTACCAACACTAACACCAATACCACCACTACCAACACTAACACCAATACCACCACTACCACACTAACACCAATACCACCACTACCACCACTAACACCAATACCACCACTACCAACACTAACACCAATACCACCACTACCACCAGCTAACACCAATACCACCACTACCAACACTAACACCAATACCACCACTACCACCGCTAACACCAATACCACCACTACCAACACTAACACCAATACCACCACTACCACCACTAACACCAATACCACCACTACCAACACTACCACCAATACCACCACTACCACCACTAACACCAATACCACCAATACCACCACTACCACCACTACCACCAATACCAACACTACCAACACTAACACCAATACCACCACTACCAACACTAACACCAATACCACCACTACCACCACTAACACCAATACCACCACTACCACCACTAACACCAATACCACCACTACCACCACTAACACCAATACCACCACTACCACCACTACCACCAATACCACCACTACCACCACTACACCAATACCACCACTACCACCACTAACACCAATACCACATACCACCACTACCACCACTACCACCACTAACACCAATACCACCACTACCACCACTAACACCAATACCACCACTACAACACTAACACCAATACCACCACTACCACCACTAACACCAATACCACCACTACCACCACTAACACCAATACCACCACTACCACCACTAACACCAATACCACCACTACCACACTAACACCAATACCACCACTACCACCACTACCACTAATACCACCACTACCACCACTAACACCAATACCACCACTACCAACACTAACACCAATACCACCAATACCACCACTAACACCAATACCACCACTACCACCACTAACACCAATACCACCACTACCAACACTAACACCAATACCACCACTAACACCACTACCACCAATACCACCACTACCACCACTACACCAATACCACCACTACCACCACTAACACCAATACCACTAATACCACCACTACCACCACTACCACCACTAACACCAATACCACCACTACCAACACTAACACCAATACCACCACTACCAACACTAACACCAATACCACCACTACCACCACTAACACCAATACCACCACTACCACCACTAACACCAATACCACCACTACCACCACTAACACCAATACCACCACTACCAACACTAACACCAATACCACCGACTACCACCACTAACACCAATACCACCACTACCACACCTAACACCAATACCACCACTACCAACACTAACACCAATACCACCACTACCACCACTAACACCAATACCACCACCACTACACCACTACCACCACTACCACCAACCTACCACCACTACCACCAAACACAATACCACCACTACCAACCACTAACACCAATACCACCACTACCACCACTAACACCAATCCACCACTACCACCACAACACCATACCACCACTACCACCACTAACACCAATACCACCACTCCACACTAACACCAATACCACCACTACCACCACTAACACCAATACCACCACTACCACAACACAAACACCACAACACCAACACCACAACACCTAACACCAATACCACCACTACCACCACTAACACCAACCACATACCACCAAACACCAACCACCAACCCCACAACACCAATACCACCACTACCACCACTAACAACACAATACCACCACAACACAAACACCAACCACCACTAACACCACTACCACCACTACCACCACTAACACCAATACCACCACAACCACATACACCACAACCACCACTAACACCAAAACCAACCACACCAACCACCACTAACACCAATACCACCACTACCAACACTAACACCAAACCACCACACCACACTAACACCAATACCACCACAACCACACTAACACCAATACCACCACTACCACCCAACACCAATACCACCACTACCAACTAACACCAATACCACCACTACCACCACTAACACCAATACCACCACACCAACACCAACACCAACACTAACCAACCACTACCACCACTAACACCAATACCACCACTACCAACACTAACACCAATACCACCACTACCAACACTAACACCAATACCACCACTACCAACACTAACACCAATACCACCACTACCAACACTAACACCAATACCACCACTACCACCACTAACACCAATACCACCACTACCACCACTAACACCAATACCACCAACCAACACTACACCAAACCACCACTACCACCACTAACCACCAATACCACCACTACCACCACTAACACCACTACCACCACCACCACTAACACCAATACCACCACTACCACCACTAACACCAATACCACCACTACCACCACTAACACCAATACCACCACTACCACCACTAACACCAATACCACCACTACCACCACTAACACCAATACCACCACTACCAACACTAACACCAATACCACCACTACCACCAAACACCACTACCACCAACACAACCACCATACCACCACTAACACCAATAACACCATTACCACACTAACACCACTACCACCAACACTAACACCAATACCACCACTACCACCACTACCACCAATACCACCACTACCACCACTAACACCAATACCACCACTACCAACACTACACCAATACCACCACTACCACACTAACACCAATACCACAACCACCACTAACACCATACCCCACTACCAACACTAACACCAATACCACCACTACCAACACTAACACCAATACCACCACTACCAACACTAACACCAATACCACCTCTTCCACCACTAACACCAATACCACCACTACCACCACTAACACCAATACCACCACTACCAACACTAACACCAATACCACCTACTACCACCACTAACACCAATACCACCACTACCAACACTAACACCAATACCACCACTACCAACACTAACACCAATACCACCACTACCAACACTAACACCAATACCACCACTACCACCACTAACACCAATAACACCCCTACCACCACTAACACCAATACCACCACTACCACCACTAACACCAATACCACCACTACCAACACTAACACCAATACCACCACTACCACCACTAACACCAATACCACCACTACCACCACTAACACCAATACCACCACTACCACACTACACCAATACCACCACTACCAACACTAACACCAATACCACCACTACCACCACTAACACCAATACCACCACTACCAACACTAACACCAATACCACTTACTACCACCACTAACACCAATACCACCACGACCAACACTAACACCAATACCACCTACTACCACCACTAACACCAATACCACCACGACCAACACTAACACCAATACCACCACTACCACCACTAACACCAATACCACCACTACCAACACTAACACCAATACCACTACTACCACCACTAACACCAATACCACCACGACCAACACTAACACCAATACCACCACTACCACCACTAACACCAATACCACCACTACCACCACTAACACCAATACCACCACTACCAACACTAACACCAATACCACCACTACCACCACTAACACCAATACCACCACTACCAACACTAACACCAATACCACTACTACCACCACTAACACCAATACCACCACTACCACCACTAACACCAATACCACCACTACCACCACTAACACCAATACCACCACTACCAACACTAACACCAATACCACCACTACCACCACTAACACCAATACCACCACTACCACCACTAACACCAATACCACCACTACCAACACTAACACCAATACCACCACTACCACGACTAACACCAATACCACCACTACCACCACTAACACCAATACCACCACTTCACCACTAACACCAATACCACCACTACCAACACTAACACCAATACCACCACTACCACCACTAACACCAATACCACCACTACCACCACTAACACCAATACCACCACTACCACCACTAACACCAATACCACCACTACCACCACTAACACCAATACCACCACTACCAACACTAACACCAATACCACCACTACCACCACTAACACCAATACCACTACTACCACCACTAACACCAATACCACTACTACCACCACTAACACCAATACCACTACTACCAACACTAACACCAATACCACCACTACCACCACTAACACCAATACCACCACTACCAACACTAACAACAATACCACCACTACTAACACTAACACTAATACCACCAAGACCACCAGCAACACCAATACCACCACTAACACCAATACCACCAATACCACCACTACCACCACTACCACCACTAACACCAATAACACCACTAAGACCAATACCACCACTACCACCACTAACACCAATACCACCACTACCAACACTAACAACAATACCACCACTACCAACACTAACACCAATACCACCACTACCACCACTAACACCAATACCACCACTACCAACACTAACACCAATACCACCACTACCACCACTAACACCAATACCACCACTTACCACCAGTAACACCAATGCCACCACTACCAACACTAACACCAATACCACCACTACCACCACTAACACCAATACCACTACTACCACCACTACACCAATACCACTACTACCACCACTAACACCAATACCACTACTACCAACACTAACACCAATACCACCACTACCACCACTAACACCAATACCACCACTACCAACACTAACAACAATACCACCACTACTAACACTAACACTAATACCACCAAGACCACCAGCAACACCAATACCACCACTAACACCAATACCACCAATACCACCACTACCACCACTACCACCACTAACACCAATAACACCACTAAGACCAATACCACCACTACCACCACTAACACCAATACCACCACTACCAACACTAACAACAATACCACCACTACCAACACTAACACCAATACCACCACTACCACCACTAACACCAATACCACCACTACCAACACTAACACCAATACCACCACTACCACCACTAACACCAATACCACCACTACCACCACTAACACCAATGCCACCACTACCAACACTAACACCAATACCACCACTACCAACCACTAACACCAATACCACCACTACCACCACTACCACCAATACCACCACTACCACCACTAACACCAATACCACCACTACCACCACTAACCACCAATACCACCACTACCACCACTAACACCAATACCACCACTACCACCACTAACACCAATACCACCACTACCACCACTAACACCAATACCACCACTACCACCACTACACCAACCCACCACTACCACCACTAACACCAATACCACCTACTACCACCACTACCACCAATACCACCACTACCAACACTAACACCAACCACCAAACCACACAACACCAAACCACCACTACCACCACTAACACCAATACCACCACTACCACCACTAACACCAATACCACCACTACCACACTAACACCAATACCACCACTACCACCACTAACCACCAATACCACCACTACCAACACTAACACCAATACCACCACTACCACCACTAACACCAATACCACCACTACCAACACTAACACCAATACCACCACTACCACCACTACCACCAATACCCACACTACCACCACTAACACCAATACCACCACTACCACCACTACACCAATACCACCACTACCACCACTACCACCAATACCACCACTACCACCACTAACACCAATACCACCAACTACCACCACTACCACCAATACCACCACTACCAACACTAACACCAATACCACCACTACACCACTACCACCAATACCACCACTTACCAACACTAACACCAATACCACCACTACCACCACTAACACCAATACCACACTACCACCTACCACCAATACCACCACTACCACCTAACACCAATACCACCACTACCAACACTAACACCAATACCACCACTACCACCACTAACACCAATACCACCACTACCAACACTAACACCAATACCACCACTACCACACTAACACCAATACCACCACTACCAACACTAACACCAATACCACCACTACCACCACTAACACCAATACCACCACTACCAACACTAACACCAATACCACCACTACCACACTAACACCATACACCAATACCACCACTACCACCACTACCACCAATACCAACACTACCAACACTAACACCAATACCACCACTACCAACACTAACACCAATACCACCACTACCACACTAACACCATACCACCACTACCAACACTAACACCAATACCACCACTACCACCACTAACACCAATACCACCACAACACCACTAACACCAATACCACCACTACCACCACTACCACCAATACCACCAATACCACCACTAACACCAAAACCACTAATACCACCACTACCACCACAACCACTAACACCAATACCACCACTACCACCACTAACACCAATACCACCACTACCAACACTAACACCAAACCACCACTACCACCACTACACCAACCACCACTACCAACACTAACACAATACCACCACTACCACCACTAACACCAATACCACCACTACCAACACTAACACCAATACCACCACTACCAACACTAACACCAATACCACCACTACCACCACTAACACCAATACCACCACTACCACCACTAACACCAATACCACCACTACCACCACTAACACCAATACCACCACTACCACCACTAACACCAATACCACCACTACCACACTAACACCAATACCACCACTACCACCACTAACACCAATACCACCACTACCACCACTAACACCAATACCACCACTACCACCACTAACACCAATACCACCACTACCACCACTACCACCACTACCACCACTAACACCAATACCACCACTACCACACTAACACCAATACCACCACTACCAACACTAACACCAATACCACCACTACCACCACTAACACCAATACCACCACTACCACCACTAACACCAATACCACCACTACCACCACTAACACCAATACCACCACTACCACCACTAACACCATACCACCACTACCACCACTAACACCAATACCACCACTACCACCACTAACACCAATACCACCACTACCAACACTAACACCAATACCACCACTACCACCACTAACACCAATACCACCACTACCAACACTAACACCAATACCACCACTACCAACCACTAACACCAATACCACCACTACCAACACTAACACCAATACCACCACTACCACCACTAACACCAATACCACCACTACCAACACTAACACCAATACCACCACTACCACCACTAACACCAATACCACCACTACCAACACTAACACCAATACCACCACTACCACCACTAACACCAATACCACCACTACCACCACTAACACCAATACCACCACTACCACCACTAACACCAATACCACCACTACCAACACTAACACCAATACCACCACTACCACCACTAACACCAATACCACCACTACCACCACTAACACCAATACCACCACTACCACCACTAACACCAATACCACCACTACCACCACTAACACCAATACCACCACTACCACCACTAACACCAATACACCACTACCACCACTAACACCAATACCACCACTACCACCACTAACACCAATACCACCACTACCACCACTAACACCAATACCACCACTACCACCACTAACACCAATACCACCACTACCAACCACTAACACCAATACCACCTCTACCACCACTAACACCAATACCACCACTACCAACACTAACACCAATACCACCACTTACCACCACTAACACCAATACCACCACTACCACCACTAACACCAATACCACCACTACCAACACTAACACCAATACCACCACTACCACCACTAACACCAATAGCACCACTACCAACACTAACACCAATACCACCACTAACCACCCTAACACCAATACCACCACTACCAACACTAACACCAATACCACCACTACCAACACTAACACCAATACCACCACTACCACACAACTAACACCAA
>OZ024741.1:317037446-317072280 GCA_964016885.1 Eledone cirrhosa | reverse complement strand
ACATGCATACATACACATACATACATTCATGCATGCATAAAGACATACATACATTCATGCATGCATAAAGACATACATACATACAGACAAATATTAACGCATATATACTGAAGGACAGAAAAACTTATATACGGACAAACATATATACACAGATACATACATACATACATACATACATACATACATACATACATACATACATACATACATACATACATACATACTGGATATGTTAGTAACTGCCTGCCTCAATACAAATCTAGAGAAGCTAGGCTTCACAGGAACAGAAAGAACTCAACTAGTTAGGAAATTACAAGTACAATCCATTAATGGAACAGTAAATATATGTAAAACATTCCAAACATTTTGCATCTAATAACTGCATATACACATGTACAGATACAAAGCATATACACATGCACACATACAACCTCAAACATACACATCCCCCCATACAATAACATCCATATCTACACATGCATGCATGCAGACATACATACATATCCACCTAGTTGATGTTGTGTAAATTCCAATGAGAGAGTCTTGTGTCTATGCTAGAAACGACTCTCTCTCTATTGGTAAAACTTTGTGAAATTATAAACCAGAAGAACATACATGCATACATAATACTTATGCTGTGCCAATTCTAACGCCACATTTGGCCTGCTGACTGGTCATTGCAAGAACTAAGTGAGATGGATGTTAGAACTCGCAAACTTCTCAGTGTTACTGGGAACTTTAACATCAATGGTGATGTGGATAGGTTATACTTCTCACGCAAGGAAGGTGGCCGGGGTCTAAAATCCATATTAACATCATATGAGACCCGGATAGTAACACTGAAGCAACACCTTAAACAGAGGAAAAAGGTTGGCAACCATCTTGCCCAGGTTTATGAGCATGAAAAAGAAATATCATTAGAATAGCACTGATCTGGAGGAGAGATATGGAATAAAGCCTGATATAAATCTCTCACCCAGAGAAATCGGAAGATCCTATTCAATGTTCAAACAAGATGAAAAAATTGACCAATTTACAGAAAAAATTGTGCATGGATACTTGAGACGTAACACACAAACCATAGAGGGGATAAACCACTCAAAAAGCCTGGCATGGAGTTCCGACAAGTTTATGACATCACACCTTGAGGGATATCTCTATGCAATACAGGAACAAGAACTCCCTACCAAATATCTGCTGCACAAAAGGGGAGGGCCATCAGCTGACAGTAAATGTAGGCTATGTAAAACAAAGATCGAGGATGTAAGCCACATGTTGCCAGCTGCGAAAGAATGTCATCTCGCTACTACCTCCCCATGAGACACGATGGGATAGTTAGAACCATCTGGAACGCACTTCGGAAAACAAATTAACAACAAACGAGGAAGAATATTTTGAGACAGATGGCACTAAGGAATACTGGTGGAACCTGAAAATAAAAACTGCCACCAAATTAAAGCACAACCGGCCTGATATTGTTGTTGGGACCACACATTGAAAACGTGTTCTGCTGTGGAGATCAGTTGCCCACTTGATGTAAACGTTTGTCAGAAAAATACAGGAGAAGGAGGACATCTACGGACCATTGATGAGGAGTTTACAAATCCAGTATCCAAGATACACCTTTAGCTTCATACCCATCATTATTGGGAGCTACGGGTTTATATACCAACACGTTTGGACCAAGTATGACCGAACTTGGATTTGCGGACAAAGAGCGCAGCTCCTTAATTCATAGTCTACAAATGGCTGCGATAGCTGGCACCTTCAAAAATTTGCAAAACATTCTTGCGATTCAAGAGATGACAATTTCTTTTCTTTTACAACCTTGCCACCAGGAAGGTGGCCGGTCAAAAAAATATACTCGAAATTAAGAGAAGGAGATAACATACATACATATGGTGGTTGTCTGCTTCTTGCAGAGTTTGACCCCCTTCTTTTACCTATAATTTCTCTTTCTGGTGTGAGATCTTAAATGACGTTTGAGCCCTGCAGCAATGTCTCATTTCATCATTGACTCCCCTTTCCGCTTGTTTATTATGAAAATGCCGCTTTAATCCTCCACCTGACTTGCAGGTTTTATTCATAACATGGAAAGTGGTCATCCGGAATGAAATTCCAATAAATCATGCGTGCCTTGCCCGCATGGGCGCGCTGGTGTGATCTCAGATCAGTGCGGGATATGCATACTTTTGTGCATGGGGAACATTGAAAGAATGAGAATCACTACCAAATATCATTGCTATTAATCTCATTTTTACGTACTTTTCTTTTCGTTTCAGCATGCTTAACTCTGACAAACCAAAATCTTTAACACCGCTCCAAATCACAGATCGCTCTGCTTCCTTATCTGACGCCAGTGATTCAAGACTTTTGTAAAATAATTTAAGATATGTCATACATACATTCAAACATACATACATACATCTATCCATCCATCCATACATACATACATACATATTGTACAGGTACAATCCATTAATGGAACAGTAAAAACTATGTAAAACATTCCAAATATTCTGTATCTATAACTGCATATACACATGTACAGATTCAGAGTATATGCACATGCACACATACAACTCAAAACATCCACATCCACACATACATTTACATCCTACCTGCACACACATGCATGCATGCAGACATGCATACATAACTACCTATTGATGTTGTTTGAACTCCAATGAGAGAGTCTTGTATCTATTTAAGGAAACGACTCTCTCTCCATGGCAAAAATTTGTGAAATTATAAAACCAGAAGAACATACATAAAATCATACATATATACATACATTCATACATACATACATACATACATACATACATACATACATACATACATGTATAAGATGTATACAGCCTGCCTGAACCTATTCCTCCAAGATCACTGTGAAAATAATAACATCATCACAGATGAACAAGCAGCTGGAAAGAAAGGGGTTTGGGGATGTGCTGAACAACTCCTAATCAACAAACTGCGATGTCGGAGGGGAGACAACTTAGGAGGAATATGGCTACAGTTCTGTTCCCCACTCTTGGATGATAGAGGCCCTCCAACTTGCTAAAGTCCCAGACTTATTATCAGAGCCATAGAGAAGCTGTCTTCTTCTTGAGCTACTATCCTAAGGTTAAAGACAGAGAAAGAGGATTCTATTTTCACTGATAAAATAAAATATCGCAGGGGTATATTTCAGGGGGACAGTCTCTATGTGATATTGTTCATCTTGTCATTAAACCCCTTGTCCGTTCTGCTCAAGAAATGTGAGGGATACATCATTGGCTCACAGGAGGACCGAAATACGAACCTAACCCATAATTTCTTTGTGGATGATCTGAAAATCTATGCCAAGAACATGGATGGGATGAAGAAAAATATTGACCTGGTTACAACGTTCTCAAAGGATATAGGAATGGAGTTTGACCAGATAAATACTCATATATGACTGTAAAGCGGGGAAAAACAACAACCCAATCTAGCAACATTGTTATCAATGGCCTAACTGTGTCACCGATATTTGATGAGGGCTGCTACAGATACCTGGGGATAGATGAGAACATATCCTATAATGGTATCAGTAATAAGGAACGTGTAACTAGGGAATACTACACCCGATTAAGAAAGATTTGGTCATCGGAACTCTCTGCGCAAAACAAAACAGTGGCTCACAATGGGTTTTCTGTGCCTGTCTTAACACCAACGTTTGGAATACTCAACCTGAACGATAGACGAAATCCGAGCAGTTGATGAGGCAGAGGCTTAACATCAGTCCAGAAGCATTTGAATGTCGCATCATATCCATCCGACAACACCTACGAACCTCGAAGCGTAGGAGCCCGTCTCTCGAGCAAGTCTATCTGCATGAAACAGATAAGATCATGAGAGTTGGGAAGGAATCCTCGAGAGATATTGCCTGTGTATAATCAAAAACTCATACCCAGGAAGTCGCTCAGCAGTATCGCAGTGATCCATGGATGGAAAACTGCATGCTTATCAGCAAAAAATCATGCATGGCTATGTTGCCAGGAAGCCCCAGAGTGAGAGTAATATAGATAATGAAAATAGTCTATCTTGACACCAACAACCGCTATATTGGCTCCCACTTGAAGGATACGCTTTTGCAATCCAAGAACAGGAAATTAACACGAAATACCTGATTCACATAAGAGATAAGGATGCAGCCAAAACACCTAGATGTGATAACAAGTGCAGACTCTGCAGAATTAACATCGAAGATGTCACCATGTCATCAGCAACTGTCCAAAGATGTCATCGCGGTACTATCTACCTATGAGGCATGATGTATGGCCAAAACACTGTACAATGCAATACGTAGAAAAGATAGCCCCGATAATAAACACAGCAAGTGGAAGACATCCATATACATAATATGAAAGAGTACTGGTGGAATGTTCCAGTAAAAACCTCAATAAAATGCAGGCATAACAGACCAGATATTATGATATGGGACAGGGAGAAGAAAACATGCACATAGTGGAAGTTAGCTGCCCAGCAGATGCCATATAATATCAAAGATTAGCGAAAAGGAGAATATTTATGCAGAACTGATGAGAAATCTGCAGATACTCCACTCTGATTAACACCCTCAGATGTATCCCTGTGATTATTGGGGCACTGGAATATGTTAGTAAATGCCTCAATACAAATCTTGAGAAGCTAGGCTTCACAGGAACAGAAAGAACACAACTAGTTAGGAAACTACAAGTACAATCCATTACGGAACAGTAAAAATATGTAAAACATTCCAAAAATGTTGCATCTAATAACTGCATATACACATGTACAGATAGAAAGCATATACACATGCACACATACAACTCAAAACATACACATCCCCCCATACAATAACATCCATATCTACACATGCATGCATACATATCTATCTAGTTGATGTGTAAATTCAATGAGAGAGTCTTGTGTCTATGTTAGAAACCGACTCTCTTTTTATTGGTAAAAATTTGTGAAATTATAAAACCAGAAGAACATACATACATAATGGAAGGCACTCCGTTGGTTACGACGACGAGTGTTCCCGCTGATCCGATCAACGGAACAGCTTGCTCGTGAAATTAACGCGCAAGTGGCTGAGCATTTCACAAATACGCGTACTCTTAACGTAGTTCTCAGGGAGATTCGGGACTACACAGAATTTTACAAGGCTGGCCCTTCGAATTACAGGTACAGTTCATTTTTTTCAGCTGAGTGAACTGGAGCAATGTGAAATAAAGTGTCTTGCTCAAGAACAAAGCGCGCCGCCGGGAATCGAACTCACGACCTTACAATCGTGAGTAGAATTTCCTAACCATAAAGCCATGCGCCTTCACATACATACATACATACATACATACATACATACATACATACATACATACATACATACATACATACATACATAATGGCTGCAACTCGATTTAGATTAATGCGATCGCTTGATACTTAAGCATGAGCATCACGGACGTGGTTTTTTCGTCCTGCTAGGGAGTTGCCTATGGCCAGCAATGACATACATCACAAAAAATGTCACATATCATGCGATGCCTGTGTTTGAAGCTTTTTTTAAGTGAGGAAAGACTTTATACAGGGCCAATCTCACTCTCTGAACATCGAATGCATGTACCCAAAAAGTACATACATACATGATGGCTGCAAACTCTGCTAGGAGTATTGCAATTGCTTGTCAGATTCAGATATGTGACGCTCAGATATGGCTTTTCAAGCCTGCTAAAGACTTGCACTCCTTCGCACATTGACGACAACTATGTATCTCCCTGGCCTCAGGTCTTGCATCAAGTTGCCTGTGAACCCTCACAATACCGTGGAGATCATAGTTCACTGGTTCTCTTTGATCATGGCTGCGAGTGTGACTCCTGAGACCAGAGTTGCTCATAAATCTTTCCACACTCAGAGCACACCAATTCAATGGAGACACCGACCGTTTCGAGAGATACACCAGGGCATTGTTTACGCACATTCCGTTTGATCTCCTCGTGTACTATGCATCTGTCCTCAAAATTATGGACCCCCATCATTCACCATTCCACGCCAAGTTCCTCTTTCAAGAGCTTCTATCTCCCAGTCAGCCACCATGAAACCAATTTTTTTTAATGAGTCCTTTACACAATATTTGAATCGGAGCTTTGGCTTGTGAGGTGGTCGCTTAACTTTACAAAGCTCGCCATACAAAAATTGTTTCGGGATTCGATCATCCTCCATTCTGCAGAAGTGTCCGGTCCATCGCAAACGCCGTTGGTGGATGATGCTCTCAATGCTCCGACGCTCACTTCTCTTAAGGACCTCAACATCACTCACATGCATCTGCCACTTGATACCGAGTATCTTTCTGAGACACTGCTGGTGAAATCGTTCCAGTCTATGAATATGCCATTTGTAGGCAACCCATGTTTCACACGCATACAGCAATGATGACAGTACACATGCAGTATATACTTTCACCTTAGTCTTCATTGTGATTCCTCACCTACAATAAAGACGGTCGCTGAGCCTTCCAAATGACTCACTTTACTAATACGCAGACCAACTTCAACATCCAGAGAGCAGGTCACACTCAGAGTACCCCCCAAATACACAAATCTGTTAGCAAACCTTCAGCCTTTGACCGTATACATATATGGAGGGTTCATTGACAACTTTATCCGGAGCAGGTTGGTACATGGTGACAGTATTCTTCAGACTGATTGTCAGTCCCAAAGCACTGCATGCATTGGAAAAAGAATCCATAAGGTGTGCACGCTGGGAATGTGCAAAGAGATCACAATCATCTGCATACAGAAATTCTCTGATCAAGGTACTGAGTACCTTAGTGTTGGCAGTGAGACGCCTGAGGTTGAACAGCTTGCCGGAAGTGCGATATCTGGGATAGATACCGTATTGACAATCCTTGAAAGACATGAAGAACGCCATTGCGAAATACAAGGCAAACAAAGTTGGTGCAGGTATATCACCTTGCTTGACACCATTTTCAACCGAGATTGGCTCAGACAGTTTACCTCCAATATTTACCAATGCCTGCATGTCATCGTGGAAGAGCTTGAGTATATTCATGAACTTTTCAGAACAGCCCAAACTCTTCAAAATAACCCACAAAGGCTTCTGATTTACGGTGTCAAATTCTTTGGTCAGATCAACAAAAACTTGGTATAAGTCCATGCTGCTCAATGCATTTCTCTTGAAGTTGTTTGGCCCTGAAGACCACGTCAACAGTGCCTCTGTTATTCCTAAAGCCACATTGGGTCTCAAGAAATAACTCAACAGCAATGTGCTGTATCAATCTCTCCAATAATATCCTGACAAGATCCTCCCAGCCACAGATAACAGTGAAATACCTCTTTAGAAGCCACAATCATTTTCTTCTCACTTTCCTTTGTAAAGTACCACCATGAATGCATCTTTCCAGTCCTACGGCGCATCTTCATTCCAAACATTCACAAAGAGAGCAGTGGGGCGGTTTAAGTAGTTATCACCAGCACACTTGAAGATTTCGGCTGTCAGTCCATCCATTCCAGGTGACTTGTCGCTGTTTAATTTGGAAATGGCCTTTGCCACCTCATCAAATGAAGGAGGATCAGCAATTGCCAGCTTTGTAGGTCTGGATGGAATCGACCGGTTGAACTCATCATCGATTTCTGATGGTCCATCGATTTCTGATGGTCCATCGATTTCTGATGGTCTGTTGAGGAGCTCATCAAAGTGGTCATGCCACCTGATCAGGATTTCCTTCGGATCGCTGAGAAATTCCTTGCCGTCTTTGGAGCGAAGTAGTAATATTTGTGGACCGGTTGGACCATACACCTCCCTGAGCAGATTGTATAGATTGTATAAGATCTTTGTATCATGTCTATCTGAGACTTTCTGGATTTCATCAGCCTTTTTTCCTCCAGCAGGTATCTTGCATGGCTCTCAAATGATGTTGCACACGTGCCTTGATCTGCTTGAAGGTCTGGTTACTTTTGTCAGAACGTGTCACATACGACATACATACATACATACATACATACATACATACATACATACATACATACATACATACATAGGCGGAATATGTTGAGATAGATGGCACTAAGGAATACTGGTGGAACCTGAAAATAAAAAATGTCGCCAAATTAAAGCACATCTAAAATGTGCTCAGTTGTAGAGATCAGCCGTCCACTTGATGTCAACATTGTAAGAAAAATACAAGAGAAGGAGGACATCTACGGACCATTGATGGGGAGTTTGCAGATCCAGTATCTAAGATACACCTTCAGCTTCGTACCCATTAGAATTGGAGCTACAGGTTATATACCAACCCGCTTGGACCAAAGTATGACTGAACTTGGATTTGTGGACTAAGAACGCTGCTCCCTAATTTATAGACTACAAATAGCCGCGATATATGGCATCTTCAAAATTTCAAAACATTCTTGTAATTCAAGGGATGATAATTTCTTTTCTTTTACAACCTTGCCACCAGGAAGGTAGCCGGTCAAAAATGTACTCGAAATTAAGAGAAAGAGAGACATACATATATACTTACATATATACGAACATAAATAACATTCGTGTTGTGCTTATGTTAATATTTGTGTTTATTTTTATCTAATGCCTGGTATTTTCCTTTTACTATTTTACTCTCACTATTATATTTTCTCTCTCTTTCCACCTCTCTCTCTCTCTCTCTCTCTCTCTATATATATATATATATATATATATATATATATATATATATATATATATATATATATATATATATATATATATATATATGAATATATTCAATTAACCATGTGTGTATCGGTGTTTATATATATATATATATATATATATATATATATATATATATATATATATATATATATATATATATATATATATATATATATATATATATATTTGAATATATTCAATTAACCATGTGTGTATCGGTGTTTATATATATATAGAGAGAGAGCGGGAGAGATTACATGAATCAAAGTTCTGTTTAAATCATTTATTTGCTTACAATTGTTTCTTCCAAACCGAGGTTTGGAGTCTTCGGAGCAATTATTCAGTGATTTTTAACATACTTGACCTCCTTTTCAACACAAGAGACATATAGAAACATATGTATATATTGACCCACAGTGGGTTGACATCCATTATAATAATATAGCATGGTAATTTACATACAAAGATTACAGTCATATTAAAGGACAAAATTAAAGTTAAAATTAAAATTAAAATTAAAATAAAAATAAAATATTGGCAGTTTACTAAGATAAAGCAAGAGGAAAGTTTGGAGTAGCCAGTGTATGCAACAATCACACGTGTGGCATGCACGTGTGTCCTATTTATACAAGATTATAGTGCGGCAGATTGTTACATATAAAACAAGCAGTCAAAGCAGGCAATTAAGAGCATCATAGGGGCTGTACTGGTAAAGCATTATTCACACACACCTGTACGATATAGAAGCCCGTGTGTGGATAAACACCAAAAATATCAAAAATATTACAAATGAGAAGCAAAACAGCACCACTGTCCTCGTACACACCACCACTCTCACTCCAGGAAACGCAATTTATAGACTACATGTCCATCTCACAATCCACGATGATTCAACATTGGGTGCCTGGTGAACCATGCTAGAACATCACAGCTTGTCGTTCTTTAATTCGATTCTATAGAGCAGGTTGTTTTTGTTGTGAGAGATGACATCGTATTATATTCCGGAAGTGTGTGTGTGATTAAGGGGAGTTAATGCGTAAGGGAGGTAACTAGCTGATTGGTTGTGCTAACATTGTCCTGTGTATGTAGTGCCATCATTGAATAAATGGAAGATTAAGTAATTAATTTATTAACATAAAAGAGCTATATAATCTATATGCTGAGTGCAATGAATTATGTACAGGTGATGTATGAATTATAAATACATGTATGACTTGATGGTCAGATTAGTGTCTTTGTAGGTGAGAATTGATCTCTGGACTACCCTAGTAATATTTAACTTTGCCATGCAATCAGACATGCAATGACCCAGAGCTTACCAGGAGTCATATATAGAAGTGATTCTAATAAGACCCTGCCAGGTTCTGCGGGTGGAGTGCACTTACAAAGATCATTGATTTGGGGATCTGACTCTTCATGTGGAATATTCGGTGGGGGCACTCTGTGATAGAAGGTAATCATCCTAATATGAACACCTTTAGTACTTCTTGATAGACTACACTGTAATTTATAGATAAGATACTTAAATTTAGAAATTGTTTATAACCTTATATGATAGAAACTCTTTTGAGACACCATTAATGTACTTTAGGATAATAAATTTAGCTATAGAAATCAGCTAGTTACCTCCCCTTACGCATTAACTCCCCTTAATCACACACACACTTCCGGAATATAATACGATGTCATCTCTCACAACAAAAACAACCTGCTCTATAGAATCGAATTAAAGAACGACAAGCTGTGATGTTCTAGCATGGTTCACCAGGCACCCAATATTGAATCATCGTGGATTGTGAGATGGACATGTAGTCTATAAATTGCGTTTCCTGGATTGTGAGAGTGGTGGTGTGTACGAGGACAGTGGTGCTGTTTTGCTTCTCATTTGTAATATTTTTGATATTTTTGGTGTTTATCCACACACTGGCTTCTATATCGTACAGGTGTGTGTGAATAATGCTTTACCAGTACAGCCCCTATGCTACTCTTAATTGCCTGCTTTGACTGCTTGTTTTATATGTAACAATCTGCCGCACTATAATCTTGTATAAATAGGTCACACGTGCATGCCACACGTGTGATTGTTGCATACACTGGCTACTCCAAACTTTCCTCTTGCTTTATCTTAGTAAACTGCCAATGTTTTATTTTAAATTTAATTTTAATTTTAATTTTAATTTTAACTTTAATGTTGTCCTTTAATATGACTGTAATCTTTGTATGTAAATTACCATGCTATATTATTATAATGGTTGTCAACCCACTGTGGGTCAATATATACATATGTTTCTATATGTCTCTTGTGTTGAAAAGGAGGTCAAGTATGTTAAAAATCACTGAATAATTGCTCCGAAGACTCCAAACCTTGGTTTGGAAGAAACAATTGTAAGCAAATAAATGATTTAATCAGAACTTTGATTCATGTAATCTCTATATAACTGCTCTGTAAAACAACTGATGTTGTTACATTGAGCTATTTATCTTACTGGTAATAAGATAGTAATAAATTACTGTCTTTCACTATTTAGGGTATAAAATATATATAACTATAAAAGGTTTTAGTATATAGATAACCATGAATAGTATCCTTAATACTATATATATATATATATATATATATATATAGTTAAGATTCAAATTTGATTGAAATATATGAAAGTTATTTACAAGCATGTTATGATACTTTCTGTATTCTATCGCAGGCTACCTTCGTAAATAAATATCTGATGAACTCACACACATATATGTCTGTACGTATGGTGTGTGTGTGTGTGTTGTGTGTGTGTGAGTGTGTGTGTGTGTGTGTGTGTGTGTGTGTGTGTGTGTGTGTGTCTGTGCATACATGCGTGTATACATACATACTTTGTATTTGTATTTGTTTTGCAATATTCTTTATGTGAAAACGTGCGTTGAAACAAATATCCCCATACTTAACAATATATATATGTATATATACACATATACACACGCATCTATATTGTATATATATATATATAATAACATGGTTTAATTTTGGTAAAATAAAAGTATGATGATGCTCAAATATATAACTATGTCTAAACATATTTAAAATCCTAAGAATATGCGCGTCCATAAATACGTGCAATTGTCCATACATTAGTATCAATACTTCTAAGCATACACACACATCTACACGCGCGCACTTATATATATGTATATATGTAGCGAGAGAGAGAGAGCGGGGGGAGGGGGGAAGATAAAGAAAGAGTGAGAGGAGGGAGAGGGAAAGACAAAGAAAGAGTATGTGAGTGAGAGAGAGAGAGAGAGAGAGAGAGTCTGCGGTGCTGAAACCAGGCATACCACTAATCATGGGAGTACTCAATGTATAGGGAGATGCACAGTGGGTATAGGGACATGTACAAGCCCGATCGCGAAGCCAACCCGAAACCGCTTGGCGCCGCGTTCAGAATTGTTCCTCTCTCTCTCTCGCTATATATATATATATATATATATATATATATATATATATATATATATAGGGCGGGTAAAATTCCCGAGATCCATGGACGAGTTCTCTCCAGCGGTCTCTGTCCCTCATTATCGCTGCAATGTCCTGCGTCTCCAACAGACCAGTGTCTGTCCTTAAGGCATCAACATATGTTAATTTCGCTCTTCATCTTCCAGTGTGTCCATGTAGGGGCTCCCACAGGAGCACTGAGTGCAGTGTCAACTCTGGATGTCGGTGACCATGTCCAGCTAACCCCAGTCTCCTCTGTGTCACTTTTGAACTGACTTTTGGGAGGCTCCTATACAGCTCTGAGTTCTTCATCCTCAGTGTATACTGATTAATGTTCAGAGCCATCCTCAGCATTTTCGTGTAGCACTCATCCACCATCTGAGTGAGTTTCTTGGTCAGTGTCCAAGTCTCAGACCCGTACAGCAGCACAGACTCCACTATAGCAATGCAATGAAGAGGCGGATTTTCAGGTCTTCACGAAGGTCCGACTTCCACACCGATCTCGAGCTGTGGTACGCCGCCCAGACTTTGCTCTTCCTCTCAACCACATCATCTTCCATATTCCCAATCTTTGCCCCTAAATACAGGAAGTTCTCAACTAATTCCAGCGTCTTCCCGCCTATATTAGTGATCCCCTCTGGCTTCTCAATATTTTCTACCAGACATTTTGTCTTAGTCTCATTCATTCTCAGCCCCATATATATATATATATATATATATATATATATATATATATATATATGAATACATATATATATATATATTCATACATATGCATACATATGCATACATATGCACAAATACGTATATATTTACACGAACAAAAAACAGTTTTATTATCAACATATAGTTCAATAAAGATGCGAATAAAAGCCCTCTATATGCACCTAAACACATAGTTATTCACAGAAGTATGGCGCCCCCAAAATATACATCCATAAACACCAAAATCTACGCCTACCTATGTTAATTAAACCATGATGTGTTTATACATGAAAAGGGCAGATACGAAAAGGATGCATATAACTTTAACGCTGAAAAAAAAAATGAGAATAATAATCTACTCATGGTTGAATAATAATTATAGAGAGACAAAATCAATAAAAGCAAGTGTATGATTATCTCCAGATGGGTTTGCAGAGTTATTTAGAAATTATGTATATATTATAATATACGGCACAATAAAGTATGTTTTAATCCAGAAAAAGAAAACTATTTGGTCGTCAAGTATGAAATTTGTAGAAATTTGTGTGTTCTTTAAACATTTCTACAAATTTCATACTTGACGACCCAATATATATGCAACATAGCAATACCAAACCAGCATCAGTGTGTAGACTCATACAGATATAGAAGACAATGAGATATGTAACAATCAAAGCAACTTAAAGGGATCATACGCTACAAGTCTAATTTTTGAATAATATTTTTACTATTATGTAGGATCAATAAAATAAGTGGGAATTTTTATATAGACAAGTCGAAAGAATTGCTGGCCTAAATGCTGAAACCTTTCCTCATCAGCTAAAAGCATTCCAGGTAGAGCCGCTACTTCTCCTAATTGAGAGATCACAGCACCGATATTATGGGCGTGTGGTTAGAATGTCTCAGGAAAGAATCACTGAACAGATTTTACGAGCAAAACCAACGGGTAGGAGACCCAGGGGTAGACCCCGAGCAAGGTGATTGGATAACATCCTTGAGATTGGCTGGCCATGCTTAGGGATCCAGCCGGATCAGCTGGAGATCGTTGCTTCTGACAGGACCAGTTGGAGGGTGTGTTTGAGGACTCTGCCCCCATGACCCTCTCAGAAAGAAGAAGAAGAAGAAGAAGAAGAAGAAGAAGAAGAAGAAGAAGAAGAAGAAGAAGAAGAAGAAGAAGAAGAAGAAGAAGAAGAAGAAGAAGAAGAAGAAGAAGAAGAAGAAGAAGAAGAAGAAGAAGAAGAAGAAGAAGAAGAAGAAGAAGAAGAAGAAGAAGAAGAAGAAGAAGAAGAAGAAGAAGAAGAAGAAGAAGAAGAAGAAGAAGAAGAAGAAGAAGAAGAAGAAGAAGAAGAAGAAGAAGAAGAAGAAGAAGAAGAAGAAATGCTGAAGCTTTATATAACCGATGTTTGACTTTTTCAAATCCAAATAAAATGTGCCAGGGAAGTTGAGTTCCTTAATTTTTCGTTCTTAAAAGCCTGTCGATGGAAGTAATAACGGGATTTGAAATTTTCGGATGTTGCAGCAATATAGAAATTTTTGCTGTGGGTTATCGATACAGTACATTGGATGCGCCCTAGGCTAGCTTTACAATGTATGGCTACGTATTTAGTGCCCTAGGTTAGCTCTACAATGTGTGGTTAGGTTTTTATAACCCAGGATAGCTATGCAAGGTGTAGCTAAGTATTCAGTGTCCGGAAACATAGCATATTCCACAACACAGTCCACAATCACTCACGACAAATTATGTGTCAGATCATAACACTATAAAACCTTCTCCACCACTTTAGATATTTCAACAACGTTGCTACGTTCCAAAGATATTCATCCATATAGTTATTGGTTGGAGAAAATTATCATATATCTAATTTTATTATACAAACTTGTATGAAACTGTGATTCTTTAAGGTCCAGTAATGTATCTCTCAGAAATCTGCACTCAAGGCCTTGTTGACCTTAAAATAATGTTTCTCGTGCGTGTATTCACAGACAATATAAACTTACAGTTAATTTGTGCGATATATTTTGCCGATGCTGAATATCACTAATATTTTTTGGACTCTACTGTTTCACTAAGCAGATAATTTGTTTTATAAATTGTTAATTTCTATTTCTAATGGGAATTGTTATTCACTGAAGTTTAACAATTAACCCTTTCAGGGCTGAATATTTTTCTTTTCTGCGAATATTTTTCTTTTTAATGATTTAACATAATTCATATGTTGAATTAATAATAACAGCAACAAGTAATAACGTGAACATATTTTCATACAGGTTACAGTCAGAAATTCGGAAAAATAATTACCGTATTTCCCGGCGTCGAAGACGCTACATTTTCCCTAAAATAAGTCTCAAAAATCTACCATGCGTCTTGTAGACCGAAGGCTGTTTATTATTTTTTTCTAATTTTTGGTTGTCAAAATTAGGGTGCGTCTTCGGCGCCGGGAAATACGGTATCATATAACATATTCTCGTGACATCAGATTGTAAGTGAAAATGAAATATGATTTGTACTGTGTAAAGTACTGTGAAACATTACAAACGTAGTTTAATTCGGGACGGAGGGAGGGTGTCCATTTTAGCCAATTGCCCTAGTTAACCGATGTTAAGGGTTTATGTATTCATATATATATATATATATATTATAAAGAACGAGGATTCAGTGTTGCATGATATCACATTTATTAACATATTACATGTGTTTCTCTATTGATCAGCTCGAGGCAAGATCTATTAGAGATCGAACCCGATTTTGCAATCGAAAGTTTATCAGATATGTCTTGTGTGTGAGATCGTCTCCGATATATATATATATATATATATATATATATATATATATATATATATATATATATATATATATATATATATATATATACAAGACATATCTGAGGAACTTTCGATTGCAAAATCGGGTTCGATCTCTAATAGATTTTACCTCGAGCTGATCGATAGAGAAACACATGTAATATATATATATATATATATATATATATATATATATATATATATATATATATTATATATATATATATATATATATATATATATATATATATATATATATATATATATATATATACACACAAAACGCCAGCATCGGCAGTTTTCCAAGAGATGTCAGCATAAAAGGACCTGTTATTTTTATCCTAAGACATTTTTTTCTAATTCCAGCCCGCCCGTTCCTTCAATCTATCTTATTTCTCATTCTTTCTTCTGAGGAAGAACTAGCGCCCGAAACATTAAGACCCTCTTCCTGCTATTTCAAGCGTCAACCTAATATATTCCTTCCATATACTTTACCGATTGTGTTGTTATTTCTGTTTACTTTTTACATACATACACATACACATACACACACACACACATATATATATATATATATATATATATATATATATATGTGTGTGTGTGTGTCAAAATTCGCCGATTCTTATGTTCGAAATGAATTATTGACTTGATTTTTTCATTTTTTCCTCTCTTTACGTTGCCTCCCCATTCGTGTCTGTTTACATGTCTTTCTCTTTCTCCACCCAACTCTTTTTATCCCAATAACTTATTTTAGTTATTGTATAGCCCTAGGCGGAGGTATATTGTCTGTAATGCGAAGAAATACCTATGATGCCTAGTAGACAACTGATGATGGATATTCCTAACATCTATTTCTAATTCTTCATTTTTTATACTTAAATGCAGCAACACAGTTCGCCATTTTTGATTTATATATATATATATATATATATATATATATAGTTATGTAATAAACAACATAAGGCAATTATTTCATTTACCAGTGGCTTCTTAAAAGCAAACAAATTCTGCTTTCAATCATCAGAATGAAAAAATCCTGGTGTCATTCTGATGATTGAAAGCAAAATTTGTTTGCTTTTAAGAAACCACTGGTAAATGAAATAATTGCCTTATGTTGTTTATTACATAACTATTAAGCTCTGTAACCTACATAGAGCACTCTTTTTTCCTGGACTTTTCCGACGGAATTACTTCATTTATATATATATATATATATATATATATATATATATATATATATATATATATATATATATAACGAAGGAATTGTGGTAAGGAACTAGATGGGCCATAACGCACCAAAGTACTCAATACTTAGTGTAGTAGAGTGGGCAATAGGTAAAAGTATGACCCCGACGGCAGAGCTCAAGCCGTTTCGACGGCTATTTCTGGACTACTCATACTTTTTCCTATATATATATATATATATATTAATAAAAGGAATTACAACTTTGTCTGATTTACTCGTTTTATTTACAATCCTTTAAAATTTATAATGGTATTAGAATGAAATAGTATGGTAGAATATTAAATGTTAAGTGTTAATTGAACAAGTACTTTCATGCTTTCGCAATCTTCAGGTTCAGATTCTGTGGTGACAGTCAAGTTTGCAATTTTCAACTTATATATATATATAAGCAATTTGTTTCTACAATAGAATGTGTAAAACGAATTTATAGAATGAAATGCAAAGAAAAAACAGTGTCTATAGCCCTCATCAGCCACCCATCTGGAATAGATCTGTGGGATTTCGTATCATTACTGGCGGTATCACACACACTGATGGTGACTACAGTGGTGACGATGATGACGAATGAAGAAGAAGAAGAAGAAGAAGAAGAAGAAGAAGAAGAAGAAGAAGAAGAAGAAGAAGAAGAAGAAGAAGAAGAAGAAGAAGAAGAAGAAGAAGAAGAAGAAGAAGAAGAAGAAGAAGAAGAAGAAGAAGAAGAAGAAGAAGAAGAAGAAGAAGAAGAAGAAGAAGAAGAAGAAGAAGAAGAAGAAGAAGAGGAAAAGGAGGAGGGGTAGAAAGAGGAAGAGGAAAATAATGAAGTGGAGGAGGAGAGAAGGAAGAGAAGGAGAAGAGGAAGTAGAAGATGAGTTGGTGACGCACACATCACATATATATAAACCTGACTCAAAGGTATGTGTAAGGATAACATTGAAGGTGATGGTGATGGCAGTGATAATGATGAGGATGAGTGGGAGGGGGAGGATGGTGAGGGTGATAATGATGTCAAAGTTGATGGTGATGTTGATATTGATGGTGATGGTGGTGATGGTGGTGATGGTGGTGATGATGATGATGGTGATGATGGTGATGTTGATATTGATGGTGATGGTGGTGATGGTGGTGATGGTGGTGATGATGATGATGGTGATGATGGTGATGTTGATATTGATGGTGATGGTGGTGATGGTGGTGATGATGATGAGGATGAGTGGGAGGGGGAGGATGGTGAGGGTGATAATGATGTCAAAGTTGATGGTGATGTTGGTGATGGTGATGGTGGTGATGGTGGTGATGGTGGTGATGATGATGATGGTGATGATGGTGATATTGATGATGATGATGGAGATGGTGGTGATGGTGGTGATGATGGTGTGATGATGGTGGTGGTGATATTGATGGTGATGATGGTGATGATGGTGGTGGTGATGGTGTGATGATGGTGGTGGTGATATTGATGGTGATGATGGTGATGATGGTGGTGGTGATGGTGTGATGATGGTGATGGGGATATTTATGAGGATAATAAATGATAATAAAGATGACGATGATGATGATGATGATGTTGATGATGATGATGATGATGATGATGATGATGATGATATTGATTGTGATGTTGATTTACTACTAAAACTGCTGCTGCTGCTGCTGCACTTAACCTACAAATCCACAAGCATTCAACCTAATCGATAACTCACACAGATAGATACATACATAGACATACACACAGAGGAACACATAGACACACACACACACACACATACATACATACACACACATACACATATACACATATAGACACACACAGATGAACACGTAGACACACACACAGATACACACACACATACACACACACACACATACACACATACGCATATAGACACACACATACAGAGGAACACATAGACACATACACACACATACATACACACATAGACATACACATATAGACACACACAGAGGAACACACACACACACACACACACTTACATACACACATAAACATACACATATAGACACACACATACAGAGGAACACAAAGACACACACATACATACACACATAGACATACACATATAGACACACACAGAGGAACACACACACACACACACACACACTTACATACACACATAAAGATACACATATAGACACACACATACAGAGGAACACATAGACACACACATACATACACACATAGACATACACATATAGACACACACAGAGGAACACACACACACACACACACACTTACATACACACATAAACATACACATATAGACACACACATACAGAGGAACACATAGACACACACATACATACACACATAGACATACACATATAGACATACACAGAGGAACACATAGACACACACACACTTACATACACACATAAACATACACATCTGGACACACACAGAGGAACACATAGGCACACGCACACTTACATACACACATAAACACACACAGAGGAACACACACACACACACACACACACAAGCTGAGACGCGCAACTACACTTGTCCAAGAAGATAGTTTCGAATAAACATTAAGATCTATATTGTACACACGTACACATATACACATACAAGCACAAGCATTTATATATACATATATATATATATATATATATATATACAGATGTTGTCACTCAGTCTCACATCCAAACTCATACAGACGCACGGACATAAATACATATATAGAGACGTACATACGCACACACGCACATAAATTCATGCATACATACATACATACATACATACATACATACATACATACATACATACATACATACATACATGTATCTAAAGATATATACACACATATGTGTATATACATACATACATATGTGTATATAAATACATACATTTATAGATGCATACATATATATATAAACATATATACACACATATGTGTATATACATACATATATACATACATATATACATACATATATATATGTGTATATAAATACATACATAAAAACATTCATACATACATACATATATACAAACATATATACATACATAATGAATACACATACATATTTGTACATACATACATATATGTTGGCTGCCAACTCGTTTTCGAGTACGGCCACTACTTTATATCCATGTAGGAAAACCCCTAACGAGCGTGACTTTTTAGTCCAGCCAGCGACTTGAAAACTCTGGTACAAACACTACACTTGTGACAATTATTGACACATAGTGCTGGGCCCATGGTACCATGTGACGACAAGTGCAGAGAGATCTCCAGATACAAAGCAATGCCTGTGCCGTGAACATATATATATACATACATACATACACATATACATACATACATCCACATATACATACATACATACATATATAGATACATATATACACACATACATACATGGTGGCTGCCAACTCATTTTCGAGTACGGCCACTACTTTATATCCATGTAGGAGAACCCCTACCGATGCGCTGAACGAGTGTGACTTTTTAGTCCAGCCAGCGACTTGAAAACTCTGGTACAAACACTACACTTGTGACAATCATTGACACATAGTGCTGGAACCATGGTACCATGTGACGATAAGTGCAGAGAGATCTCCAGATATAAAGCAATGCCTGTGCCGTGAAGCTTTTATAGTGAGCAAAGGCACTGCACAAAGCCAGTCCCACTCTCTTAACCAAGATGATATTTACCAAAAAGAAGAACAAGTCAACATCATTGGATACCATCAGAGTTGCAGGTGTTATATCAGAGTTTTCCTTCTCCTAGAATTCTGCCTTGACAAAGGCTAAGGGGTCATCTCTCCCGGTGATTTTGGATGGCCATTGACTCTTACGAGCTCCTTTGCCCTTTGACAGGTTTTGTTTTTAGTCCTGCAGGATGTCCAAAGTCACCCTCCTCACCAAGAAACCTTGGTGGGGTTGCCAGTTTAGTCGCCAACGACCCGACCATGAGACAGGTTGTACTGGAATACATGTTACCAGTAGCACCAACTGGTGACCTGACATACATATATACATACATGCATACATACATACATATATGGTGGCTGCCAACTCGTTTTCGAGTACGGCCACTACTTTATATCCATGTAGGAGAACCCCTACTGATGCGCTGAACGAGTGTGACTTTTTAGTCCAGCCAGCGATTTGAAAACTCTGGTACAAACACTACACTTGTGACAATTATTGACACAAAGTGCTAGGCCCATGGTACCATGTGACGACAAGTGCAGAGAGATCTCCAGATATAAAGCAATGCCTGTGCCGTGAAGCTTTTATAGTGAGCAAAGGCACTGCACAAAGCCAGTCCCACTCTCTTAACCAAGATGATATTTACCAAAAAGAAGAACAAGTTAACATCATTGGATACCATCAGAGTTACAGGTGTTATATCAGAGTTTTCCTTCTCCTAGAATTCGGCCTTGACAAAGGCTCAGGGGTCATCTCTCCCGGAAGATATATATATATGTATATGTATATATATGTGTATGTATATATATGTATACATACATATATACATGCATACATACATACATACATGCATTACATACATATATACATGCATACATACATACATACATACATACATACATACATACATACATACATACATACATACATACATACATACATACATACATATACATGCATACATACATACATACATACATACATACATACATACATACATACATACATACATACATATATACATACATGCATACATTCAAAATTTGCAAAACATTCTTACGATTCAAGGGATGACAATTTCTTTTGTTTTACAACCTTGCCACCAGGAAGGTGGCTGGTCCAAAAGATATACTCGAAATTAAGAGAAAGAGATAACATACATACATATATACATACATATATACATACATATGTGTATAAACATACGTACTAAGTACTGTACACAATACTTTTCATTTTTCATTAAAACATGTTTGTTCATGCACACATACAGTGAAACACATGGGTAAATCATTCACCCGCACACCAACTCACTTTCATAATCAGGCCTGCACTCAAAGACACACAGACTTTCATACACCCACGAGCACTGAGTCAATGAAACTCTATAAACATTGCATATCCCCCCCTCTCTCTCTCTCTCTCTCTCTCTCTCTCTCTCTCTCTCACACTCTCTCTCTTACATACACCACACACTACACTCACATGTTATTACTGTATATCATAAGTCTTCATTGAGTGCTTGGGACGCCATCATGACATACCATTTCTTGCGCATTTAAAACCTGGTAAAGTCCGTCATCATCTCTCTTCGGGTCTGGTCAGAGAGAAAGAGAGAGAAATAGAGAGAAAAAAGAAATGGGCTAAAGTGAGAGGGAGAAATAGATAGATAGATAGATAGAGAGAGAGAGACGGGGGGGGGGTGACCGATAGAAGTTGACGCGAGTGGGATATAAACTTAGAGCAAAGATAGCCTGACCGAATGCTGCCAAGCATTTTATTCGATGCTATGACCCCCCCCCCCCCCCCCACACACACACACACACCCACACACACCCACTCACACCCACACACATACACACTATGTTAAGTATCACTGTCCAGACTTGAACCTATACGTGAGTTACGTAGAAGAATTTAGACATTTTGCTCATACTTTAAATAAGGTGCGGAATCTTGTAAACATATTTTCAAAACCCCGCAGAGCTTTTGGTCTCACCTTGTTCATCATTCTAGACCCTGTGGATCTCAGAGACCCATGCTACCTTCCTTGCAATCCTAACTTTCCCCAATACATACATACGCACATACATACACATACATACATACATACATACATACATACATACATACATACATACATACATACATACATACATACATACATACATACATACATACATACATACATGATGGCTGCAACTCGATTTCGAGTAATTCCATTGCTTGATACTTAAGCATGAGAATACGGACGTGGCTTTTTAGTTCTGCTAGGGACTTGCTTATGGCCAGCAATACCATGTATCGCAAAAAATGTCACATATCAAGCAGGCCTGTGCTTGAAACTTGTTTAAGTGAAGAAAGGCTTTGCACGGGGCCAAACCCACTCTCTGAACATCGAGTGAATTTACCCAAAAAGTAGAACTGGTCTACATCATTGGATGCAAACGAAGTCGCAGGTTTTATATCAGAGTGACCTTCACCTAGAGAGAGATATTAATGAAGATTAGGAGTCTCTCGCTAAAAAAAAAAGTAATGATAAAAATACCTACGTACTTACATAAATACATTACGACCTTCGACATGAGCAGTCGCATATATGGCGTAGAAGACTATTCATTAAATTTAAGATGAATACTATATCTGACAGTAATGCGACAGATATCATCCGTATTGGATAACTGGATATTCTTCTAATTATATTCATCGCAGACATCATTTATTCGAAATCGTAAAGATATCTGTCTAAATATTAAATTCATTTCACAAGGATTTGCTACAAACAGCTTGGCTGAACACAACATCAACATCAACAACATTAGTGGAGAAAGGTAAACAGAATCTTTTTAGTTGTAGTCACAGAAAGAACCGAAACTATAAATCGCATTTTTTTTTTTTTGGAATTTCGAACTTTATAACCATTTCTTTAATTGTTATGAAATGGCAAAAAAGACCCTCTAATGTCTATATGAACAGAATGAAGCTATACTGGGACGAAATACATCCAGAACTGAATCACTTCACAGCCAAACAACTACGTCAACAAGGAACGTTCGTCGACCATAAAAATAACATAAACATTGTTCAAAATAATAATGAAAGTACCAAACCTCAACAAATAACAACACTAAGTGACCTGTCTCCCTGATCAAACATGCGAACAACACGTGCAACAGGCGGTCATGTTACTAAGCTTTCTCGCAGCCAGGTCGATCATCAACAAACAACAGCAACACACAAACAGTTCCTTGAAACAGCCATATCGGTGTATCAACTGATTTTACCTTGACTGCTATGGTATTTTGAATCTTTGTTGATCATCAACATCAAAACAATGTCAAAGATAATACGTCTGCCATTAGCTGGAAAAGTCAATAGTATAAACAGTTAAAATATACCCCCAGCGAAACTTTCCAGAGAGAAATAATTCATGTGTGAATATGTTTATTGCAGAACAACTGAAAACAAAAAGCAATAAACAAGAAACAAAATAATGAAATTATACGTGCTATACTCGAAATTGGGAGGGAATATATATAACAATTTAAAGCCCCTTCATTTTGGCAAATCAACATCTGCCTATATGCCCTAAAAGCTTCTTGATGATAACAGAGTTGTTAACAGAAACAGAACATCACAAAAATTACAATCATATATTACAAAAATAGAAAAAAACATTGCTGACCTATGGAAAACTATAGGATGTGTGAAGGCGCTTCACATGCAAAAAAAAAAATAAAAAAAAATGACACTCTCCACCAACAAATAGTGAAAAATAAAATAGAAAAGATGCTTGGAGACAGTAGAAGCAGAACTCTTCAATACAAGTTGATCACTCTCCAAACAAGAATTGAGAGCTGTTAACGAGAAACTTCGATTCCAGAAGAGGGTGGTTGAAAGAAAAATAATTATTAAAAGATTCAGCGGAAACCAAACATATTACAAGCGAACTATTACACCTGCATTACAAAAAAAAAAAACATACAGCATCAATGATGATACCCTTGAGACTGTGATAGGAAACCTCTAAGGTAAGAAAGCACCAGGAAGAGATTTGATTGTCGGCTATTGGTACAAAAAAACTGATTTTCTATCGGATATCTTATCAACCTCTACCAGAAAGCTCTCAAAGGAGATGCACATATACCAGGGTGGTTGACATTAGCAAAAACAATATTGGTCCCCAAGAACAAAGACACCCATTTGACAAAAAAAAAAAAAAAAAAAAAAAAAAAAATACCGACCCATTACATGCCAGAACCTAATGTATAAAATGTACACAGACTACCTGAACTTATTTCTCCAGGATCCCGGTGACAATAATATCATCCCAGATGACCAAGCAGCTGGGAAGAAAGAAATGGGGACCCTCCAATTTTCTAAAGTCCAAGACATCATTATCAGAGCCATAGAGAACCTATCTTCTTCTTGGGCTACTATCCTAAAGTTAAATACAGAGAAGGAGAACTCTATTTTTCACTGATAAAATAGAATATTGCTGGGGTATATTTCATGGAGACAGTCTCTCTGTGATGCTACTTATGTTGTCAATAAACACTTCTCCTTTATGCCGAGGAAATATGAAGGATATGTGATTGATTCACAGGAGGCCAAAAACACAATGATGATACCCTTGAAACTGTGATAGAAAAAGTTCAAGACAAGAAAGCCCCAGGAAGAGTCTTAATTGTCAGCTACTGGTACAAAAAACTGATTTTCTATCGGATGTACCTTATCAACCTCTACCAGGAAGCTTTCACGGGAGATGTATATATAATAAGCTGGTTGACATTAGCAGAAACAATATTGATTCCCATAAACAAAGAAACCCACATGGCAAAATACTACCAACCTATCACATGACAGAACCTAATGTATGAAATGTATACAGCCTGTCTGAACCTATTCTTCCGGGATCAATGTGACAATAATAGATGAACAAACAGATGAGAAGAAAGGAGCTTGGATGTGTGTTGAGCAACTCCTAATTAACGAAAACGCGATGTAAGAGGTGTGGCAATATAGGCGGAATTTAGTTGCAGTCTGGCTGGACCACAAGAAAGCTTTCGATTGTGTCGCCTACTCCCGAATGCTAGGCTCTTCGTCTTGCTAAAGTCTGAGATACCAAGGAAACCATATTGTCACTGATAAAATAGACTACCACAGGGGTATATTTCAAGGAGACAGTCTCTCTGTGTTACTATTTATACTGTCATTAAAATAGTTGTCCTTTCTAATAAAGAAATACGGAGTCTACATAATTGGTTCACAGGAAGACAGGAATACAAACCTAATCTCTAACTTCTTTATGGATGACCTGAAACTCTATGCCAAGAACGTCAATGGGATGAAGAAAAACCTTGGTTTGCTAACGATGTTCTCAAAAGGTATAGGAATGGAATTTGGCCAGGATAAATTTTCATGGATAATTGTAACGCGGGGAGAAACTATGAACCAATCTAGCAACATTTCTATGAATAGCCTGATTGTTTCACTGGTAACCGACGGGAACTTCTACAGATACGTAGGGATAGATGAAAATGTATCCTATGATGGTATTTGTCACAAGGAACACATAACCAGGAAATATAACATTCGAATAAGAATACTAAGGTCTTCTGAACTCTCTGCGTACAATAAATCAGTGGCCCACAATGTGTTTGCAGTGCCTGTCCTGACACCAACATTTGGTATACTTGATTGGGCGCTTGATGAAATCTAAGCCATCAATGTTAAAATCCTAACACCGGAATTTCCATATCAACAGTGACATAGACTGATTCTACCTCAAAGGTAAACTGAGAGGCAGAGGCTAAACATCAGTCCAGACAACATTTGAGTCTCGCATCATATCCCTCCGACAACATCTACGAACTACCAAGCGTAGGATCCCATCTATTGAACAAGTCTGTCTACACGAGTTAGATAACATCATGAGAGTTGAAAACACTCCTTGCATAATAAAAATTAACACTCATAGAAATTGCACAGCAATACCGCAATGAAACCATGGATGAAAAAAACTGCATACTTATCAGTAAAAAAGTATGTATGGCTATATTGCCAGGAAGCTCCAAAGTAGTCTATCATTGACTAACAACCGCTATATTGGTTCTTACTTTGAAAGATATGCTTTAGTAATCCAAGAACAGGAAATAACAAAATACCTGCTTAACAAAACATATAGGGATACAGGTAAAACACCTAGATGTGACAACAGATGCAGACTCTGAGGAATAAACATCGAAGATGTCACCCACACCATAAGCAGCTGTCCAAAGAAGTCACCTTTGAAGCATGATGTAGTAGCTAAAACACTACACAACGGAATCCGTGGAAAGGATTACCCTGAGAATAAACGTATAAAAAGTCATAGGGATGTGGAGGACATAATATCAAAGAGTTCTGGTGGAATGTTCGATTCAAAACCCCAATAAAATACAAAATGATCAGCCCAGATATAGTTATATGGGATGGAGAAAAGAAGGCATGCACAGTAGTGGAAGCCAGCTGCCCAGCAGATGTCAATATAATGATAAATATCAGTGAAAAGGAGAACATTTATGGTTAACTAATGACGAATCCGCAGATACTCCACCCTGACAATTCCTTTAGATTTGTACTTGTGATAAGTGGAGCTCTTGGATACATTACTAATTACTTCAGTATAAATCTTGTGAAACTGGGTTTCACAGAACCAGAAAGGGCATGGCTAGTTAGGAAGTTGCAAGTACAGTCCATTAATGGAAATGTAAAAATATGTAAAACTTTAAAGAAATTCTGCATATAATAGCTGCATATATATATATATAAATATATATATATATCCATATATATATCTATATCTATATCTATATCTCTCTCTCTCTCTCTCTCTCTATATATATATATATATATATATATATATATATATATATATATATATGCATGTATATGTACACATGCATAGAAACAGAAACCTGAACAAGTGTAAGCATATAACTCAAAATATGTATATCCACACATACAATAACATCCATAACTGCACACATACACACACACACTTACACACACTTACACACACACACACACACATACACGCACGCGCGCGCGCGCACAGTCATTCATACGTATTTACTTAGTTGATGTAGTCCTAAATTCAAATGAAAGCGTCTTGTGTCTAGGTTAAAAACCGAAACTCTATTGGTCAAAATTTATAAATAAATAATAAAACCACAACAACAAACATATATATATAAATATGTTTATACATATATATATATAATATATATATATATATATATGTATGTATATATATATATATATATATATATATATATGTATATATATGTATATATATATGTGTATATATATATATATATATATATATATATATATATATATATATATATATATATATATATATATATATATATATATATATATATATATATATGTATATGTATATATATATATATGTATATATACAATATATTAATAAATGGAAACTATATTTATAAAACCATATTTATTTTATTATACATATTTCAAGGGCAACCAAGGCAAATTATGGTGCGCTTTCATCAGATAAAATACAGATTTGTTTTATAAATAAATATTGACATACCCGGAAAAAGACAACCTTAACGGTTGGAGCTTCCTGGATAGTGGAGATAGTACATTTATTGAGGGTGATACAAAGTTATGAGTGAGTATGCAAATGAGTGTCCGAAAGGTTGAAAAGATAACGGTTTATTTAAATTTACTCCACCAACCGTTGAGTGCTTTATATCAGTTATAAAAATGTTTAAGTTTGTTGAATTCCAACAAATTAAATATAACCTCTGCATATATATATATTATATATATATATATATATACGCGTATATCTGTGCGTGCGTACCTATGTAAGCGACTGCTTGTATAAGTATATATACGCACTATAATTTGTAGCACAGGTACTGGAAGAGGCACACGGCAACATAACTCAAAATACAGATTTGTTTTATAAATAAATATTGATATACCCGGAAAAAAGACAACCTTAACGGTTGGAGCTTCCTGGATAGTGGAGATAGTACATTTATTGAGGGTGATACAAAGTTATGAGTGAGTATGCAAATAAGTGTCCGAAAAGTTGAAAAGATAACGATTTATTTAAATTTACTCCTCAAACTGTTGAGTGCTTTATATCAGTTATAAAAATGTTTAAGCTTGTTGAATCCCAACAAATTAAATATAACCTCTGCATATATATATATATGTGTGTGTAGGAGGTGAGTTTTATTGTAGCACAATAAAGCAATGCAAATATCGGATAAGTAGCACTCTACAGTTTGTAGGACTGGAGTATAAATAATATAATAATGCGCTTTCTAAAGCCGGTTATCCTGATAAAATTAAATACAGTAAAGAAACCAATCCTAGAAGGTCTTACAGTAAAATAATTAATTATGATCATTCCAATAACTTAAATAAAAGACCTAGATACAAAAATATGATCTGGTATAATGCTCCTTTCTCTATTTCTATTAATAATAATATTCCTAAACTATTCTTTAGGGCCTTAGATAAATGCTTCCCTCCCTTACATATCTATAGTAAAATCTTTAACAAACATACAATAAAATTTTCCTATTCCACCTCCTCCAACATCTCTAACATTATCTCTAAACACAACAATAAAATATTCAATATTAAATCACATCCTTCCAACACTGAGTGTCATAATAATAGCAGTAGTACTCCCGACGTCATTGTTAACTCTAGGATAGATTCTGCAAACTCAAATACGACGTCAAACGTAACTTCGTTGAATGTTCATAATACCAATCTAAATCAGGAAACTATTATTCCTATCGTAAATAACTTCTCCAATCCAATTCCTCCTATAAATAACACTAGGTCACTTGTTAATAACTCTGTTAATTTCTCTAATCGCAATTGTAATTGCCCTGTTAAAACTAAATGTCCTCTCAATAACCATTGTCTTGATAAAAACTTAGTCTATGAATGTAAGGTTATAACTGATACCAATTCCTTTACCTATTTCGGTTCCACTTCCACCTCCTTCAAAGATAGATTTTATAATCACAATTCGTCTTTTAAATACCAACTTAAAAGAACTAACACGGCACTCTCAGAACTCATATGGTCCTTGAAAGACAAAAATATTAACTACAACATTTCTTGGAGGAAAATTTGTTCTGCCTCTCCCTACTTGAATGCCTCCCTATCCAGAACGTGTAATCTTTGCCTATCTGAGAAATTTACCATTATATCTAATTTAGATTCTATAATAAATAGACGCACTGATTTATTTTCTCTCTGCTTGCATAAATTCCACAGAACATTCCATAAAGTATACAGCTAATATCTAATACTTTACTAGTTTAAAATCCTTTTTCGCAAAGGCTTATATATATTTTTTTAAATATACCCATCTTTCTACCTTATTTCAATATTATTTATTATATATTATATAATACAAGTTACTCATTCTATATCATTCCTCTTTATCACTTTCCTTTCTTCCTCTTTTCTTTTTTTCTTTTTAATTTCTAACCTCTAATCTGTACTTTTTCTTCCTAACTACTTCTCAATTCTTATTATTACTCACCACAACATATCCACTCTTCCATATTTCTTCATATCATTGGCCATAAAAATTATTATTATCTTTTAAATACATTATAGTATTACCTTTAATAGTCCTTCGTAAACATAAACATTTTTTGACGTTAGATTTTTCTTCCTTAAGTTCCTTATCGCTTCCTTTCATGTTCGTTTGACTTTTACATATTACATATTACAATACATAAAAACAAACTTAAACCCTAACTAATTTCCTTTAATATATTATATTATTACCATTAGAAAATATTTCGTAAACATATATTTTGATGTTAGATATTTTCTTCCTTAAATATTCTTTTCTTTGCTTTCTGCGCTCATTTTTAAACGAACTATTTACATATATTACGCACACATATTACATTACATAAAAACAAACTTAAACACAAACTAATTCCTCTAAATTCATAACTCATCCACTCTTCTACTTCTTTTCACATTATATCCTTAATAACATTAATATTTTTATTTTAATAATACATATTAACAATTTCTTTTCCTCGCACATATTATTAAACCCTTCAATATACAATTAATTTAATATTATTCTTAAACCCCTTTTCTCTTCATCAACTTTTAATTTCAAATTCTTTTAAATTATCTATTATCTTCCAGACAATATATATTTTTCTCAGTTGTAAAAGCTATATCTCTCTCTCTATCACCCATCTCTCCTCCTCTCTCATCCTTCCTTCTTATACTCCTCCCCCACCATTCTTTACTCTCATCTCCTCCTCTTCCTTACCCTTTCCAACCCCCACTCACTTTTTCCCAATATCACACATCATTCTTAAATTATTTTTCATATGTGGATTTAAAACTTCACTATTCAAAAGTGTTTTTTAATCTTCATATCATGTATCCCTATTTTATCTGATGAAAACGCAGATATCATCCCTTGATGATATTTGTGTTTGAAATGCGCATAATAAAATACTTGGAACTCTTTTAACCATCTTTTGATCTTATATTATATATATATATATAACGAAGGAAATGTGGTAAGGAACCAGGTGGACCATAACGCACCAAAGTACTCAATACTTAGGGTTGTAGAGTGGGTAATAGGAACAAGTAGGATCCCGACGGCTGAGCTCAAGCCGTTTCGACGGCTAATTCTGGACTAAAAATTTTAGTCCAGAATTAGCCGTCGAAACGGCTTGAGCTCAGCCGTCGGGGTCCTACTCGTTCCTATATATATATATATATATATATATATATATATATATTATATATACGCGTATATCTGTGCGTGCGTACCTATGTAAGCGACTGCTTGTATAAGTATATATACGCACTATAATTTGTAGCACAGGTACTGGAAGAGGCACACGGCAACATAACTCACCTACGTCCTCACACACACAAAAACAGCTCTAAGTACATAAAACACACAGACTTTCATATTGCTATATACACACATCCATACACATATAGCCACAAATATACTCACAACCATAATTATATACTACACCGTACACACATATACACACTTCCACAAAGACACACACACACGTACATACAGAACACACCGACACATATGACCATACGTTTACTAACAGCCATAAGTATTTACAATAATACACCATGCGCACATACACTTTCACACAGCCACACACACACACACATATATATATATATATATATATATATATATATATATATATACACATCTACACTACCACACAACAATATACTATGCGCACATACACTTTCACACAGCTACGCACACACACACACACACACACACACACACACACACACACACACACACACACACACACACACACACACACACACACACACACACATATATATATATATATATATATATATATATATATACGCACACATCTACACTACACACGCGTATACACATGTATACATTTACACACACATCTATCTCTGCGTTCTCCATTATCCATTGCTTTGACCCAACATGAATTCCCTCCCTTGCCATTCTAACTCCCACTCCGTCTCCCACTCAACTCCCACTCAACTCCCACCAACACCACATGATCGATATGTGACACAGAAGTCAACCAATCAGCATAAGCTTCCTCTTACTCCTCCCCCTTCGCTCTCTCTCTCTCTGTTGCTTTTGTCAACTGATCTGTCAGTACTGCTGCTGTTGTTGCCTGTATCACTGTTGCTGAGTTGTTGCTACTGCAGCTGCTGATGTTGCTGTTGCTACTGCTGCTGTTGCTACTGCAGCTGCTGCTGTTGCTGCTGATACTGATGCACTGTAGCTGGTGTTAATGTGCGATCGCTACTACTACTACTACTACTACTACTGCTGCTATTGTTGTGGCTGCTGTTGTTGCTGGTGCTGCGTGGTCACTACAGTGCGGCTGTACTTACCACTACTATCTGTGTTGTTGTGTCACTATTGCTGTTTTGTAATTTGTTGTTACTGTTGTTGTTGTAGTAGTAGTAGTAGCAGAAGTAGTAGCAGCAGCAGCAGCAGCAGCAGTAGTAGTAGTAGTAGTAGTAGTAGTAGTAGTAGTAGTAGTAGTAGTAGTAGTAGTAGTAGTAGTAGTAGCTGTTGTTGTTATTACAATTATTCTTTCGGCGAAAATCATCTCTAAACTTTATTTTTTATCCACGCAGTCTGGTGGGGGATGAAAGGTGGAACAGAAGCCCTATTCTCAACACCCTACCCCCTTGAACTATTTTCAGGGCCTCTGACATTTGAGGGGAGAACGGAGAAAAGGAGGTAGAGAAGAAGAGAAAAAGGAAGGAAGGAAACAATGTATGTGTAAACTGGTGATACAGTCCTATTGCTTGCAACAGAGTAGTCCTCAGTAAAAGCCCCTAAAGACCATGTAGTGGTGGTGATGGTGTCAGTCCCTATCCACACCTAAATTGACCACGACAGGACATGAACTTTGAGCAAGCCATCCCATGTGGTGCTCTAATACTTACAATAATCAAGTTACTATCTGCATAGGTATTTTATTTATCGAACACAGAAATGATGAAAGACAAAGTTAGCCTCGGTGGAATTTGAACTAAGGACCTGGACAGGTACTTTATCTATAAACCCCAGAAACGACGTCAGACCAAGTAGTGACAATGATTTGAAACCGAAGATGAAAAAGATTCCCAAATGTTTCCCCCAAACCTAGGTGAGCTTGTTTTCATTATTGTTACTTCCTATAATGACAACAACAACATTTAGGTTTTGGGGAAAAATTTGGGAATCTTTTCCCAAAGGCTAGTGGATTGGCAGTATCGGTAGGGGGTCGGACGCCAAGCTTTGCAGCATAGAGTTACGGCTCTTTATGATCTGAGTTCAAATCCCGCCGAGGTTAACTTTGCCTTTCAACCTTATGGGGGTCGATAAAATAAAGTACCAGTCACGCAATGGTGTCGATTTAATCGACTTTCCCTTCCCTCCAAAATTACTGACCTTGTGCCTATATAAGAAACCATTGTTGTTACTTGCTATAATGACAACGAAATTTAGGTTTTAGGGAAACATTTGGGAATCTTTTCCCAAAGGCTAGTGGATTGGAAGTATCGGTAGGGGGTCGGACGCCAAGCTTTGCAGCATAGATTTACGGCCCTTTACCGTCTGAGTTCAAATACTGCCGAGGTTAACTTTGCCTTTTATCCTTACGGGCTCGATAAAATAAAACACCAGTAATGCACTGGGATAACTGGTGGCCTTGTGCCAAAATAGAAACAATTATTGTTACTTGTTGTCGTTATATTTGTTGTTGTACTTGTTTGACTCATCCAGCTGCCATATGATCGAAGCCATTTCAGCTATAGCCATTCTGCCTTCGCCAAAAGGCTGTTCACTGATTATCTGCTGGATCAGGATTGACGTGAGGATGGGGACTAAACAACAACAACAACAACAACAACACCGACAACCCCTACACAGTCGAACACTCGAACTATACGTTAGCTGCCCGAATAATTAAGTCCCGCGTTCAAATCCAGCCGGGTTAAAAAAAGAAAACGAAAAAACTTCTAATTTCATCCTTCTGGGGTTGGTCGTGGATCGATCGATTAAAGAACCAATGGAATATAGAAGTTCGATTTTATTCTCTGCTCTTCCCTTCTCTCTCACTCTCACTATATATATATATATATATAACTTTGATAACTTTGATAGGTTTCGGCCAGTATTGGCCCAGGCCATGTCTAACTTAATAGCACCACCTGGCGAAGTCCTACAAATCAGTGTTTGTGCATCATGGCCCACTCGAGTAGAGAGTTATTGTTTACGGAGGCATATCCGGGTGTAGGAGGCTTATCCGGGATTTCTTGAAGGAATTTATCCTAAGACTTCTTGAACTTGATGAGGTCTGTCTCTGCTTTGATGTGTTTTGGTGTAATGTTAAAGAGTGCAGGGCCAATTGAGGTGAAATAATTGTGCCGTATTGTTGTTATGTGATGCGAGTGGGATTTTTGTCCTGGGAGGATAGCACGGGGCCCAAGCCTTGGGTATACACTAAAGATGATGCCAACATCATTTGGGCTAAGCTGGTGGAATATTTTCCACATCATACAGATAATGTAGCGCTCACGGCGACGTTGACGAGAATAAAGTTTGAGCTTTTCTAATCGACCCCAATAGTCAAGGCCTGAGATGCC
>OZ024741.1:317004946-317032446 GCA_964016885.1 Eledone cirrhosa | reverse complement strand
TCGCTGCTTTCACTCTTAACGGGATCTTCTGAAACCAAAGAGGTACTTCAAATTGTTTTTATTTAATGTCTATACGTGTTTCCACTTCATTAATTCATGGCAGTATCGGTAGAACGGGCTCTTTAAGTTCTGTGCTCAGAAGATCCCGTTAAGGGTGGAAGCAGCGATTCTTTGCTTAAACTTTAATCTGTTATTTCAATAAATATATATATACATATATATATATATATATATATATATATATATATATATATATATATATATATATATATATATATATATATATATATGTGTGTGTGTGTGTGAGTGAGTGTATGTATGTATGTATATCTGTATGCATGTCAGGTCGCTCTTCAGCGCTACTGGTAACATGTAACCTAGTACAACCTAAACATGGCTGGGTCGCCGGCGAATGAACTGGCAACCCCACCACGCTTGCTTGGTGAGTGGGTGATTTTGGACACCCTGTGTGATGAAAAACAAAGCCCATCAAAGGGCAGAGGAACTCAAGAGAGCCAACGGCCATCCAATAAAGTATTATTATTTTTTTGTTTGTTGAGCGAGAGACTCCTAGTCTTCATTTTAGACATCTCTCCAGGAGAAAGTCACTCTGTTAAAAAACCTGCGACTTCGTTTGCATCCAATGATGTAGACAAGTTCCACTTTTTGGGTAAATGCATTCGATGTTCAGAGAGTGGGGTTAGCCCCATGCAAAGCCTTTCCTCACTTAAAAAGGCTTCAAGCACAGGCATCGCTTGATATGTGACATTTTTGCGATGCATGATATTGCTGGCCATAGGCAAGTCCCTAGCAGGACTAAAAAGCCACATGCGTGTTGCTCATGCTTAAGTATCAAGCGATGGCATTACTCGAAATCGAGTTGCAGCCAACACGTATGTATGTATAAAGAGATAGATTTATTCAATAATTTTGTGGGTTACTGGAGGTGGTACCCATATAAGCACTCCAGGCTAATGTAAAAGGTATAAATTAAATATAACAAGACAAAATTTCGCATTAATGCTTTTATTGATTATCGACCATTTACGTACTTTCAATGGTGATTAGGTGATTACCTCAAGGCCCATATTTATGTTATAGACCCGACTTCGGCCGCAATCTGCTCATCAGACTCGTTAATCAAGCTAAAACAACGGTGGTGGTGGTAGTACTAAAAGGTAGTTAGTTCTACAGCCAAACTCCCTAGGGAAAATAAACTGGAGACAGAATTGTAGTGCCGGTCGAAATTATCAACATCCTGTGTGTGTATAAATGTACACACACACACACACACACACACACACACACACACACACACACACACACACACACACACACACACACACACACACACACACATTAAAATTTATTAAAATGTATCTGCAGCAAAGCTGTATACATTCATGCATGTGAATTTCGTATATCTAAAGATATACGGTATGTTTAATAAATAAACATTTTGAAAGCTCAGCTATGAATTGAACGGCTGACGGCCAGCGCCGTCTAGCGGATTCCAGCAAGAGCAGCGGAGGATAACTGTCTATGTATTTCGAGCTGTGGCTCTCATCGAGACAGTGCTTCTCGTTGATCTCTGCCATAATTTGAAACAAACGAAAATATAGATTTAGCCTCATTTGCATATGAAACTATATAAGTTGGCTTAACTTAAAAATATATCTAAAGATATACGGTTTGTTTAATAAATCAACATTTTGAAAGCACAGCTAGTCAGAGAGAGTGAGAGAGATAACAAATTATTACTGGTACTAGCAGAAGTACCACCCTTCGGGTGGTTTTCTGCTAGCATGTGTAGTGTGCATATTGGTATTATACGCAAGTATATATGCATGTAGATATGATACATCAAATAAAATCGTAATTGACAACATACACAGAAATTGAACGAACTGCGTTACACTGTCTTATGTAATCAGTAACGTAATCAATGATACATAAAAAAAAGACGATATTATATATAAACTGCATTAGGAGAAAATTAGTGATGGAAATATATGAATGTTTATTTAAGCGATCGCTAACCGGAAGTGTTGACATTTGAAAAATTAAAAAAAGGAATCTTAAAATAAGCAACAATATTATTTATATTTAATCAAGAATAACGAAATTTAGTAGATAAACTATGTAATATTCATTCATTATTTATTCAAAGTAATCCAACTTATCTTACAAACGGGATAAAAAATATATTCTGGACACAGTCCCGCGCTCCTTACTTTATTATAGTTTAGATTGTGAACAACTATTGTTTTATTTTGCAAGCCACTTTTCTTCCTTTGATTTTGTTACTGGAAAATATAAGATATTCTTTATATTTTTCATAATTTGTATAGTTATGAATTATTTTACTAGTGAATATTTATTTATCATAGAATTTAGTTCCTAAAGTTTATGTTCAATTCGGGGGTCCACCAGAGTAAAAGAGGATTCAACGGGGCCCATTGGTAATAAAGGTTTAGAATCACTGGACTAAAAGATCAAATAATAGACACTTCTAAATAATCGTTCGATTTACTCTACATACCAGTCTAATGCTCGTACACTTTCGTCTCATTAACATAAGCAACAGAAATAAGTAAGATAAACTTCTAAATATTCGCTCGACCATAACAGTAAAATACCCTAAAAGAAACTAAACTGACTCTCATTAAGATAAGGACAAACAGAAAGTAGGAAGGCAAACATCTATGTAATCAGCTGACCTACTGTATACAAAAGCTAAATCTTCCTAATCACATTTTGATAAGATCTTTTAATTTGTGCCAATTACGACAGTAGGCCAATCAGATTCTCTCTGGTAGCTTAACTAATTCAATTGATGAGCCTCGTCTTCACTTACCAAACTATATATATATATATATATATATATATATATATATATATATATATATATATATACATATGAAAAGATCCAGGACCCCGGCGGCTGAGCTCCGGCCGTTTCGACAGTTAGATCCGAATAGTTCGTATCTAGCTGTCAAAACGGCCGAAGTTCAGCCGTCGGGGTCCTGAATCTTTTCATATTACTCACTCTACTACTCCAAGTATCGAGTACTCTGGTGGGTTATGGTCTACCTGGTTTTTACCACATAATATTGATATACATATATATATATATTAGCAGAGAAAGCTTTCAGCGATACTCCGACCGACTCCCATCTCACTCAACAAACATTAGGATATATCTGAGTATAATCCCAATTATGTGTTTGGGGTGCTAACTATATTGTATTTCATGGATAGTCGGCTGTATTATTTTATATTAGACATAATTAAATAAATCTCTTTTTCCATACGATCGTTTCGTTATAAGATTTCTACAAGGTGGGAAAATAATGTCCAAGTTATGTAGAAGCTTGCATATAATCCATAGATATCCATGCAGGAGGGCTCTTATAACTCATCAGTGGATACCCAAGTAATATCAATATAAAAAAAAATACATTGATATTAAATTCAGCGATGGTCCCCGTCAGTGCTAGAATGACCGCTAAGTTTGAAAGTCCAGCAGTCCTTCAAAAAGAAATTTCACACTGTCCCCAAATGAGAAGGGGAGGTCATCGTAAAACATAAAATTACATGCACGTAGGTCATTACAGCCACATTCATATATATATATATATAGGTCACAATTTTGATCCCTCATAAATTCTAGAGATATGGTTAATATAGTGCCTTGAAACCTTGGGTAGCAGCTTTGTTCCGTGTATGAACATAAATAATATATCTCTGCTCTCTTCGCGCGCGTGTGTGTGTGTGTGTGTGTGTGTGTGTGTGTGTGTGTGTTTATGTAGAAAATATCCGAAGGTGTATAGCAGATTTACGGTATTATGTGGTGGTATGCAATATAGAGATGGTAATATTTATTAAGTTATGGAGTAAAATAGTATAGAAGGTGTACTGTATTATGTAAATGTGGAAAAAATAATGTGAGACTTTATCATTTCTGTATAGAATACCTGAATGTTACAAAGTTTTAGATCGTGTGGTTTTGAAAATACGCGGTCTTAAAAAAAAATGTGTTTTAATTAAAAACGGCTGTAAATCTCATAACGTCCTTTTCCATGTGAAACCGCATCACATCAAAAGGGAGAAAACTCTACTTTCTACGGTTACCCACAGTGAGAATGAACCCGAAACCACGTGGTTAAAAGGACAACTCCTTAACCAAACAGCTATGTATGCTCAAATTTTGTCAAATATAGGCCCCAATCAGGAAAATCTTATATTTTGTAAATCATTTTCAGAAACAAATAACGACTGAAGATGTGATTAAAAACATGAAAGATTTTAACGTTAGACAAAATATAGACCGTAAAGTGTTGGATTGGATTGCGACAGAACAGAGCAAATGTTTGGTTTATAAAATGGATTGTTCCAAAGAAGACCAATCTCTTTATGGATACATTGTACACAAACAAATTTTTGCTGTGAAACCTATGTCCTTATTGTGAAGTCAACTCTCCTAGAGTTTTTTAGCTTTATAAATTATATAAAATCTCGTCCATTAAACAGCAAGATCTTTATTTGTATTGTGAAAAGTATTAAGCATTAGAAAGTGAGTATGAACATGTTTTACATTGGGAATCGCTAGAGTTATTAAAAGGAAACGTTTTAAAATATATTTTCCTTTAATTAAAGAAGTTTTATTATTTCCAGTTCAACAGCTTCTATCGACAAAAGATGTCATATTTGACTTTAAAAATAGATTTTAGGAATTTGATTAGTTCTCACGCTACTTACGTGACATATTTTATGTCTTTAATTTGATTTTAATTCGCAAGACACAAAAAAAAATATATATATATATTTTAAAAGTTCACATGAAAGAGGAGGCAACAATTAAATAACCTTAGTGAGAGCAACAGGTTCTAAAAAGAAATTTTATTTCATTTGGACTTAATTCGTCGCCCGGTTTAACGCCACCTGCTCTCCCTTTGGTGATAAAATTAATCTATCACCTATCTGGTTCTTGACTTAATCTGTCACCAAGTTTAACACTACCACCTAGTTCTTGGGTAACAATAGCGGAATCAACTCTCTTGTAAGTATTTGTGTCAGATCTCCGGTTTGAGAATAACTTCCCCCATCTGTTTTAGAGGCCATGAAAAGGTCATAGGCATAGTCCCTTCTTCTCACTAGTCTTGGTGGTCCCGAAGTGGCTCATAGGCACTGCCTTTTCCCTGTAACTAAACGGTTGGGGAAAAGCTAAACTTAAAAAAAAAACGTTCCAAAATATTCTTCAAATCCTTTCTGCATCAGTTGAAGAACACGACTATGAGGCTAATAGAATATCTTAGAGAATATCCCCCACCCTTAATCCACGCCAACAAAATGTGGGTTAAAGATCCAGCCACTATAAAACTAAGAAAATGAAGACATATTACACTTAATGGAACATGAAGGGGATTCCTTAATTGAACTGCCATGCGAAACTCCGACACTCCTCTGGAACAAATATTTTAGAACGGTTCCCAAATCAATTTTTAGTTAATTCTTAACACTCAATCACATAAAACCACGATATTCTTCAAAAGTACACAACAGTACTCTGTTTGCTGCATCATATTAAACATTGAAGTCTTTACTTTAATATAACGATCCGTCCACTTGTAAAGATACAATAAACATTTGAATTAACAATTATGTTATTTTTGTTAGATATATTTTCTGCTAAACAATTAAAGGATATTAAGAAGAGTACCTGGATTTACATTATAAAGCAGTCCTATATTTAATACATTTTATATTAAATGATGTGCTTTATTTGAAAAAATAACAGATAAAGGTTGGAATTGGGGAGGATTTTAGACTAAAATTAACTTTAGTTTTTCATGTTGTGTGATAGTAAGCAACACCATACTTCAGATTATTATATAAAGCATTAAGGATGTTGGACTGGCAGAAACGTTAGAGCGTCGGGCCAAATGCTTAACAGCATATACTTTTTGTACTTTACTTTAATTCTTGGGTCAATAAAATAAATTACCAGTCAAATACTGGAGTCCACATAATCGACTTTCTCCTTCCCCAATATTACTAACCTTCTGACTAAATTAAAAGCCGTTATATGAAACATATTTGGCATCCTTTTGTATTGAAATTAACTTCTATTTCTCCTAACATATAAAATTATTGTTATGTGATAGCAAACGCAATACCATCCTTCAAATTAATACGTGAAACAGTACCCCCTGCATATTTTTTTTTACTGAAATTAACTAATTTTACTTCTAGTGTGCTATTGTTATATGATATTAAACACACCCTCATCATTTACAGTAATATGTGCAAAACTATCTCTTGCCATTTTCCCGAATTCTTAATTTTAGGGGGGGGGGGGGGGGGGGTTAAAGTTTAATACATGGTTTGATGTTATATTGTAGTTTGCAATTTTGTTTCATTATAAACAGTAAAATTCATTAAAAACTGTTCTTTTTATTAATTCTCATCAAAATATTCGTGGACACTATTAAAAACAAACGAAATAGAATTTTTAAAAAAAGGAAATTCATAACATGTTATTTTAAGCTACATTTTAATTCCAATTTTTTTTTTTTTTTTAATGATGGATGCAGAGAATTGTTTGGGCGTCGGCTAAAATGCACAGCAGGATTTGTTCTATCTCTTTACTGTTCTAGGTTCAAATCTTATAAAGGTCATGTTTGCCTTTCATCCCAACTAGGTCGATAAAATAAAGTACTTGTCAATTACTGCGGTTTATATAATCGATTTTCAACTTCTCCACAGTTGTTGACCCTAAACCGTTAAGTACGGTGATTGGCTGCATGGTTACAGAGTAGGAAAAAAATGCGGCATTTCTTCTTGCTCGTTAACTTCTGAGTTCGAATCTCGCCAAGATTCTCCGACAGGTTTGCGGTCGTGCCCTTGGGAGTGGAGACTTCTGGTGTCCTTGGCCCTAGGGCTACCTTCCTACTCACCACCATAGGCGCTGAGCTGGCTAGCCGCAGGTGTGAACCTCGCATGTTGGAATGGCTCTTCCAGCACATCTCCCTTACCATCCTCCGGGAAAATGTATTTTCCATTCTGTCCGCCGGGGCTGTGGGGAGGCCAGCGCGTGAGACCCCATTTGCTCACCATACAGAGAGATGGGGAGGGCGCGAGAGATGGAGGCGATGACAGTGAGAGTTCGGTTCTTCCACGTTCGGACCATGTCCTTGTGGTTGTGTTCATTATCTATAGAGTTCATATATCGAGTAATTGTATTCATGCGTTGTTGAAACGAAACTATACTCATTTATATATATATATATATATATATATATATATATATATATATATATATATATATATATATATATACATATATATGAAAAATATGGGTGAGAAGAATACTGCTGGTTGCACATGGATAACATGTTATAAAATGAGTCCCTCATCAGTGATTTACCAAACGATCATGGTATTTCATCGCATTATATATATATAAGCAAAGGAATATTTAAGTTGTTGTAATTCAAAAAAATATATATATATTTATAACTGATTCGAAGCACTCGACAGCTTTTCTGGAGTATAATATCAATGATATTAATAAATGGAGACTATATTTATAAAACCATATTTATTCTATTATATATATGTTCGGATCTCGTTCCTGGATATGTCAATATTTATAAAACAAACTTTGTATTTTATCTAATAAGAGCGTACCAAAGTGTTTGTACCCTTGAAATATATATAATAGAATAAATATGGTTTTATAAATATAGTTTCCATTTATTTAATATCATATATATATATATATATATATATATATACAATAAAGTATATCCATAGAATCATTTGATAAAATATATACACCATCTCCTCTCCTAATCAGCATAATCAACCACATAAAAAAACAATTAAACAAGGCTATAAGATTAAAATGCACCTATGAAGAAATAATAGATAAATAAACTACAGCTATCTATTCGCGATCAACAACTATAGAATATTTACCCAGCATTTCTAATAGCACGTGGAAATCAATTAAATATATCGTCAACCATACACAATTAGGTATAAAATCAAAGTTAGAAGAAAAATTGTACATAAGCATACCAAAATAATGTTTCTACCCCATGAGGTTTCATTTGCATTTTGGAAATATCCGATCAAGGATAAATTCACGAGTTTCGAAATCATCAGGAAACAAACTCACTTGGACGAAAATTTTTCTAAAATGATCCCCGCCAGAAACGAATTCAAAATGGCTAAGAACTGTGACGTGGCAGTGGTCAAGTCAGAAAGAATGTGATTGGTGCCTTGCGGCGAGTGGGATTGTTGCTAGAAAGCGCAGCCAAATACTGCCTAAATTGCATCTCAACCATATGGGAGATTATCAAATATAAAGATTTACATATACAAGGTTGAGGTTGTCTTTTTCCGGGTATGTCAATATTTATTTATAAAACAAATCTGTATTTTATCTGTATTTTATCTGATGAAAGCGCACCATAATTTGGTCACCCTTGAAATATATATAATAAAATAATTATGGTTTTATAAATATAGTTTCCATTTATTAATATATATATATATATATATATATATATATATAACAAAGAAAATGTGGTAAGAAACCAGGTGAACCATAACGCACCAGGGTACTCGATACTTAGGGTAGTAGTGTGGGTAATAGGAAAAGAGTCAGGACCCCGACGGCTGAGCTCCGGCCGTTTCGGCATCTAAATACGGATCTAGCTCCCGAAACGGCTGGAGCTCAGCCATCGGGGTCCTGACTCTTTTCTTATATATACACACACATATATATAGGAAAAATGATAAAGATTTGAAAAAGCACCTAATGTATTTTTATAAAGATATTACGTTTATAGTATTCAACAGAAACAATTTCTTTTTACACCCAAAAGAATAGTTTATGTACTTTTGTACTTGACTGGTTTTGCTTAAAGCAGTTTTCAATGTTTTTTTTTGTACACACACACACACATATATATATATATATATATATATATTTTTTATATAGAAATGACTTCTAACGGACTATAACTGTTTCATTCGGGAGAAATAATAAGGAAGCCCGGTTGATTTTTCCCGAATGAAACAGTTCTAGTCCTGTAGAAGCCATTTCTATATTAAATATTTATACTTTGCTATGTATTGAGTATCTTACTTACTATGGTTACTCCCGATTGAACCCGGGATGAACTTATATATATATATATATATATATATATATATATATATATATATATATATATATATAAATGAAGTAATTCCGTCGGAAAGGTCCAGGAAAAAAGAGTGCTCTGTGTAAGTTATAGAGGTTATTAGTTATGTAATAAACAACATAAGATAATTATTTCATTTACCAGTGGTTTCTTGAAAGCAACCAAAATTGCTTTCATTCATCAGAATGAAATGGTGTCTTTATTGACAGTGGATTTGAAAAACAAAAATATAACAGATATGAAAGTGAAGCTGGAGGAAAAAAAAGGGGGGGGGCGAGAATAATAAATAAGAATATATAACAACACACACGTAGACACATACACACTCACATATACACACATATATACATATATATATATATACATATATACACGCATATATACACACACATATATATATACATATATATATACACATATATACATCCATACATAAACACACCAATACACATATATATATATACATGCACACACATATATATATATATACATATATATATATACATCACATACACATACACATAATACATACACACATATATACACACATGCATACGTACTCACATATAAGAGGATACATATGCACACACACAAATAAGGATAAATAATCATAGTAGGCCGTCACATACAAATAAGCAAATAAAAAATAAGGATTAAGAAAATTAAAAAATAAAAAATCTTAAAAAATATTATTATGTTGACAGCGATACAAGACGGCAAAATTAAAAATAAAAATAATAATAAAAATAAAAATAATAATAATTGTTTCTACTTTTGGCACAAGGCCAGCAATTATCCAGTGCATTACTGGTACTTTATTTTATCGACCCCGTAAGGATGAAAGGCAAAGTTAACCTCGGCGGGATTTGAACTCAAACCATAAAGGGGTGTAACTCTTTGTTGCAAAGCATGGCGTCAGACCCTCTACCGATACTGCCAATCCACACGGCCAATAAAAATAATAATATTGGTTTCTTATATAGGCACAAGGCCAGTAATTTAGGGGGAGGGGAAATTCGATTAAATCGACCCCAGTGCGTGACTGGTACTTTATTTTATCGACCCCATAAGGATGAAAGGCAAAGTTAACCTCGGCGGGATTTGAGCTCAGATCATAAAGAGCCGTAACTCTATGCTGCAAAGCATGACGTCCGACCCTCTACCGATACTGCCAATCCACCATAATAATAATAATAAATGACCAAACGCACGTAGTAAGCAAATGCACAAAAAAACTAAATATATATATATATATATATATATATATATATATATATATATATATATATATATATACACATATATATATTTAAAAGTTAAACAAGTTTCAATGAATAAATCAAAGAATGAGTTTTACAATAGATTGGAAGCACTCAACAGTATTGGTTTTCCAGAGTTATTAAGATTAATTCAAAATATTAACAAAATAGATATTCTTGAGATCAAGTATATTTTATTATACATATTTCAGAGGTAGTGAGTTAACTTCAATAGTACGTCCTCATCAGATAAAATAAGATGATGCATGACATACCCTGACATAATAGATGGTTAAGATTCAGTCATGGTAGTGAGTAATATATGACAAAACTCAATATTTATATACCTTAATATTGAGAAATACAGAGAGGGTGCGTGTGAGACAGCTTAAAAATACTTAGCATCAATATAACTGTTACATAATTTAAATTACTGAAGAAAGAGGAAAGAAAAGAAAAGCATAGTGGAAGAGACAGATGAGGGGATAATATAGTTAGTAGGGCCCTATAAAAGCAAAAGAGAGTTGATTACAGAGAGAGAGAGATAAATAGGAATAACTTATGTTCAAGTCTTTAGACAATTATCCATATATACAATATATATCTAAACATATCTGGCTGACCGTTAATATTCAAAATATTTAATTTAAGTTAGTTCAGAGTAATGAATAATATTTTAGGTTTTAAAAGTTAATAGGTATCTGTATTAATATTAAAGTATACTATCAAATTCAATTTCTAAAATCAAATTTTATGAAATTAAATTTTATGAAATCAAATTTAAAGGATTTACAAATACGAGAAAGAAAATATAATGTTTTTACAACCTCACGATGGTAAACTTTACCCAATTTATCATATAATATTGACAATAGTTTATATAATATAATTTAGAAAATAATTACCGTTATAATTTTTAAAGAGTTTATGATTAACAATTTGAGTGCCTAAAGGATCAACAGGCTTTATAATTAAACTTAAAAAGGTCTGAATTTTAAATTACATATATGTGTTTATCAAAAAAAAAAAAAAAAAAAAAATACACAAAGATTATATTGTCTAAAGACTTAAGATGATACCTTTCAAATATTCATAATATAATACAATATAGTAAATAAGTTACTGAAAATATTGTTAAAAATTAATGTTTTAGATCAATTATTGTAAAAGGATCATTTAATAGATATATACTATAAATATATAAGTCAAAATTTTATGAGTCCTAAGGATAAGAACTAGATACAAAATAAAAAGTGAAAAATAAAAATAAAAATAAAAAGTGAAAAAAAATAATGAATTGTTTGCGAAACATAAAAATGCCAAAATATTAAAAAAAATATAGTTTAAAATGCAAGAAGGTTTTATTATATAGTAGACAAAAGATACTTCTAAAATGACCAGCGAAGGTGATAGAAAGAGGAGCTAAAAATGTGAACGACCTGGAGGTAATCTAAATATAATTAAAATAAAATAAATTAAATTAAGTAATAATCATTATATAATTTCGAACATTAAGGAAATATCTAACACTTATAACAATAGAGAGTCATTTGAGTATCTAAATTACTTATAAATGTAACTACAAGCATGTTATTATACTATATAATATATAGAGAGAGTATTATAGGTATTAGTGAAACGATATACATATAATAACTAAATAAATAATTACAATCATTATTAGTAAAGTTATAATTGTAGTTTTACCTCCAGTTCAGTGGAAAGAGAGACCAATATTTATCGACTAGTATGGCTTGTGATATTTATACCTAAATATATATAAAAAAATATATATGTGCAAATCTAACTTTCTGAGTCCCAAAACATATCCAAATTGAGTAAAATATATAAATGCATGAATGATTTACGGTTCAATTATAACCGGTAATCTTACAAGTTATATATCCAAATTATATATTTAAAACAAAGACAAATATATATAAGGAACCGAATCTAAATTATAAATGTCTAAAATAATCCAAAGGTGTGCATATTCATCAAGAGAACAAGTTAACAAATAATATGTTTATATACCTAAATAGGATCCTTCATTCTAACATTAATTCTATCATAAATGATTAGAAAATAAAGTATTATTAAAGTTTTATAATCTGTTATAACGTTTTAGGTACAACAGTTGATAAGAGACGTCAAAAATTAAAACCTGTTTGTTTAGTGTTTTTTCCTGACTTTTTGCGTGGCTTGGAATGTAGACAAAGCTTTATGAAGGCAGTTTGAGAATAATTTACTTTTTTTGTTAATTAAATTTTCATAATTAGTAATTATTAATAGGGTCTCCTTAGTACAGAGGTTGCAGTTAGTTGATATAGACAAATTCGAATAGATTCTACTATTACAAAGCTTCGTCCAAAAAATAGAGTATTTTAAATTTTTGTCTTTTAATGACCATATAAGTTGTGATAAAGAAGTCGAAGACTTCCTATTAGGATTCGAAAACGAGCATTTGTGATTCGCAAATCTCGATTTAAATGTCGAAGAAGTTGCCCCTATGTAGTTGTATGTGATGTTATTTGCTTTTACGGTGCATTTATACACCAAATTTCTATCCAGACAATTATTTTGCAGAGGACAATCTGGTTTATTTCTACAATTACATTTCGATTTATTATTATTTATATTAGCACTATTATTAACACTATTATGCTGATTTTGGTTTAGAATTCTACTATTTAGTTTAGCCATGTTTTGGGCCATATTCATAGTTGTAGAATAAGAAAGCTTAATTGTGTGTCTATTAAATATGGAACGGTATTTATGTTGACTAGGGAAGGAATTATCTAAAGCCTTAAAGAATAGATTAGCTAGTGGTGTTTTTACTGCTACAGAAGCAGGGGGGGGGGACAAACCATATAACTGATTTAGTTCTGTTTTTTTTCCCGATTTATTCACAGTACAGGTGTTTGAATTATAATTTTTAGAATTTCGTTTATACATGCCAGTCATATTATTATTATTTTTAACAGGATTAAGATTCGAATTATTATTGTCTATATATTCTATATTATTTTTATAACCTGCCTTTCTTAGCGCATCATTGTATCATCCTGCTTTTTCATCAAATATTGATTTATTCGCAGATATTCTAGTTATGCGTTTCTGTACACTATTGACAATAGCATTTTTCACAGATATTTTTTTTTCTTTTTGATAAACACATATATGTAATTAAAAATTCAGACCTTTTTAAGTTTAATTATAAGGCCTGTTGATCCTTTAGGCACTCAAATTGTTAATCATAAACTCTTTAAAAATTATAACGGTAATTATTTTCTAAATTATATTATATAAACTGTTATCAATATTATATGATAAATTGGGTAAAGTTTACCTTCGTGAGGTTGTAAAAACATTATGTTTTCTTTCTCGTATTTGTAAATCCTTTAAATTTGATTTCATAAAATTTGATTTTAGAAATTAAATTTGAGAGTATACTTTAATATTAATACAGATACCTATTAACTTTTAAAACCTAAAATATTATTCATTACTCTGACCTAACTTAAATTAAATATTTTGAATATTAACGGTCAACCAGATATGTTTAGATATATATTGCACATATATATATATGTGTACATACACACACACACATATATATATACATATACACACACACATATACACACACACATACGCATACATATACATATACAAGCACACCCCATACATATAAACACAGCACAGACACAAAAGAGTATATACATGCAAATATATATATACGCACACATAAATGGATACAACCACATACACACATATAGTATAAAAATGTCTTAAAGATAAAAACATAAAAATAAAAACTATAAAGTTACATACACACATACGCATAAGTACGTACACACACACGCACATACACATATATACAGGTGGAGTACTTAGCTTTGATAAGTACCAAAAAGTACGAAACAGAGCTCTGTCAGCTTTATCTCCCCTTGTTTGCTGAAAATTTAAAGTAAGTGAGACTGTCACTACTCTAAAACAATAGCGTAAGGTCTTCGAAATGCTTTTAATTAAGCATACAGTGTATTGTAAAATACACTCTATATACATTCATATATATATATATATCGCTATTTCAGAGCACCAATTCTAATTTTCAATTTCTGCTTGACCGGCAACCGCTCTGTATAATCAGTTCCTGATTATTACTAGAATTCTATAAGAATCAAACATTCATGATTTTCAGCAAACAGGTGGAGTACTTAGCTTCGATAAGTACCAAAAAAGTACGAAATAGAGCTCTGTCAGCTTTATCTCCCCTTGTTTGCTGAAAATTTAAAGTAAGTGAGACTGTCACTACTCTAAAACAATAGCGTAAGGTCTTCGAAATGCTTTTAATTAAGCATACAGTGTATTGCAAAATGCACTATATATACATTCATATATATATATATATATATATATATATATATATATATATATATATATATATATATATATATATATATATATATATATATATATATATATATATATATACACATATACATATATATTAAGAATTATTTCAAGAGTAACTTATTATTTTGAAAATTTGGACTGTGAACAACAATTATAATTGAGTGGCTGCTATTTGCAGCATAGCAATATAAGGTTGCACTTACCAATGAAACGGTCGTAAATACCTGGATAAAATCCTTCTCTAATGCTCACCTGTGTTTTCTCTTGTATACTATATATATATACATATATATATATATATATGTAAATACATGTACACATATAAATATATATATACACATATACACACCTACATACATATATATACATAAATATATACACGCATACATATACATATATATACATATACACACATACATACAGACACACACACATATACACATATATATATGTATATATATATTTCAAAGAAATACATAAAAATTTATTTTCAATTTTATGCATATATATATATATACATACATATATACACATACACACACACACACATATATATATATATATATATATATATATATATATATATATATATATATATATATATATATATATATATATATATATATATACACATACACATATATATACATACATACACAAAATAAAAATAAAAATAAAGGGAAGGAAGGGGTATTCAAATAGTAAGGCATACGACAAATAAAAAATAAAGGTATAAATGTTTATAGCTGATTAAGAGCACTCAACAGTTCCTGGAGCAAATAATCAATAAAAGTAAGCATTAAAAAATCCGAAGTTGGCCTTGCAAGTAAAAAAATCTTAAGAAAAATAATTTTCCAAATTAGAACTAAGACTGACTTATCGCAATGGTTGAATACATCCTCTGTTATTTCTTGGTTTAATAATCTACAAGGTAAAACTACGTGTAGATTTTAACCCTCTGTTACTGTTTCCTTATTAAATAGAGCCTTAGATTTTGCAAGACCTTTCATTAATATTTCTATATTAGAAGAAGACATTATTTTTCATGCTAGGAAAACTCTTCTATTTACTAATTGGGTTAAAAAGTCAAGCCCTGAAAACTCTTTCGATGATGCAATGGGTTCATATGACAGTGCGGATGTGTGTGACTTAGTAGGATTATTCCTTCTCCACACCCTTAAAGAGAAATTTCCTTCCCATAATATCGGTTTATACCGTGACGACGGATTGGCAGTTTCTCATACCACCAACGGCCATAACCTTGATAAATTCCGTAAAGATTTAATCAATACTTTTGCTAATCTTAACCTTAAAATTACTAAAGTTACCAATGCTAACTTTCTTGACATTAATCTTTATCTACTTACTGCCTCTTTTAAACCTTATCATAAACCTAACGAGAATCTAAGATATATACACAAAGAGTCTTGCCATCCCCCTATAGTTTTTAAAAATCTTATTCCCAATATTAGTCGTAGGATTTCTACTTTATTTTCTTCTCTAGACATTTTTAATAAAGCTGCCCCTTATTATAATAAAGCCCTCAATAATAACAGCTTACAGAACAGATTACATATTTACCTACCCCTCCCCCTAAAACTAATCACAATAATAGGAAAAGGAAAATTATTTGGTTTACACCCACCTTTTCTCTAACTGTCAAAACTAATGTAGGAAGGAAATTCCTTGACCTCCTAGATAAGCATGTTCCCTCTAATCATAGATATTATAAGATATTTAATAGAAATGTAGTTAAAATGAGTTATTCTTGCTGCCCATCTATGAAGTTTAAAATTACCAACTCTAATTGTACGAGAATAAATCCAGGGTGCAGTTGCAGAAAGACGGATGAATGCCCATTACAGGGCAAATGTAACACCAAATCCGTTGTATATGAGGCCAAAGTAACACCTTCGATTAACAACCAGCCAGCCAGGAGTGAACGATATGTTGGTATGACTCAAGACAGGTTCAAAACCAGGTTTTATGCACATGTCGATTCTTTTAAACACTCTGATAAAAGAACAGCTACGGCCCTCGCTAATAAGCTGTGGGAATTCAAAGATAATAACATCCCGTACTCTATCGATTGGTCTATTTTAGACCATTCGAGGGAATACCAAAGGGGCACAAAGAATTGTTCTTTGAGTACCACTGAAAAATTTAGAATTCTACAGAATTTGAAAACCACTTCAACTTGCCTTAACTGCAAGACCGAGATCTTCAGATGTTGTCCTCACCTGAAATCACATCTGCTCTGTAACTGGATTGACATTCCTACGATGACTCAACCACCTTGAACTTCTTTGCTCTTTACGCCTTATATCTACTACGACTTTTATTACTCTCTGAACTCACTTTCTGTACCCTTATTTTCTCTTTCTCCCTTCTCTCCTCTTATTTTTTAACTTTTTCTTATGTTATTTATTTTCCTTATTCCCACCTACTCTCTACCTTACTTTTTACATACCCACCCCTTTTGATTTTTAGATATTAATTTTACGTGTATGTATGTTGTCGTGTATATGTGTAATTAAGTGTATGTATATATATATATATATGTGTATATGTATGTATAAATGTTTTATATATATGTGTATGTGTATGTATGTGTATATATATATATGTGTGTGTGTGTGTTTATATGTGCGTGTGTGTATTTTATTTATGTGGTGCTGTAACCCTTTGTACTTATGTGTGTGTATATTAGTGTGTGTGTATATATATACGCATATGTATGTATGTATATGTGCGTATATATATATATATATATAGATATAGATATATATATCTGTATATGTATATATATATATGTGTATGTAGTTGGTTGTGTGTGTGTATGCGTATGTATGGTTTTGTATGTATATGCATAATTACAGAGTTTTTTAATGCTTACTTTTATTGATTATTTGCTCCAGGAACTGTTGAGTGCTCTTAATCAGCTATAAACATTTATACCTTTATGTTTTATTTGTCGTACGCCCTACTATTTGAATACCCCTTCCTTCCCTCTATTTTTATTTTGTGTATGTATGTATGTATATATATATGTGTATGTGTATATGTATGTGTATGTGTATATGTATATATATATATATATATATATATATATATATATATATATATATATATATATATATATGTATGTGTATATATGTATGTATATATATATAGTTATGTAATACACAACATAAGGCAATTATTTCATTTACCAGTGGTTTCATGAAAGCAAACAAATTTTGCTTTCAATCATCAGAATTTTTTTCATTCTGATGATTGAAAGCAAAATTTGTTTGCTTTCAAGAAACCACTGGTAAATGAAATAATTGCCATATGTTGTTTATTACATAACTATTAAGCTCTGTAACCTACATAGAGCACTCTTTTTTCCTGGACCTTTCCGACGGCATTACTTCATGTATATATATATATATATATATATATATATATATATATATATATATATATATATATATATATATATATATATATATATATGTATGTATAAAATTGAAAATATATTTTTATGAATTTCTTTTATATATATATGTGTATATGTGTGTATGTATGTGTGTATATGTATATATATGTATATGTGTGCGTGTATATATTTATATATATATATGTGTGTGTGTGTAGGTGTGTATATGTGTGTATATATATATATATGTGTGTATATATATATATATGTATATGTATTTATATATATATATGTGTATATATATTTATATATATATATGTGCATATATATATATATATATATATATATCTATATATATATATATATATATATATAAGTATGTATACGCACATACATATATGTATACAGACGTACAGTAGTATGTATATATACATACATGCACACATATATATATGTACGTATGGATATATATGTACGTATGGTGAATCCATACGTACATATATATATGTGTGCATGTATGTATGTATATATACATACTACTGTACGTCTGTATACATATATGTATGTGCGTATACATACTTATATTTAAGTAACAGCCGTACTAAGAGTGAGAAATGAAATTTCGTTTCATTTTTTCCATTTATCGTTTTCGGTATGCCCAGCCGATTAACTCACTCGATATGCAAATTAGGCTGCTTATCCGTTAATATGCATAAGGAAAGTATATACTTTCAGACGTTCAATCATCTAGCAGGAAGGTATACGTTGCTGACGATATTTAATAAGCTTGAAACTAGTACAGTGTTCCTTTGTCAGTGTTGAACAAATAAGCAACGATGGTTGCTAGACACTGTACGGCTTAATTCGGGATGTTTGTTTACAAACACACCGAGCATTATAATATATGTTCGGTGAATCCATACGTACATATATATATATGTGCGTGTATGTATATATATATACATACTACTGTACGTCTGTATACATATATGTATGTGGGTATACATACTTATATTTAAGTAACAGCCGAGAGTTGAGAAATGAAATTTCGTCTCATTTTTTCCGTTTATATATATATATATGTGTGTGTATGTGCGTGCGTGTGTACGTACTTATGCGTATGTGTGTATGTAATTTTATAGTTTTATATTTATGTTTTTATCTTTAAGAAATTTTTATACTATATGTGTGTATGTGGTTGTATGCATTTATGTGAGTGTATATGTATTTGTATGTATATACTCTTTTGTGTCTGTGCTGTGTTTATATGATGGGGTGTGCTTGTACAATTTATATGTATGCGTATGTGTGTGTGTATATGTGTGTGTGTGTATGTATATATATATGTGTGTGTGTATGTACACACACACACATATATATATATATATATATATGTGTGTGTGTGTATATATATATATATTTTTTTTTTTTATATATATATTTAGGGTTTTTGTGTGCATTTGCTTACCACCTGCGTTTGGTCATTTATTATTATTATTATTATTATTTTTATTATTTTAATTTTTATTTTAAATTTTGCCGTCTTGTATTAATATTTTTTAATGTTTTTTATTTTTTTATTTTCTTAATCCTTATTTTTTATTTGCTTATTTGTATGTGACGGCCTACTATGATTATTTATCCTTATTTGTGTGTGCTTATGTATCCTTTTATATGTGAGTACGTGTGCATGTGTGTACATATGTGTATATGTATGTGTGTGTGTATGTATGTATGTATGTGAATGTGTATGTATATGTATATATATATGTATATATATATATATATATATATATATATGTATATATATATATGTGTGTGTGTGCATGTATATATATGTATATGTGTATTAGTGTGTTTATGTATGGATGTATATATATGTATATATGTGTGTGTATATACGCTTGAATGTTCATAATACCAATCTAAATCAGGAAACTATTGTTCCTATCCTAAATAACTTCTCCAATCCAATTCCCTCTATAAATAATACTAGGTCACTTGTTAATAACTCTGTTAATTTCTCTCATCGTAATTGTAATTGCCCTATTAGAACTATATGGCCTCTTAATAACCATTGTCTTGATCAAAACTTAGAGTATGAATGTAAGGTTATAACTGATACTAATTCTTTTACCTATTTCGGTTCCACTTCCACTTCCTTCAAAGCTAGATTTTATAATCACAAATCGTCTTTTAAATACCAACTTAAATGAACTAACACGGCACTCTCGGAACTCATATGGTCCTTAAAAGACAAAAATATTAACTATAACATATCTTGGAGGAAGGTTTGCTCCGCCTTTCCTAACCCGAATTCTTCCCTATCCAGAACATGTACTCTCTGCCTAGCCGAGAAATTTACCATTATATCTAATTTCAATTCTATAATAAATAGACGCACAGATTTATTTTCGCTCTGCTTGCATAAATCCCATAGAACATTCCATAAAGTATACAGCTAATATCTCAATACCTTATTAGTTTAAAATCCTCTTTTCTCAAAGGCTTATATATCTTTTACAAATATACCCATTTTTCTACCTTATTTCAGTATTATATATTATATAATACAATTTACTAATTCTATGTCGTTATAATCCCCTATCTTTCTTCTTTATCATTTTCCTTTCTTCCTTTTTTCTTTTTTAATTTCTAATCTCTAATCTGTACTTTTTCTTCCCAATTACTTCTGAATTCATATTATTACTCACTACAGCATTATCCATTTTTCCATCTTTTCTCATATTATTGGCCATTAAAACTATATTTTTTTAAATACATTATAATATTACCATTAGAAGATTTTCGTAAACATATATACTTTTTGACGTTAGATATTTTTTTTTCTTCCTTAAATTTTTCTTCTTTCTTCTCTCCTTCCATGCTCGTTTCAAACCTACTATTTACTTTTACTTTTACATATTACAATACATAAAAACAAACTTAAACCCTAACTAATTCCTTTTTTAATATATTATAATATTACCATTAGAAAATTTTCGTAAACATATATACTTTTTGACGTTAGATATTTTCTTCCTTAAACTTTCTTTTTTCTTCTCTCCTTCCGTGCTCATTTTAAACCTACTATTTACGTACATATTACAATACATAAAAACAAACTTAAACCCTAACTAATTCCTCTAAGTACATAACTCATTTATTCTTCTCTTTTTTTCACATTATATCCTTAATATCATTAATATTTTTATTTTAATAATACATATTAATAAATTCTTTTTTTCGCACATATTATTAAACCCTTCAATATACAAACCTTAATTTAATACTATTCTTAATTCCTTTTTCTTCATGCATAAACCTCATTAACTTTTAATTTCAAAGTCTTTTAAATTATTTATTATCGTCCAACGGTTTTTTAATTTCTCTCTGTGAGACAATGATTTCTCAGTTGTAAAGGTTATTTCTCTCTCTCTATCACCCATTTCTCCTCCTCTCTCATCCTTCCTTCTTATACTCCTCCCCTACCATCCTTTACTCTTATTTCTTCCTCTTCCTTACCTTTTCCTACCCCCCTCATTTTTTCCACAATCTCATATATCCATCTTAGTTTATTTTTCATATGTTGATTTAAAACTTCACTGTTCACAAGGGTTTTTTAAGCTTCATATCATGTCTCCCTATTTTATCTTATGAGAACGCAAATATCATCCCATGAAGATATTTGTTTTTGAAATGCGCATAATAAAATATTTGGAACTCTTTTAACTATCTTTTGATCTTATATTATATATATATATATATATATATATATATATATATATATATATATATATATATATATATATATATATATATATATATATATATATATATATATATATATATATATATATATATACACATAAGTGACTGAGTGAAGACGGGATAATCAAAGCTAGTGGAAGACTTATGAACATAGATACGTTTAGCCGGAGGATTGACCCTGTGATCAACAACATCGTCGTTATCATCATTATTAACATGAACAACAACATCAACCACAAATACAACAACAAGAACAAAGATACAAAGCTCCCCACTGTTTCTGTATTTAAATTAGTGAAAATCTGCCTCGTGCAGAGTTTGTTAAAAAGAACGTTTCAGTAAAATCAAGCACCGGATTGGAGATCCAACTGTGATTCCATGTATATATATATATATATATATATATATATATATATATATATATGTGTGTGTGTGTGTGTGTGTGTTTGTTTGTCTGAGCACATGTGTGTGAGTAGGTTACAGTGACATATAGAAGCACACGTTCACACTAGCATACTCATTGGAGCACGTATGCACACGCATACACCTGGAGATCGAGTTAAAGTATTTAATTAGAAATACGCCCATACTAATGAGAAATGTTTAATTACAAGTTGGTTTGAAGCAGCGTCTTTGAAATGATGTATATAGAAATTTCATAACATATATGGACAAATGACTGTATGTGTGTATATATATATATATATATATATATATATATATATATATATGTGTGTGTGTGTGTGTGTGTGTGTGTGTGTGTGTGTGTGTGTGTGTGTGTGTGTGTGTGTGTGTGTGTGTGTGTGTGTGTGTGTGTGTGTGTGTGTGTGAGAGAGTGTGTGTGTGTGTATTATAAGTGGTATGCAGCACGTAATGGCACTGATTGTGCATTTGTTTGTTGATGATGGCGGCTTGGTGGTTGCGGTGATTACAGGGGGTCGGGGCAATTCTTGTGTTGTTTTAGCTGTTGTGTCAGTTGTAGTGAGCTTGCTGGTGGTGGCTGTGGTAGTTGTGGCTGTTATTATTGCTTAGCCCCAGGCCAACCTTGATCAAGCAAACCTATGACCGAAGACATTCCAGCCTCATGAAGATAATGATAGTCATTCTCCGTATGTGTGTATAAACATTTGTTTGTGTGCATGCATGTTAATGTGTGTATATATGAGGTGTGTGTATTAATGTGTATCTACATATGCATTTGTGTGTTTGCATTTATCTGTGCGTTTTTGTGTATGAGTGTATGAATGTTTATGTCTGTGTGTAAATATTGGTGCTTGTGTGTGTGTCAGTGCCTATATGTGTGTACGTATGTACGTATGTACCTACGTATGTACCTACGTATGTATTAGTAAGTGTATGATGTATTGATCTGTGGTGTGTTCGTATGTATGTATTGGTATGTGTATGATGTATTGATACCTGTGTTTTTATGAATAATCATCTTAATGTGTGTGTTTGTGTGCATGTGCATCTTTAAGTGTATGTCTGGTGTATCTCTGAGTGTGTATATATATACGCTAGGGCGGCGAATTGGCAGAGTTATTAGAACAGCCATGGGCAACATGCGGCCTGCGAAGCTTTCTGAATGGTTCGCCTAAGTCATCTAAGTGAAATCTTTCTGATTTTTTTACCCCAACTTTTCAGTCGAAATTTATCTTTCTATCATTTTTACGATCGAGGAAAACAACGTTTGCGAATTCTGAAGGAACAAATCAAAACAACCTGACTTACCTTTTTTTTAAAATGTGGGTACGAATATAAAATAGCACTTGCGGCCCGCCTCTTGAAAAATCTTGCACATGCCCGCATTAGAACGTCGAAGAGAATGTTTTGCAGTATTTGTTTTGGATCTCTGCCTTCTGAGTTTAAATTCCGCCGAAGCCAACTTTGCCTTTCATCCATTCAAAGTCGGTAAAATGAAATACCAGTCTAGTACTGGGGTTCGATTCTTCTTTTATATCTCTTTCTCACGTCCATTCTCTCACTCTCTCTCTATTCTTCTCTGGAAGAAATCTGTTGTATTCAGACTTGTAGAGTAAATGGATTCAGCTAGACTTAAACATGTCACTATGGTATCACTACCACTCCACTAGGAGTTACGGAACAAAGAGAAATATATGTGCGCTAGTATGTGTGAATTAGTGAGCGTATATGTCTGTATGTATTTGTGAGTTTATGTCTGTATATAGTGGTTTGTGAGTATATGTGTATGTTTATGTGATTGTGTGTGTGTATTTATATATATATATATATATATATATACACACACACATATATATGTGTGTTTGTGTATGTATATGTACACACACACACACATATATATGTATATATATATATATAATATTTAAGTATCGAGAGAGAGAAGAAGAGATAGGCGATACATGTAGTTATTTGCCAATAGCATATGCAAAAGGTGCTCAATACTTGTGCTGCAGTGTTAAATATTAGAAGTGTTAATATCTAGTGGGTGAGAATGTAAGCAGAGCGGTTACACGTGGAGAAGTATATAAAGGAGAACAAACCGTTAAAACATGTTTATTTAAAATAGCACCTACGTACGTTTCGCCCGAATGGTCTTCTCAGGGGCATAAAAAACTAAGAAGCGTTCCTTACATGACCCATAATGGGTTTTAGAGATAAGTTCACATCACAGTCCATTCTTCGTAAAAAACGTATTGATTTTGCAGTAGGTCAAGGGAGATAACTTTAGCCGGTGTTAGAGCAGTGTTCCCCATGTTACTTTTATCCGTTATTACTTTGTGGTTACTGTTATACCATTGTCAATTCACGCAGGGTTAGGGCTGCAAAGTTAGTTTCCCGATGTTTGTTTGCTGCGCCTGCCCGCCAGGGTCGATTCATGCCGGGTCTGGGATGCATGGTTAGTTTCCAGATGATTTTTGCAGCGCCTGGTCGCCGGGGTGTTAAGGTTCGGTGCAGGGTGACCCGGTTTACGGTTCTCACGCCTCATTCTTATTCCATCTGGAATAAGAGATATTTAAGCGGTGCGTACAGCTTATCGTCGTTTCTGCTCTGCTGTTGATGAGCTCGTGGGGTGCCGTTAAGATATGGTAAAGCTCCATGAGACAAAGTTCGCAATTCCTCTTGAAATTGTACGGTGCTGCTCTGCCGACAATTTCCCAGTGCGTGGAGAAGCTGATGTTTGAGTCTTTTAATGCTGTGATGTAATTTGCGAGCAAAGTGGAGTGTCTTAGTTTCTTGTTTGCGAAAGAGTGAGATGTGTTTGAAATCTATTTTTGAACGGGCCAGAGGTAGCCCCTATATAATGTTTAACGCTATTATGGCTAGTTACGGTGCACCTATAAATAACCCTATCAGTCAGGCAGTTTCCCCCAAGGGGGCAGCGTCCCCTGTCACGGCAGTTGCAATTTCGGTCGTAGTCCCTTCTAGTTCCCAAGGTAAGGCTATTATTATTGCTATCTATGTTGTTACCTACGCCCCTACACCTGTCGTTGGTACCATTATAACCCACTGTGTGCAGAGTAGTACCATTATCATTCCGGACGCCGCAACGTCTTCTGTTGTCGTTGAGTGATCCGCACGGGTCACATGCATATTCCCCAGTCGTGTCGCGGTTATGTTGGTTGCGTCTGTAGTGGCTGTTGCCAGCACTATTGGGTGCTGCTAGGGAGTCGTTAAGGCGGATGTAGTTGTTGTCAGATGTAGGTGTATCGGTGCTAAGGTGCTGTGTTTTGGTGATCTTACCGTGATTAGTTGTTCCTATGATGTCTGCTAGGTTAGGAGTAGTAGAAAGGATATTTTTATATTGTTCCTATTAAGGATTTTCCTATACTTATGGTTGGGTGGAAAGTTCTTCTCTAAGGCTTCGAAGAATATCCGAGGTAAGTCAGAGGCTACACTCCGAGAGTAGGGAGGATGGAACCATAGGACGTTGCGGTGGCGATTCCGTGTTTTTGTATGTTTGCTAAGGGTTGTGCTATCAGGGTGACCATCTTATGCATGTTGTGCTGCAGCCAGTTACGTGTTCCTTTCGCTTTATCCTCGGGTGCACTCGGCTTCCTTCTGCTACGTTTATGTATAGGAAGACACTGGTTGGAAGGCGTTGGTAGTAGGCCGTCGCCTTTGTTGATCTTATAGTAGGGGAATAAGTCAAGTAGGCTACAGTTGTCACTGTCACCGGGATCGTGACCCTTATTGTGTAGTAAGCTACCAATACTATCGCTTGTGTAATTGATATTGCGGCCGTGTACCTTAGTGCGATTCTCTATACTATTATTTCTGACTCTTTCAAAGCCGCCGCGTGTTCGGTTATAGGTATGGTTTACTATAACATTAGTCTTATGAGAGGGGCGGTTTCTGGAGCTAGCATTAGGGATGTAGGAGATTCTTCGGTTAAAACCGGCACTTAGCAAGGCCTTATTGTAGTAATCCGCCGCTTGGTTGAAGATATCTTCATTGGCGGAGAGCCTCGAGATCCTATGTGAGATGCTATAAACTATGGAGTTGAGAGTCTGCTTAGGGTGGTTAGAGGCATAATTAATATAAGATAGGCTCTCTCCAGGCTTATGGTATGGCTTGTATAGGCCCGTACTCAACTCCCGGGTCACGCCCATTATGGGTCATGTAAGGAACGCTTTTTAGTTTTTTATGCCCTTGAGAAGCCCATTCGGGTGAAACGTACGTAGGTGCTATTTTAAATAAACATGTTTCTTCTCCTTTATATATTTCTCCACGTATATATATATATATATATATATATATTCATATCCCGCCCGTCCCTTCAATCTTTCTAATTGCTTATTCTTTCTTCTGATGAAGGACTAGCGTCCGAAACGTTAAGAGCCTCTTCCTGCTATTTCAAGCGTTAACCTAATATATTACTTCCTGTACCGATTGTGTTATTATTTCTGTTTACCTTTTACATACATGTATATATATATATATATATATATATATATATATATATATATATATATATATATATATATATATATATATATATATGTGTGTGTGTGTGTGTGTGTGTGTGTGTGTGTGTGTGTGTGTGTGTGTGTGTGTGTGTGTGTGTTCCGCTACATGAAAAACACTTGGCTGGGAACCAGCATCACGGGGATGATGATGTCATATCTGCTGTTGATGACTTTTTGACCAACAGGATGAAAGCTTTTTCAACAATGGGATCCAAGAACTGCAACACCAATGGGAGAAGTGTTTGGACCCCAAGGGAGGCTATGTTGAAAAATAAACCTCGTTTGGTCACATTCCATGAGAGTAGCTTGGTCAGCCCATGAACTTTTCAGCTGCCACTCGTACATATGTGTTCGTGCGTTTGAGTCTGTGTGTACATGCCATGTCTATTAAAGACGATGTGCTTTACCTGAAGTTCGTCTATTTTCATCTTTGAGAGAGTTAGAGAGAGTGTGAGAAAGAGTG
>OZ024741.1:316994946-316999946 GCA_964016885.1 Eledone cirrhosa | reverse complement strand
TATGTAGTGAAAATATATATATATGTATGTGTGTGTGTGTGTGTGTATATATGTGTATATAGTGAATATCATTTCACACCTTTTATTGTTAAGATTGTTGATGTTCTATTAAGAGAACCGATTTTACTGAAAAAATCGAATAATGTACACCATTTTACCAGGGGGGGGGAAAAATACTGGTCCACCCACACACGCACACACACACACACACACATATATACACAGACACATACACACGCGTACATCAACATACAAAGAGACTTATACACACACACACACACACACACACGCACTTCTCCGTATAAGACAAAAGCTGAAAAATATCTTTTGACCTTCGAATGACTCTGCTGTGTGTATGTACGCACACACACACACACACACACACACACACTTATCTTAATAGCCATTTGACACACATCGCTGGTGGCTATTGTCGCAGCATCGAACACCTTACTACTACTACTACACACACACACACACACACACACACACACACACACACACACACACACACACACACACACATTTGTTGTGAAAGAGTCATTTCTCAATCTTGGCGCAAAACCAATTTTTTATCCACATGACCTCTACCGACCAATCAAAATTGTTTTGACCATAATCTTTGCTGGAGCCACTTTTCTAACATTTTAACATAAAAACAGTCTTGGCGCAAAATCAACTTTTTACATTCACATGACCTCTACCGACCAATCAAAATTGTTTTGACCACAAGCATTTTTACAACACAAAAATAACGCTGGAGCCATTTTTTTAACATAAAAACAGGTAGAATTCCCAAAACTAATCAGATCAGAGCAAACAGCACGGACACTCTATCTCAAAATTATTTTTGAAAAGCATTTAGAAATGCGCAACCGGTAAAAACTTAAAAACTTAAAACCACAACTGAATACTAACCCATACAATCACTAATACTCTTTTATTCCTAATTAAACCATTTTTCAACTGTGAACAATTTGTCAGCATTTTCTATTCCGTTTACCAATATATAATAACTTGTGTGTTACACCTCTATTCTTTTAACTATATATATATATATATATATATATATAAATATCTAAGGCGGGTAAAATTCCCGAGATCCATGGACGAGTTCTCTCCAGCGGTCTCTGTCCCTCATTATCGCTGCCATGTCCTGCGTCTCCAACAGACCAGTGTCTGTCCTTAGGGCATCAACATACGTTAACCTTGGTCTTCTTCTTCTAGTGTGTCCATGTAGCGGCTCCCAAAGGAGCACTGAGTGCAATGTCAACTCTGGATGTCGGTGAGCATGTCCAGCTAACCTCAGTCTCCTCTGTGTCACTTTTGAGCTGACTTTTGGGATGCTCCCATACAGCTCTGAGTTTTTCATACTCAGTGTATACTGATTAATGTTCAGAGCCATCCTCAGCATTCTCGTGTAGCACCCATCCACCATCTGAGTGAGTTTCTTGGTCAGTGTCCAAGTCTCAGACCCATACAGCAGCACAGACTCCACTACAGAAATGAAGAGGCGGACTTTGAGGTCTCTACGAAGGTCCGACTTCCACACCGATCTCAAGCTGTGGCACGCCGCCCAGGCCTTGCGCTTCCTCTCAACCACATGAACTTCCGTATTCCCAATCTTTGCTCCTAAATACAGGAAGTCCTCAACCAATTCCAGCGGCTTCCCGCCTACATTAGTGATCCCCTCTGGCTTCTCAACATTCTCTACCAGATATTTTGTTTTAGTCTCATTCATTCTCAGCCCACACTCATCGACACAATCTCAACCTCCCGCATCAAATCCTCTGCCTCCTTCACTGTCTTTGTCACCAAAACTATGTCGTCGGCAAATTCAGCATCCGATACCTTTTTCGCCCTAACTCTCCTGCTCTGAGCCGGTGCTACAGTAAAGCCAGAGTCCTGGTGTTTCTCCAGTGCAAGGCGCATACAATAGTCCACTACGATGATAAAAAGGTAGGGAGCCAATGTATCTCCCTGGAGCACTCCAGCCAGTATCTCAAAGAACTCTGTCATCCCATCAGGTGTAATGACTTGGGTGTTGGTGTTGGTGTAGAGCAGTGATATCAGGTCCACTATCTTCTTGGGGATTCCATAAGCCTGTAAGATCTTCATCAGGCAGTAACGGTCCACAGAATCAAAGGCCTTCCTAAAGTCAATGAAAACCATGACCGCAGGAAGGCACTTTGCTCTAGCTCCCTCTAATATCCTCCTCAGCATCAGGATGTGACTGGTGGTTGATCTACCCTCTCTGAAGCCGTTCTGGTTGTCCCTGAGCTTCTTCTCCATCTTAGGCTGGATCCTGTTAAGAATCATCCTGTTGAGGGTCTTTGCCATTTATATATATATATATATATATATATATATATATATATATATATATATATATATATATATATATATATATATATATGTATATATATATTATATATATATTGTTATACTTGGGAAGGGTCATATTTGTGTAATATTGCCAGAATTAATAACAGAACACACTCACTGTTTGGTTGGTTTTCGCTTTTCGCTTCTGTGTCTTTTATATCGGTAATCTAATTTATTCGGTCCTCAATGTTGCCATTGACTGACCAACGGTCAAAAATAATACAGATACAATATAGACACAAACACATATATAGAGTTTATCAAAGTTCTTTCGTTGCACATCTGCAACATCGTCACTGGTGCTATTGTTTCCTCCCGTTGCATTGTATTTTCTACGCCATCTTTATTTAGTTTATTTATATGTTTATTTATTAGTTTATTTTATTTTGTCTTCTTTACGCATGCGTTTGTGTGTGTGTATAGTGTTTTGTTTGATGTGTGTTCGTGATTGGGTGACTGTGTATTGGTTAATGTATTCTATCTTTACTAGTGTGTGTTTATATGTGTTTGTTGTTATTGTGCTTGTGTATGTATTTATTTATTTATTTATCTATTTATTTATTTATACTTCTCTTAGGTCAGTGTTGTTTGTTTGGGTGTTGTTGTTATTCCATTCATTCTTTCTGTTTAGCCTTGGCCTTCTAAGTTCTATTTCACTGGCCTCTCTGATTTGCCTATCTGCTGGGTCATTTCTATGTTTAGATATTATTCTAATTTCTATGTTGTCTATGTTACCGTCGTGTTGTCTGGCATGTTCGTATAGTACTGAACCGTTTTTTCGTCCTTTTAGTTCCACCCCAGTGTTGGTCTATCCTCTCACCTATGCTACGAGCTGTCTCGCCTATGTATGTTGTTGTCATGTTTCTGCAAGTACCCTCTGTACATCTTATGCTATAGACTACGTTTCTAGTTTTACAGTTTATCTGGGGTTTACCTTACATATGATACATTTCCTATTAGTACAGTGGGTTTTCTTAAAAGGGTAGGTTTTGCTTATCAGGGATTTTATGGTGGTTCCTGGCTTTTCTACCACCTTAATCTTTAAGTGGGTCTTTCTCAGGGCCTTTCTACACTGGTTAGCTAATTTCCTTCCAGGGGTAGCGTCCACAAACATGACGCTCTGGTATCTCTGGTTGTCGTACCATGAGGTGGCTTTCCCTATCTTATGTCTAGCCCTATCTAAGCTATTCCATGATTTGCTCCTGTATAATGGGCAAATTCCTTTCCTGTCCAGTTCTATGAGGGTCTTATACTTCTCCAAAGCTCCTTCGTATACTCTGACTTTGTCTCTTTGGTTGTAGCCAGAGAACTGCATGCGGTTGATGAAGTGTTGGATGTGTCTTTCCATTTCTGTTGGGTCGCACATGCGGGACACATTCTTCATCACTCGTACCAAATCTGCAATCAGAATATTAAACTTAGCACTACTGGACATTGCTGAGTTTTTGAGTATCAGATATTTGGAGGCCATGGGTTTAGCATAGTGTGAGTGGAGAATTTGGGCTCTCTCGTCTTTAGTGTTAATCCAGAGTTCCGTGTCTAATACAGGTAGTCTATTGTTAGGGTGTTTGGAAGGGTAGTCGATAGTTACAGTTATACTCTGGTGTATGGGATTAGCTAGCTGCTGGATGCTTTCCATTGTGCTACGTTCTAAATCAAACTTGTTAGTGCTCTCTAGTGGGGATGTTCTTATAACTATATTGATATCGTCTACGTAACGAGAGTACATGATGAGGTCTATGGAGCTCTCATTAAGGAGATCTTTAAGTCTCCTTTCCCACCATACCATAAAAAGGTTGGCAACATCACCATCTATGCTGACGCCAATGGCTGCTCCCTCATTTTGGGTGTAGATCTTCTCGTTGAACTTGAATATGTGGCCCTTTAGGGTAGTTTTGATACTAGCCCCTATTGCATGTGCGACCATTTTTCTTACCTGATCATTGTTTTGGGGGGTCCGTATAGCTTTGGTCCACCCAATCCACCTTCCCATGGGAGTCCTTTTAGCCATTGAGGTTATGGTGGGGGGTCTACCTCTTATGGGTCTACTGGGGTAGAAACGTCTAAGGTCATGGCTGTCTAGGTAGTCAGTGTCGTAGGTAAGTCTAAGTAGGATGCCCAGTTCGTCTGTGTCGACGTCGCAGAACTCCACCTCACTCTCAATGATCATCTCCACACATTTTTCCACAGCAAAATCAATGTCACGTCGTCGGCGTAGGCCGACGCCGCTCTTCGCAGTCCCGGTTCCAACGGGATGCCCTGCAGTAGCTCCAACTTCCGCAGTAGTGGCTCGAGAGTCAGTACATACAGAAGGGAGGAGAGAGGGCATAGATAGATAGACAGATAGAGAGATAGATAGATGAATTTATTTGTGTATATTGGGAATGGAATAGCTTGCGTTTCTCATGCCCACGTAGCTATTGCAAACAGATTGTATAGTGTAAAATATTAATGAGTTTCATCGACTGTACGCAAATATGCTGGTCAGCTGGCGCGAAAATAAGAAAGTACAGCTCGTCTCATGGCGACGGAAAAACCAATATATTCTACTGTTGAGCTGTTTATTAACTCACGAATTGCCGACAGATATCAACTCTGGTTTACTTTGAGTCTAC
>OZ024741.1:316982446-316989946 GCA_964016885.1 Eledone cirrhosa | reverse complement strand
AGTAGTAATAATATTATTATTATTATTATTATAGTTGCATTTATCTTGCTTTATGTTCATACGAGTTATCACCAAGTCACAACCAGTGACCTCAAGAGACAACAAAGTCCAGTCCACCATGTTCAAGAAAGAACATACATACACATACATGTATCTTTAGGTGTTTAGACTTGTGATTTACTTATATTGACAGAATCTTCCTAGTATATGGGCAGTTCCCATTAGTACTATCTTTTGTATTTCTCCTATACGCGGGTTTCCTGGGATTTGCGATAAGTAGTCATTAGACCCCTTAGGTATCATTCCCAGAGCGCCTACAACCACTGGTATTGTTTTAGTTCTCAATTTCCACATTTTTCCAATTTCTATCTCCAGGTCCTTATACTTGCTCAATTTTGCAAATGTTTTTATAAATACATTCTTGTCTATTGGAACGGACATATCAATTAGCAGGCATACCCTCTTTTTAAAGTCCTTCAATATTATATCAGGTCTATTTGCATCTATTTTTCGGTCTGTTTGGATGCTAAAGTTCCACAAGATTGAGATGTGATCTTTTTCAAGTATGGGAGGTGGTTGATGCTCCCACCAATACTTTTGATGTGGCAGGTCAAAATGCTTACACATTATCCAATGTATGTATTGTGCAGATCTGACATGCCTGTTTAGGTATTCGGTTGGAGCTATCGGAGTGCACATTGAAATTATATTATCAATGGTCTCTGGTTGTTTTTTACATACACGGCATAATGGGTTGCATCCATTTTTTATTATGTTGGCTTGGTCATTTTTTGTTGGCAGACACTGATCTTGTGCTGATATAATCAGTCCTTCAGTCTCCGATTTCAGTCCAGAGGATGCCAACTACTGATGGGTTAAAGTTTTGTCAACATCAGGATTGTTAGCTCGCTCTTGGTATTTTCCATACAGAGGCTTTTCTTGCCATTTCTTAGCCAGTTTCTGTAGCAGTTCTTTCTTTGCAGTTACTTTTACCTGCTTTGCATTTTCTGTTTTCCATTTCAGCAGTAAATGGGTCTTCTGAAATTTGTAGTCCATTACTGTATCTTTGTGCATCTTTTGTAATGGAGTGTGATCTTTTGATGCTTTCGTGTTCAAAACGAGTTTGATCATCCAATCATGTGATTCCCTTAGATATGTAGATAATCCAATTGTTGCAGTTTTCAACGCAATGTCTAACTGGATTAACCCACGTTATTATTATTATTATTATTATTATTTTTATTATTATTGAATGCCATGGTTGAGGGAGGCTCGGCTCTGTAAAGTATAGTAATTTTTAACCGCTATAACAATTGTAAATTGTTTAAAACTTGAACCAAATTGTAGATAAAAACACCCTCCTCCTCGTGAGCGGGGTCTTTCTGCCCGTTATTTGGCCCTTCGGGTTAAATAACCGCTTATTGGGGTTTTGTGCCCAATATTCATTATAAACCGAGAAAAAAAACATAGCTACAAAAAAAAAATGTTCACAAGTCACTCCCACTCATTCCGTCTACTTCTTCCTCAATCGTCACTACATCAGAGAGAAGATTGTCTCTCTCCCTCCCTTCTCTAAATGTGGTGTCACCTCTTTCGCAAGCGACGCCATTAAAGAAAAAGAAAAATATAGTTTCTGGTAGCTTTCACCAAGAGCACGTGTATACCGTGGAATATTTCTCCACGACGACGACAACGACGAAAAATGTGTGCGGTAAATACGGAAAGCCATTTCATTCATCTGACGTCATGAATAATAGCAGCAGCAGCCGTAATAACAGCAGCAGCAACAACAGTGACAAGGAAAACACTAGTAGCAGCCGCAACAACATCAACAGCAGCGTAAACAACAACAGCAGCAGTAGCAACAGCAGCAACAACAGCAGCAGCAGCAACAACAACAACAACCACAGCAACAGCGGCGGCGGCGGGTGTAGTACCAGCAGCAACAACAAAAGTAACAGCAGCTCTGACGACAACAACAATAACAAGAAAGAAAAACCAATCTCGTTTGCCGGTATCGCAAAGAACCTGGAAACCATCCTTATAACAAATGAGGAATTACAGGAAGCAAAGAAGATGGTGACGAAAACCGGACACCGAGCAATCTGCAAGGCAGCCAAAAAATTTTTCGAAAGCCAACAGCACTGTACGGTCATGTACCGTACAGTAAGCACAAAATCCCGTAGGGTTGAAATAGCCACAGAGGCTCAAATACAAAAAGCCTTAGGGTCTGTGTGGCAGCGGAAAACGCATATCACCCGAGGCAAGAAATATGCCACCGTGGACGTGCATTTTGCCACACCCCAGGAGGCAAAGGCTCAATCCTTAGTGACCCTAAAGAGCTGGAAATGGTGTTGGTGCCCTCCTACTGCGGGCAAAAAATTGTGAGGGTCAAACTGACCCACGTCCCCCCCTCCCCGGGATGGCCCCTTCTTGGCTGGCCGCGTCTGCCCTCGTCGGAATCGAGGACAAAACAACTGTACTGCAAGTACAGGAAAAAGTACGAGAAGATTGGGTCGGCACCTCCATTGAGATGTTAATTCAAACCAACCAGGAGTGCATCGAAGCTATCCCGGATGTAATAGACTTCGATAACGGCACTCAACTTCCCATAAGTGTTGAGGGCAAACGCCCGAAATGCTTTCGCTGTGGGTCGAAGACTCACCTCAGGGCCGTTTGCAATGAGAAGACCCCGAGAAAGGAGAAAACCCCCTTCTTTCCGAAACCGGCTCCACTGCTACCAGCAACAGGACAGGCGGCAAGCAGGAAGGATAGGTCCGTGGCACTCATACCCACGCCACGGAAATCAAGAACAGCAGCAGCAGTGGAAGTATTAACAACAACAACAGCAATACCAACTGCACCTGCAACAGAGACTCCACTGCAAACATCACCAACAACAAGAAGTGAAAGAGTGGAGCTGGTACCCCTACCCGACCTCACAGAATCGGACATGGAGTGTGAGGTGGGAGAAGGATGGCAAAAGGTCGCAAGAAGGCACAAACGCAGAAGCAGCGCATCGTCGCCTTCGAAAAGGGATGGAAGAAATGAAAAAAGGGTAAAGGCTACTGCAAAGAGACTTACAGAAGCAATACCACCAACACCATCACCACCCACACTACCACCACCATCACCAACGGCGACAACCACAGCGCCAACAACAACACCTTCAACACCACCACCACAAGCACCAACATCGCAAACACAACAACAAAACACACACACCCAGCAACAACGACAAGAAAATAGCAGAACCACACCTCACCCCCAGAAAAAGAAATGCACAGCAATAAGTACACACAACAAGAAACTAATGACTTACATAATTGAACACACAGACATTTCACAGCACGACTACATAATACCAGCACCAATCAAAACACCAACGAACATAAGACTGGTAAGAATAGCACAGAAACAATACACAAACATTAAAATGAACTTCCCCAACGCAGTTGGTGATTTCGGAGACATAGGAGGGACACTCAACCGGAGAGTATATTCGGATATACTCACAGAAGAGCCGACGACCAGCCGAAGGGACGATTCACCAGAACGGTCCCTTCACCAGACGATCAAGTGAAAAGGGATGGAGAAACCATCCTTCCTCTACGAGAAGTAAGGTAAGTGGTCTTTCCCATCTTTTCCACTCCATTTCAACATGACCTCACTAAGAATAGGCAGCATAAATGCGCGTGGCTTGGGGTCGTCATGGAAGCAGGGCCACCTGCTCAACGACCTCAGGTCACTAAACATAGATGTAGTGGCCATCAGCGAGACCAGAATCTCCGAAGCACGGGCCTTCGCACCGATCTTCGGCGGCTACGATGTGTACGCATCTCCCAGCCGTCCTGGGTCGGCGGGGCAGTTGCTGTGCTTTTTCGGAGAGGTTTGGATCTCGCCATACGGGCCATCTTCCTGGACCCAGAAGGTAAGTTGGTGTTGCTGGACGTGACCAGCGGAGATGGGCAAGCTTTCAGGCTAGTGGCCGTCTATGCCCCGACAGGAGCAGGGCGGCCTGATTTCTTCCGGCGTCTGGAGACCTTTCTAGGAACATCCCGCTCTTTAGTGTTAGTGGGCGATTGGAACGGGATCTTAGATGCACGCTGGGACTGTGTGGGATTAGCGGATAGGGGAGGAGGGTGCAAGAGCCTCACCAACCTGCTCAGGCGTTTTGAACTGTCTGACAGGTACCGATTGGATTACCCGAATGTACCAATGTGGACTTGGACAAACCGCATCGGGTCATCCAGATCATATCTAGATAGAGTATTTTGTAGGAAAATAGATAGGTCTAGCATAGGCTGTCCACAATTCAAGATTGTCAGCTACACGGACCACAAATTCGTGATCTGTGTGCTTGACTTAGATAGGCTTCATAGACGAGGACCCGGCTACTGGAAGCTAAACGCGTCCTTACCAGCGCGCAAGGCCTACAGAGACCGGATTAGCCAACTAGTTAAGCGAACGTTGACAGGCGCCATCGTCAACAACACGTGGTGGTTTGCTCTGAAAAGAGCGATTAGAATAGAGACAATTAGGTTTAGTAAGGCTTTAGCTATAGAGAAAAATAGAGCAGAGGGAGAACTAGTTAGAAAATTAGACGAGGCGCTTAGCAAAGGCATCGCGACCGAGGTACTTGCGGCGAAATTGGCCCTTGACCAATTCTTCAATGCAAAGCACGAAGGCTGCGTTGTCAGAGGTAGGGTGCGTGCTCTCAGACACGAGGGGACGAAAAAAGCCGTTCAATGGGCCCGAGTGGCGGAGGCGCGTCGTGGCAACAAAGCCACGATCCGGTCTTTGGTGGACCACGACGGGCGCATACTACTCGATGCCGGGTAAATGTGTGAAGCTTTTCAGCGACACTTCGCTCAGCTGCTCGGGGGTAGCGGCGGGCCGGATCGAGGGATGGACTTTAGTGTCTACCTCGACGGACTGCCGCGGCTCTCGGCCACTGAGGCGGAGTGTTGAGAAAAGCCGAGAACAGCTGCTGGAGTACAGGAGGAAATAACTGGCTGCATAAGGGGTAAATAGCCTGGTTTGGATTTTCTGCCCTATGAACTTTACGTACAGATGCCAGACTTGTTCGGAGGCCTCTTGGCGGACGTCTACTGTAACTGGCAACAGAACGGGAGAATTCCCAGCTATGTGAGCCGAGGAGCGGTGGCGCTGCTGAGAAAGGATGCGAACAAGGGGGATAACATAGATAATTTCAGGCTCAAAACTCTGCTAAACGCAGAGTTAAAGATTTTGGCCAAGGAGCTAGCAAAGAGGTTGGCGCTTGTCATTGGTGGTATGGTTGGAGAGGCGCAGACATACGCCATTCCCGACAGATCCATCCACGACAACCTCCACCTCATGCGATACATCGTAGAGAGGGTAGCTAGGGAACCTGGCACGGGTGCGTCCTTGATCAATTTAGATCAGTCGAAAGCTTTCGACCATCGTTACCTAGCGGCAGTCCTGAGGGCGGCTGGCTTTGGGCCCGTCTTCAGAGGCTGGATCGCTGCCATGCACAGCGAAATCTGCTCTGTGATGAGAGTGAACGGTCACCTTTCGGAACCGTTCAACATCATGCGCTCGGTCCGCCAAGGATGTCCCCTCTCGTCCCTCTTGTACGTATTGACTCTCGAGCCATTACTGTACAAACTGGAGACGTTGAGGGGCGTCCCGCGTGAACTAGGATGCAGAAGATCCGTGTCAGCATATGCGGACGGTGTCACCGTAGTGGTGTCGAACGCCAAACACATCGAGGCGATCTGCACTACACTAAGAGAATACGAAGCGGTGACAGGAGCAATGATCAACCAGGAAAAGTCAGTGGGCCTGCAGCTCGACACCTGAAGAGGCAGGTCCATGCCGTCCAACAGCGTCGTCGGACGCTGGACGGACGGACCGGTTAAATGCTAGGGGTCTGGTTCGGTCAGGACCTCCAGACGGACAAAAACTGGGACGAGGTGACGAGCAGGGTGGCTTCTCTCACCCAGAAATGGGCGGAGAGGAAGCTATCCCCGAAAGGTCGAGCGGAGGTGGCTAAAGCGTACATCGCGTCTGTCATCTGCTACCGCCTGACCGTCGTACCTTGTCCTAAGCCCCGCCTGACTGCGCTGGAGCGTTTGCTCTTTCGCTTTTTGTGGAAGGGACGCGCTCCGATGGTCAGGAGGTCCATCTGTTGTCAACACCCGCTACGTGGAGGGCTAGGCATGCCGTGGCTGATGATGCGCAGACACGCGCTCAGGCTACGATATCTCCACCTCTTCCTCGACGGTGATCAGGTATGGTCGCCGTTTGCTAGACACCTCTTTCCCCAGCTCGTTTCCTTGACGGAGCTGCAGTCCTGGGTCAAGCGAAGACCGAGAGGGATCGCCTGGAGACTGTAATGTCTTCAGGCGCTCACAGCCCTCGACCAATCGGGTAATATGATCGGTGGAAACTCCACCTCGGCGTTCTATAGAGGATTAGTGGAGAGGAAGAGCGACGACGCACTTGGGGAAACTCTAGGCGTCGACGAAAATCAACTAGCCAATCTCTTCGGAAGAACTTTCGGGCCGGGGCCTATGGACAACTTCCAGAAATCTCTCGCCTGGCAGTGCTACCAAGGAGCCTTGCCATACGGGATAAACTCTACAGGCCTGGGGGTGCCGTCAGCCGGGCATGTCCGAGATGCGCGCAGGGCGACGAAATCGTCCTGCACGCACTCGTCCAGTGTCCGAAAATTGCTGACTTGTGGGTTTATGTCGAACACCTGCTGTCGCGTGTAGGACGGATCCGTGAGGATTGCCCCGCCCTCTTCCTTTAGCCGGGAAGGGCAGGCAGTTTTTATCTGTCTGGTGGCCACGGCGAAAGAGATAGTATGATGGACACGTTTGAAAGGGCTGAAGACGAGTACTTAGCTCTTCGGTGATGCCCTGATTGACTTTTTCAAATTTCATTTGAAAAGGAAAATCAGAGTAGAGAGGGAAGTGCTCTCTTCCCAGCATTTTGTTGAAAGATGGGTGAGAGAAGCAAGAATGGCCCGAGTGAATGGGCCTACTCTGAGTATGTATCTGTAAATTAAAGGTGGAAAACTGGGAGAGGGCACTTGCCTTGGTGGTCAGGGTCACTGTGGCCTTTTACTGGGCTTTCTCCACAAATGTCCCTCCGAAGTCTCCCCCCTATTGGAGAATTTTTCATTGTTATTTTTTTGTTACATCCTCTCTTTTTTTTTTTTACACGCAGAAATGCCCATTTGTACCGTCCTGTATTGTCCTGCACTGTCCTTAATGTCTACTTTATGTAAACCCTTGTGGTTAATAAAGAAATCATTATTATTATTATTATTATTATTATTATTATTATTATTATTATTATTGTTAGTAGTAGTAGTAGTAGTAGTAGTAGTAGTAGTACTAGTAGTAGTAGTAGTAGTAGTTCAAAGAAACAGAAAGTGGAAAATTGCCCAGTTGACACAGACACAAACACAAGACGTTTTGTTGTTTATTTATAGTTTTGTAGTTTGAT
>OZ024741.1:316952446-316977446 GCA_964016885.1 Eledone cirrhosa | reverse complement strand
TTTCTGCCTTTGTCACTCTAAATATAAATTATAGCCTTAAAGAATCAGCTTTTAATGAATTCCCTTTTCTTTCAACCAGTGACCTCCACCCATCCCACTCCCCACCCTCTCCTATCACCTGAAAAGATATAAATACCACAACATTTATTTTGGACAGCCAGATTCCTGATGATTTCTAAAGTATGAAGCAGTTCTAGTGCTGTAGAATCTCATCTATATTAAAACTTTTATACTCTGCTATGTATTGAGTATCTTACTTACTGTGGTTACCTCCGATTCAACCCGGAATAACTTACCTATATATATATATATATATATATATATATATATATATATATATATATATATATATCTCAGATGTGAGAAAAACCACAGACCCTCCATCTCAACTCACCTTTTGAAAAGCAGAAGAACTGCGAAACCGGTAAAGGAACCAAATAAATATATATATTTAAAAAAAAAATAAGACTCCAGTTGCATTTTCGATTTCATCTCTTTTTCTTTATATATATATATATATATATATATATATTTATTAAAATAACATGTTAAAGTTTAAGCAAAGAATCGCTGCTTTCACCCTTGTAATTGTTTTCACTGCACCAAATAATGACGTATTATCTTCGTTTTTTTCTGTTTTTTGCCAGGGAACGTTTCCACAAACCAAATTGTCGTCTTCCTGTCTTACTTCAGTTGCAATGTTTTTTGAAATATTTATTTCTGCGTTCACAGATTGACTTTTTTAGTTTCAGAAGATCCCGTTAAGGGTGAAAGCAGCGATTCTTTGCTTAAACATTAATCTGTTATTTTAATAAATATTTGCTCTATGGTTCTTATATATTTGATATATATTTATCCTTATCGAGCCCTCTTTGGATTTTAGTCTTCAAATTTATTATTATTACTATATATATATATATATATATATATATATATATATATATATACAGTTATTACCACCAAAGAGGTCCGACGAGCCATTGATTACAGAGTCGAGCTAGATCGATATAGATCGAATTTTGAGCTGATCGGTGGCGAAACGCGCGTCACCAGCCAATAAACGTAATGAAGGAGTAACCACTCATCTTTAGAAGGCGGTAGATTGGCAGTATCGGTAGAGGGTCGGACGCCATGCTTTGACGCATGGAGTTACGGCCCTTGCCATTCTGATTTCAAATCCCAAAGAGGTTAACTTTGCCGTTCATCCTTACGGGGTCGATAAAATAAAGTACCAGTAATGCACTGGGTAATTGGTGGCCTTGTGCCAATAGTAGAAACAATTATATTTATATATATATAGAGCATATATATATATATATATAGAGAGAGAGAAAACCAATTTGAAACTAGTTAGACCCAACAGAGATACTTGGGGTAGTAGAGTAAAGCTATATATATATATATATATATATATATATATATATATGTATACAAACATACACACACAACATACACACACAAACATACACACACACACACTGTAAACAAGACAATGCATTCAATACAGACGTTTTTTCTTCTGCCGTAACCTTGGCGATGCTGGGTACCTCAGCTAGTATATATATATATATATATATATATAGAGAGAGAGAGAGAGAGAGAGAGAGAGAGAGAGAGAGAGAGAGAAATGACTTATACAGGACTAGAACTGTTTCATTCGAGGGAAATCATCAGGAAATCATCATGATTTCCTTCTAATGAAACAGTTCTAGTACTGTAGAAGCCATTTCTATATTAAAAATTTATACTCTGCTATGTATTGTGTACCTTACTTACTGTGGTTATCCCCGATTAAACCCAGGTCACACACACACACACACACACACACACACACACACACACACACACACACACACACACACACACACACACACACAGACACACACGCACGCACACACACACACACACACACACACACACACATATATATCAACAAGTTCAAGTGAGTTGAAAATACTTCAGTATAAAGGCTAAATAGATTTAAAGCTTTATATGATTTTATAGTGCTCAAGCTAGGTAATAAACAGTCTAAAGTTTAATCCAACGGGTAAAATTCCAAATACAACAATGTTATAATTTCTTATGATAACTATATAAACAAAAGTTTAAACAAGGATTATGAATAAAACATTCAATAGATTTACGAACGTTTCGTTAGACTAACAGGAATGAACGGTTCATTCCTGCAAGAATGTTCATCAGAATCGATCAAATTTATTTATAACTGTTTTATGCTTCCATAAATTTTAACATTCTTTAAGTACATTCTAATAATATTTTCATAACTTCACATACGAAGTTATAATAGACTTTATAATTCCCATTAGTATAAATCCTGCTCTATTTTAGTGTATCCTCTCCTTTTGTAATGATATATCATAGTTAGTGAAGTATCTATTGTTACTGAACGTAAATATTTTATAAATTTATAAATTTATAAATTTTAATTACTATTTTAGGCTTCTATAATTTTAACGATTTCTTTACATCTTCGCTTTCTTTTTCTCCCACTGGGACTTTAAAACGTATGAGGTAAATCATTTTTGTGTTTGATTAATTCTGATGGCCTATTCTTGCAGGAATGGACTATTCGTTCCTGTTCGGAAATCTATTAAATGCTTTAGTAATAATCCTTTTCTAAACTTTCGTTTTCTATTGTTTATATATATATATATATATATATATATATATATATATATATATATATATGTGCAATATTTATATACATATACAATATATATACACACATATACCCCACTATAAATACATACAAATATATGTGTATAAATGTGCGTATATATATATATATATATTGTTATACTTTGGGAGGGTCATGTTGCCAATAAGAAACACACGCACGTGTGTTTCTTATTGGCAACATGACCCTCCCAAAGTATAACAATATCGGTTTCAACACACGTTTTCAGATAAACAATCTTGCTAAACAAATTCAGAAACGAAATATATATATATACATATATATACATATATATTTATATACATATATATTTATATACATATATATATATATATACATATATATACATATATATACATATAGATATATATACATATATATATACATACATATACATCTATATATATATACATATATATATATATATATATATATACATATATATATATACATATATATATATACATATATATATATACATATATATATATATATATACATAAATATATATATATATAAACAATTAAATTAAAAATGTACATCCACATATGTATACTGAAATACTAGTATGCATATGAATACACACACGTGTACATATGTAGATGTACCGAGTTTTTCACTGGACACTTTACTGTGAGTGTCCAGCTATTCTGTATGTAAACACACAGACAAACCGGTTTTTAGAGTCATACTGGTTTTCGAGGAAACACCTTTCCTCTATTCTCCAGAAAGCCAGACAAGGAATATTGGACTAGTTTCGATGTTGTTACATCTCATCAGCAATATTTACCTATCTTCCGGCCTTTCTAGAGAATCGTAAAAGCACATATCGTTATATGCTTTTTCCATGAAAATTAGTAGTGGGCAGACTAATTTGCATAGAGCGTGAGTACGTACCGGTTCAGCGGAGACGATAAAAACAAATAACGAAACGAAATTAAATTTCGTTTCGTTTGTAACTCACTTTTGTATGACTGACGCTTAAACAATTAAATTAAAAATGTACATCCACATATGTATACTGAAATACTAGTATGCATATGAATACATACACGTGTACATATGTAGATGTACCGAGTTTTTCACTGGACACTTTACTGTGAGTGTCCAGCTATTCTGTATGTAAACACACAGACAAACCGGTTTTTAGAGTCATACTGGTTTTCGAGGAAACACCTTTCCTCTATTCTCCAGAAAGCCAGACAAGGAATATTGGACTAGTTTCGATGTTGTTACATCTCATCAGCAATATTTACCTATCTTCCGGCCTTTCTAGAGAATCGTAAAAGCACATATCGTTATATGCTTTTTCTATGAAAATTAGTAGTGGGCAGACTAATTTGCATAGAGCGTGAGTACGTACCGGTTCAGCGGAGACGATAAAAACAAATAACGAAACGAAATTAAATTTCGTTTCGTTTGTAACTCACTTTTGTATGACTGACGCTTAAACAATTAAATTAAAAATGTACATCCACATATGTATACTGAAATACTAGTATGCATATGAATACACACACGTGTACATATGTAGATGTACCGAGTTTTTCACTGGACACTTTACTGTGAGTGTCCAGCTATTCTGTATGTAAACACACAGACAAACCGGTTTTTAGAGTCATACTGGTTTTCGAGGAAACACCTTTCCTCTATTCTCCAGAAAGCCAGACAAGGAATATTGGACTAGTTTCGATGTTGTTACATCTCATCAGCAATATTTACCTATCTTCCGGCCTTTCTAGAGAATCGTAAAAGCACATATCGTTATATGCTTTTTCCATGAAAATTAGTAGTGGGCAGACTAATTTGCATAGAGCGTGAGTACGTACCGGTTCAGCGGAGACGATAAAAACAAATAACGAAACGAAATTAAATTTCGTTTCGTTTGTAACTCACTTTTGTATGACTGACGCTTAAACAATTAAATTAAAAATGTACATCCACATATGTATACTGAAATACTAGTATGCATATGAATACACACACGTGTACATATGTAGATGTACCGAGTTTTTCACTGGACACTTTACTGTGAGTGTCCAGCTATTCTGTATGTAAACACACAGACAAACCGGTTTTTAGAGTCATACTGGTTTTCGAGGAAACACCTTTCCTCTATTCTCCAGAAAGCCAGACAAGGAATATTGGACTAGTTTCGATGTTGTTACATCTCATCAGCAATATTTACCTATCTTCCGGCCTTTCTAGAGAATCGTAAAAGCACATATCGTTATATGCTTTTTCCATGAAAATTAGTAGTGGGCAGACTAATTTGCATAGAGCGTGAGTACGTACCGGTTCAGCGGAGACGATAAAAACAAATAACGAAACGAAATTAAATTTCGTTTCGTTTGTAACTCACTTTTGTATGACTGACGCTTAAACAATTAAATTAAAAATGTACATCCACATATGTATACTGAAATACTAGTATGCATATGAATACATACACGTGTACATATGTAGATGTACCGAGTTTTTCACTGGACACTTTACTGTGAGTGTCCAGCTATTCTGTATGTAAACACACAGACAAACCGGTTTTTAGAGTCATACTGGTTTTCGAGGAAACACCTTTCCTCTATTCTCCAGAAAGCCAGACAAGGAATATTGGACTAGTTTCGATGTTGTTACATCTCATCAGCAATATTTACCTATCTTCCGGCCTTTCTAGAGAATCGTAAAAGCACATATCGTTATATGCTTTTTCTATGAAAATTAGTAGTGGGCAGACTACATATGTACACGTGTGTGTATTCATATGCATACTAGTATTTCAGTATACATATGTGGATGTACATTTTTAATTTAATTGTTTAAGCGTCAGTCATACAAAAGTGAGTTACAAACGAAACGAAATTTAATTTCGTTTCGTTATTTGTTTTTATCGTCTCCGCTGAACCGGTACGTACTCACGCTCTATGCAAATTAGTCTGCCCACTACTAATTTTCATGGAAAAAGCATATAACGATATGTGCTTTTACGATTCTCTAGAAAGGCCGGAAGATAGGTAAATATTGCTGATGAGATGTAACAACATCGAAACTAGTCCAATATTCCTTGTCTGGCTTTCTGGAGAATAGAGGAAAGGTGTTTCCTCGAAAACCAGTATGACTCTAAAAACCGGTTTGTCTGTGTGTTTACATACAGAATAGCTGGACACTCACAGTAAAGTGTCCAGTGAAAAACTCGGTACATCTACATATGTACACGTGTGTGTATTCATATGCATACTAGTATTTCAGTATACATATGTGGATGTACATTTTTAATTTAATTGTTTAAGCGTCAGTCATACAAAAGTGAGTTACAAACGAAACGAAATTTAATTTCGTTTCGTTATTTGTTTTTATCGTCTCCGCTGAACCGGTACGTACTCACGCTCTATGCAAATTAGTCTGCCCACTACTAATTTTCATAGAAAAAGCATATAACGATATGTGCTTTTACGATTCTCTAGAAAGGCCGGAAGATAGGTAAATATTGCTGATGAGATGTAACAACATCGAAACTAGTCCAATATTCCTTGTCTGGCTTTCTGGAGAATAGAGGAAAGGTGTTTCCTCGAAAACCAGTATGACTCTAAAAACCGGTTTGTCTGTGTGTTTACATACAGAATAGCTGGACACTCACAGTAAAGTGTCCAGTGAAAAACTCGGTACATCTACATATGTACACGTGTGTGTATTCATATGCATACTAGTATTTCAGTATACATATGTGGATGTACATTTTTAATTTAATTGTTTAAGCGTCAGTCATACAAAAGTGAGTTACAAACGAAACGAAATTTAATTTCGTTTCGTTATTTGTTTTTATCGTCTCCGCTGAACCGGTACGTACTCACGCTCTATGCAAATTAGTCTGCCCACTACTAATTTTCATGGAAAAAGCATATAACGATATGTGCTTTTACGATTCTCTAGAAAGGCCGGAAGATAGGTAAATATTGCTGATGAGATGTAACAACATCGAAACTAGTCCAATATTCCTTGTCTGGCTTTCTGGAGAATAGAGGAAAGGTGTTTCCTCGAAAACCAGTATGACTCTAAAAACCGGTTTGTCTGTGTGTTTACATACAGAATAGCTGGACACTCACAGTAAAGTGTCCAGTGAAAAACTCGGTACATCTACATATGTACACGTGTGTGTATTCATATGCATACTAGTATTTCAGTATACATATGTGGATGTACATTTTTAATTTAATTGTTTAAGCGTCAGTCATACAAAAGTGAGTTACAAACGAAACGAAATTTAATTTCGTTTCGTTATTTGTTTTTATCGTCTCCGCTGAACCGGTACGTACTCACGCTCTATGCAAATTAGTCTGCCCACTACTAATTTTCATAGAAAAAGCATATAACGATATGTGCTTTTACGATTCTCTAGAAAGGCCGGAAGATAGGTAAATATTGCTGATGAGATGTAACAACATCGAAACTAGTCCAATATTCCTTGTCTGGCTTTCTGGAGAATAGAGGAAAGGTGTTTCCTCGAAAACCAGTATGACTCTAAAAACCGGTTTGTCTGTGTGTTTACATACAGAATAGCTGGACACTCACAGTAAAGTGTCCAGTGAAAAACTCGGTACATCTACATATGTACACGTGTGTGTATTCATATGCATACTAGTATTTCAGTATACATATGTGGATGTACATTTTTAATTTAATTGTTTAAGCGTCAGTCATACAAAAGTGAGTTACAAACGAAACGAAATTTAATTTCGTTTCGTTATTTGTTTTTATCGTCTCCGCTGAACCGGTACGTACTCACGCTCTATGCAAATTAGTCTGCCCACTACTAATTTTCATGGAAAAAGCATATAACGATATGTGCTTTTACGATTCTCTAGAAAGGCCGGAAGATAGGTAAATATTGCTGATGAGATGTAACAACATCGAAACTAGTCCAATATTCCTTGTCTGGCTTTCTGGAGAATAGAGGAAAGGTGTTTCCTCGAAAACCAGTATGACTCTAAAAACCGGTTTGTCTGTGTGTTTACATACAGAATAGCTGGACACTCACAGTAAAGTGTCCAGTGAAAAACTCGGTACATCTACATATGTACACGTGTGTGTATTCATATGCATACTAGTATTTCAGTATACATATGTGGATGTACATTTTTAATTTAATTGTTTAAGCGTCAGTCATACAAAAGTGAGTTACAAACGAAACGAAATTTAATTTCGTTTCGTTATTTGTATATATATATATATATATATATATATATATATATATATTACGGGGTCGATAAAATAAAGTACCAGTAACGCAATTCAATCGACTTTCCCCTTCCCTTCAAATTGTTGACCTTGTACCAGAAGTAGAAACAATAATTATAAGGGTGGTCAACTGGTAGAATTTCGAACTAAATCTTTTTTGTATTTATTCCAGCTCTTTACATCGTCAGTTCAAGTCCTACCGTAGTCGATTTTCCCTTTCATCCTCCTAGAGTAAAGTGTATATATATATATATGCTGCTCACCCAGTTTTTGCGAAGGGTCTAGAAAAGGTGACCTAAACATTACCTTATCAATGTTTGAGCTGGCCAGTATGTTGCGGGTGGCGGCTGTTTATTTATGATAGAGAAATGACAGAAATTTAAAATATATAAGAAATCGAGTGAAAATGAAGATAGTTACTTGGAATGAACGGATACTTGTAGACGATGAAGATTCAGTAAATTCAGAGCGCAGGACTGCCATTGTTGCAGGAGAACTTGCACCTTACAATTTATATATTGTAGCATTTGCAGAGATATGACTGAGTGAGGAGGATAATTTGACAGAAGCTGTGGCAGGATATACCTTCTTATGAATAGGTAAACCGAAAGGTGAGAAGAGGGGAAATGGCATGGGATTTGCCATAAAGGCAACTCTTACCAACAAATTTGAGCACCACGAGGGTATCAACTAAAGAATAATGAGTCAGTCATATACATTAGATCTGAATGAATGAATAATATCGCTTAGGACATAATTCAGAGAAGCTTATAAATACAATATATATATGTGTGTGTGTGGACATACATACACATACACACTTTAGTGGTATAGTGATATCGATTACTGTAAAGGATAAGAAATAGTATTGTTTGAGTGTGGGTTTAATTGACACATTATGCAACAGGATGGAAATAAAGGAAATTTCTTAATATATATATATATATATATATATATATATATATATATATATATATATATATATATATATATATATATATATATATATATATATAGAGAGAGAGAGAGAGAGAGAGAGAGAGAGAGAGAGAGAGAGAGATTTCTTTTATATATATATATATATATATATATATATATATTTCGTTTCTGAATTATGAATGGAATAGCAACATCACAACTTACAATTAAGGACAAAATGAAAACACACACACACATAGAACAAACAACCAACCAGTGACATGTAAATAAACAAATAAATAAACAAATATAAACACACACAGACACCCGGATGTAACACATGCGCAAACTAAGCACACAACACACACAAAAACAAGATGGCGTAGGACAGAACAAAGGAGAGGCACAAAATCAAAGAAAAGAATCCCCAGTCATTGAAGAGGTCACAGAATGTGTGACGAAAGAACTTTGACAATATATGAACAACCGTCCGGTTGTAGAACCAACCAACCAACCGGAAATTTATAACTTCTTAAATTTATAAATTTAATTTATAATAAATTGGAGTGAAAGCAATTGGTGCGTGTGTTTCTTATTGGCAACATGACCCTCCCAAAGCATAACAATATATATATATATATATTTAAACTTTCTTGGAAAGAGTTCCTATGATTTTATCACCATATTGATATGTTATCATACTGTTTCCGCCTGCCCACAGCCGGATGTAAATGTGTGTATATATATATATATATATGCACACACACACACACACACACTCACACGCATGCATACACACACACACACACTCACATACACACACTCACACAGACACAGACACACACACATATATATATATAACTGTGTGTTAAGTGTTACTGATTATGAATGGGAAAACCATTCATTATTCAACTTAGTACTCTATGTCTACGAAAATTACGATGTAAATATAATATGGGTTTTTCCGCCAGACAGTTAAACTTTTAACGTTTCGATTACTAACTTAACCGTATGGCAGAAACTCTAATCATATATAAATATACACATACACACACACACACATTTACACACACACAGATACACACACACACACACATATATATATAAATATATATATAGCGATCAACTTAAGAAGCAACGGGGAAGTTTGAAACGTGTGCGTCCCAACGGAAATGGCTGTAATAATAGTCGATCACGATAAATAATAGTTAAGAAAATTAATGTTGACACTGTATAACAACAATCTTGGATGAGAATAATTGTAAAAATAGAGACAGATAGAGTGAGGGGAAAATCGATCTTAGTATTGAACTAGTATTCTATCGATCACAAAAGGATGAAAGTCAAAATTGACATCTGGGAAATTTCATTTATATATAAGGTATCCGTGGTAGCTGAATGTTGGGACCAAAGCATTACAGTTGTCTGGACAAGGAAGGTTGGAATAAAGTGTCTGTATATCAACAAGGTAAACTGACAATAAATAGTAGGTGGTTGTTAGTGGGTGACAGACCTGCCAACCACTAAAAACCCAAACGGGGAGTACCATGTAAAAAAGTAGCCCAAAAGGGGTAGAAATGAGACAAAATGGGAAAGCTATACCCATTTTCACAAGAGAAAACATCTCTCGCTCACCTCCAAAGTGGGTGGCAGATCTCCCAGTCGGTCAGGAAGAGTCGACAGGTCTGGGGAAGGGAGGAGTTTTGGGACAGAGTAGTATGCAACGTCTGTGTTTTCCGTGTATTGGCAGTATCGGTAGAGGGTCGGACGCCATGCTTTGATGCATAGAGTTACGGCCCTTTCCATTCTGAGTTCCAATCCCGCCGATGTTAACTTTGCCTTTGATCCTTACGGGGTCTATAAAATAAAGTACCAGTAATGCACTGGGTAATTGCTGTCCTTGTGCCAAAAGTAGAAACAATTATGTGTATTTTGTGCGGTTACCAATGAAAAGTCATAATATAAAGAAGAAGTTTACGGTGAAGTGGACAAAACCTTGGTAGACAGATATTGATGACTTTCAAGTGGAGAGAAATGATTGGTTGAACCAGAAATAAATTAATAATGGCCTGAGGGAAAATTAGAAAAATTTAGATTGAAATTAAATATTGAAATTGAAAACTATATTTATATGTTTGTTTCTATTTCAGCGTGTGTTTAAAAATGTGTTTGCGAATGTGTGTGTTCCAAATGTGTGGACATAAATGTGTGTTTAAATGTCCGTGTATATATAAGTGTGTGTGGTGGTGGTGGTGTTCATGGGCGGATAGGCGTAAGTAATTGTATGTGGACACACCCACGCACCCCCACCCACACATTTATATATATATATGATACACACACACAAATATATATATATATATATATATATATATATATATATATATTAATTTCAACAATGTCAGTATTCCGTGTGTCATAATTCTCGATTATCATTGGTTCATAGGTTTCAAATGACTCCGCCCACCTCAACGACGCCAAGCTTAAATTAATATGCATAATGCCAATGAGGGAGTGTGAGGGGAGAGTCAGAAACAGAGAGGCAAAGTGAACGCTGTAACTATTACCATGTGTGCGTGTGTATGTACGTGCGCGTCTGTTTATGTGTGTGTGCGTGAGTGCAGCGTTCCACAGAAAGTAAAAGCAATTCGACTTTATCAAACCGTGAACTACAGCGGCGACGGCGTGCAGCCAAGAATGAAGAAAAACGGGCGTGCTGCGATGGTCGAAGACGAACTGGCTGAGCTTCATCTTTTATATTAATTATCTATATCTATATCTACATATAATATAAAAGATTGGAACTTCCATCATCCTTTTGAGAAACCTGGAACAACCACGTCTATGCAATGATACACGTTTCATCTCCTAGAGGTCACTATTCTATGTGGGAGCACCTAGAATTGTTCATATGCACAAACGGTACAACGAAGAAACTGGTATATCTGGAAGATTTTTTTTACTGTTTTTTGTATCGCACAGATACCACGGTCTCGACTCATACTGTAACCAGGCAAACATCCAATACAGTCATTTTCTCTTTTACCTGTCTTCTCTTATCATCTGTTTACCCGGGCGAAGATGGGTACGTGTGTGTATCATATATATATATATATATATATATATATATATATATATATATATGTAAAGTTATATTTAAAATTGTTGGGTTACAACTAGTAAATATTTATAACTGATATAAAAGCACTCGACAAATATTTATCGTTTTCGGTACGCCCGGCCGACTAATTCACTCGATATGCAAATTAAGCTGCTCAGCCGTTAATATGCATAAGGAAAGTATATACTTTCAAACGTTCAATCGACTGACTAGAAAGTATACGATGCTGATGACAGCTAATAAGCTAGAAACTAATTCATCGTTCCTTTGTCAGTGTTGAACAAAATGGCAACGATGGTTGCCGAACACTGTATGGCTTAATTCGAGCTGTTTGTTTACAAACAAACCGAGCAATATAATAAATGTTCAGTAAACCCATACGTACATATATATATGTGTGTGCATGTATGTATATACATACTACTGTACGTCGGTATACATATATGTATGTACGTATACATACTTATGTTTATATATACATATATATATATATATATACGGTAAATATTGATGTAATTCAATTCAAGCACTCAACGTGCTTTTCCCACATAGGAATGACAGAGTATATTTAGAATAAGAAAATGTGAAGTGGTTTCAGATGTTTAAGTACTTTATTGATAAGGCTGTGATACATATTTCATTGACGACATGGCTACACGATTCCGGGTACCCAGTGCTATGACATCATCAGAGAGCTTCTTACATAATAAGGTTACATTACAACGGAACAGGCGAAGGCTTCAAGAACACTCTTTATTCGTTCCCTTGTCGTTTCAATTTGGATTGCCTCGGGAATGTAACCTTATTATGTAAGAAGCTGCCTGATGATGTCATGGCACTGGGTATACGGAATGGTGTGGCCACTGTCATCATTGAAATATGTATCACAGCCTTATCAATAAAGGACTTTAACATCTGAAACTACTTTGCATTTTCTTATTCTGTCTGTCTGTCTGTCTCTCTCTCTCTCTCCCTCTCTCTCTCTCTCTCTCTCTCTCTCTCTCTCTCTCTATATATATATATATATATATATATATATATATATATATATATATATATATATATATATATATATACATATATATATATATATATATATACGTATATATATATATATATATATATACATATATACATATATATATATACATATTTATATATATATATACATATATATATATATATATACATATATATATGTGTGTGTGTGTGTGTGTGTATATATATATATATATATATATATATATATATATATATATATATATATATATATATATACATATATATATATATATATATATATATATATATATATATATATATATATACATATATATATATATATATATACATATATATATATATATATATACATATATATATATATATATATACATATATATATATGTGTGTGTGTGTGTATATATATATATATATATATACATATATATATATATATATACACACACACACACACATATATATATATATATATACATATATATATATATATATATATATATATATATATATATATATATATATATATACATTTCTGTATCTATCGTCGTTGTGTATGGCTAGTGCCTTCGGTCGGTTTTCTTGGTGTCTCACTTTATAACTGTTGTATTTACTCTGGACCCAATGTTTTTAACTTTCGCTTCATTGAGTGCTTTGTGATTGCCTCAAACAAATCTAATAGTACTTGCTATGCAACAGCTAAAACTTCTATTTTTACCTATTATATATATCCAAAAGAGGTGGAGATACAAAGGACAAAGACAGCGGGAAAACGGATAGTACTTTCTCCTCAGTCAATCTCTGGAAATCCTTGTAGATTCAATGGATCAAGATTGATACTTTTCATCTCTGTGTACATTGCCTTTTGGCAAATTACACGAAAAAAAGTAAAAAAGTAAAATGTTATAAAGTAAAGTGCATCAACTGAAAAGGAAGAGAGAGAACGGTGTGAGATGGATTAGCCAAAGGAGAAAAATATAGAAAAGAGAGAAATAGAAAAATAGAAAATATATATCGACCGCAGTTCACGTGCAAACAAAGAATTGTTGGACGCCAGTCGGCTGGATTCTACCTGTAATTGAAAATGGTCAGCCCTGTCACATTTTGTCACGTTGAATCTCCCTGAAAATTACGTTAATCTCCCCGATAAAAAAAAGCACACAATCACGCTATATACAAACACATAGACATAGATACTCATAAACAAACACAATCAAGAACACCCACACAACGGCACAGACACAAACATGCACACATGCATCGCCTCTCAGCAGAGAAGAATACAGTTCCAGACACACAAAACATAACTATTTTACACCCACCTTAATCCACTAACTCTTTCTCCGGCCTATACACATATCATACTGCACTCAAATACAGTTAAATATAAATAATATACGCATAAATACATAAATACACACAAATAAATAACACATATATCTATAAAAATAAACATATCACACATCAGCTAAATACAACAGTATGTATAATGATACACACATAAATACACATGTCCATGTTTAACACGCCACTCTTTAATAAAACACGCTCTCACTAGATTAACCCATATAATTATAAACAGAAAGACACAAACACACATACACACAAACCATACACTCTAACAGTTATAATTACATTTAAAAGTTACAGACGCATGAATGTTTCCTCCTGAATAACAAAAACAAATATTTCGTTACTTTATTACCTCACTTGATGAGATCTCAAATATGAAATAACACCGGCCAACGTAACCTTGCCTGAAAGATAAGTAATACTGGCATATATAGTGTCTCTATAACTTATACTAGAGTAGGCTTTGAAACCTTAGGTAGCAAGCAACTGTGTTGAGAAATTATTTATAATATATTTTGGCTCTGTAAATAACATAGCGTACTCTTTTCCCTTTATTCTACGGAATATGTGACACTTTATACATACACACACACACACACACACACACACACACACACACACACACACACACACACACACACATACATACTTACATACATACATAAATACATGCATACATACATACATACATACATACATATATACATACATGCATACACACATGCATATATATATATATATATATACGATATATTAACAAATGGAAACTATATTTATAAAACCATATTTATTTCATTATACATATTTCAAGGACACCAAGTTAAATTATGGTGTGCTTTCATCAGATAAAATATAAAATATAATATAGAGCTGTTTTATAAATAAATATTCACATACCCTTAAAGATATATATATATATATATATATATATATATATATATATATATATATATATATATATATATATATATATATATATATATATTCATTATATATAGAAATGACTTCTTCAGGTCGACAACTGTTTCATTTGTATGAAATCATTAGGACATTCCTGATGATTTCATACGAATGAAACAGTTCTAGTCCTGTAGAAGTCATTTCTATATATAATAAAGATGCCTTTACTCTGCCAATGCATTAGGTACCTTTTTAACTACGGTTATTTCACCCTTCCACACAACTCGGAAATCTCTCTCTCACTCTCTCTCTCTCTCTCTCTCTCTCTCTCTATATATATATATATATATATATATATATATATATATATATATATATATATGTGTGTGTGTGTGTGTGTGTATATGTATGTATATATATATATATATATATATATATATATATATATATATATATATAAGGGAGGAAAGTGAGAACGTGACAAAGGGGGTTATTGATGTGTACGGAATATAGGAATACAGGAATGGAACAAAATGAAATAAAAACCATTAAAAAAAATGTCTGAAAATAAAAATATCGAATGTATTAAGGATATTTGTGAAATATGGAAAAGCAGAACCAGATCGAGCGCAGAATATAATATGAAAATGAAAGAAACCGAATGGAGAAGAGGAGTGGGCAACGGGGAAGAGGGAGAGGGTGTTGGCGTTGTTAGAGGGTGTGATGAAGAAGAGATGACTGTGGTGGAGAGTAAGGTTTGGTGGAGGGAGACAAGAGAGAATAAAACCGTAAGGAGCGGGTGGGTGTATTGATGGAGGGTCCGATCAGTAGAGGTGGATGGGAGAGAGCAAGTTTTGGTAGAGAGTGGCAAAGAAGAAAGAAAACAAACAAACAAAACAAAACAAAACAAACACAAGAATACAACGAATGAAAGAAAGAAAGGAAAAGAAAAGAAAACAAAAGAATAATGAAAACAAAAAATAATGCATAGCTGAAAATAAGAAATGCAAATGTTGGAAAGGAAAAAAAAAAAATAATAAACGAGATAAAGGATGAGGGATTCAGGAGATGATGATGAGGTGATGAAGGGGGTGGGGTGGGGCTAACGGTGATGTTGGTAGTGGTAGTTAGGAGGACGAAGGGGATGAAGGGAGTGACTGTATTGCTGGGGGTAGCACAGAAAGAGTAAATAATAATGATTATGATGATAATAATAGTAATAATAATAATAATAATAATAATAATAATAATAATAATAATAATAGTAGTAATAATAAGGAAAACTAAAAAAAGCAGCAACAGAGGAAAAAAGAAGATAAATAACGAGGAAGGATAAAAACAAATATATAATGAAATAAATAAATAAATAAATAAATAAATAAAGAAAGAAAGAAAGAAAGCTATAAGAAAATGGAAGAAAAAGTCCAACAGGGTGCAGATTTGATTGTATTGCAATGAACAGCTCGTGTGTTCTTTCATTGAATGGAGAAGAACAACTAAGAAAATAACAGAATATCAAAGGCAAGTATTAACAACAACATACAATAACACACAACAGCAGTAGCAACAACAACAACACTACAGCAGCAGTAAAAATAACAGCAGCAACGACAACAGCAGCAACAGCAACAACAAAAACAATAACAACAACAACAACAACAACACATATCACACAACAGCATACAGCACACAGCACAGAACACACAAAACACAACTAACAACACACAACACACAACACACAACACACAGCACAGAGCACACAACACACAACACACAACACGCAACACACAACACACAACACACAGCACACAACACACAGCACTCAACACACAGCACACAACACACAACACACAACACACAAGACGTAACACACAACACACAACACACAACACAAAGCACACAACACACAGCACTCAACACACAACACACAACACACAACACACAACACGCAACACACAACACACAACACACAACACACAACACACAACACACAGCACACAACACACAGCACACAGCACACAACACACAACACACAACACACAACAGCAGCAACACACAACACACAGCACACAACACACAACACACAACATACAACACACAACACACAGCACTCAACACACAACACACAACACACAACACACAACACACAGAACACAGCACACAACACACAACACACAACACACAACACACAGCACACAACACACAACAGCAGCAACACACGACACACAACACACAACACACAACACACAACACACAACACACAGCACTCAAAACACAGCACTCAACACACAACACACAACACACAACACACAACACACAGCACACATCACACAACACACAACACACAACACACAACACACAACACACAACACACAGCACACAACACACAACAGCAGCAACACACAACACACAACACACAACACACAACACACAACACACAGCACTCAACACACAACACACAACACACAACACACAACACACAGCACACAGCACACAACACACAAAACACAACTAACAACACACAACACACAACACACAACACACAGCACAGAGCACACAACACACAACACACAACACGCAACACACAACACACAACACACAACACGCAACACACAACACACAGCATACAACACACAGCACTCAACACACAACACACAACACACAACACACAACACACAACACGCAACACCAACACACAACACAAAACACACAACACACAACACAAAGCAGACAACACACATCACTCAACACACAACACACAACACACAACACACAGCACTCAACACACAACACACAACACACAACACACACAACACAGCACACAACACACAACACACAACACACAACACACAGCACACAACACACAACAGCAGCAACACACAACACACAAGACACAACACACAGCACTCAAAACACAACACACAACACACAACACAAAGCACACAACACATAACACAGAGCACACAACACAAAACACACAACACACAACACACAACACACAGAACACAGCACACAACACACAACACACAGCACACAACACACAACACACAACACACAACACACAGCACTCAACACACAACACACAACACACAACACACAACACACAGCACACAACACACAACACACAACACACAACACACAACACACAGCACACAACACACAACAGCAGCAACACACAACACACAACACACAACACACAACACACAACACACAGCACTCAACACACAACACACAACACACAACACACAACACACAGCACACAGCACACAACACACAACATACAACACACAACACACAACACACAACACACAGCACACAACACACAACACACAGCACACAACACACAGCACACAACACACAACACACAGCACACAACACACAACACACGGCACACAACACACAACACACAGCACACAACACACAACACACAACACACAGCACACAAAACACAACAACACACAACACACAACAGCAGCAACACACAACATACAACACACAACACACAGCACCCACCACACAACAGACAACACACAACACACAGCACACAGCACGCAACACACAACACACAACACACAACACACAACACACAACACACAGCACACAACACACAACACACAGCACACAACACACAGCACACAACACACAGCACACAACACACAACACACAACACACAGCACACAGCACACAGCACACAACACACAGCACACAACACACAACACACAGCACACAACACACAACACACAACACACAGCACACAAAACACAACAACACACAACAGCGGGCAACACACAACACACAACACAACACACAGAACACACCACATAACACACAACACACAGCACACAACACACAACACACAACACACAACACACAGCACACAACACACAACACACAGCACACAACACACAACACACAGCACAGCACACAGCACACAACTAACAACACACAACACACCACACACAGCACACAACACACAACACACAACACACAACACACAGCACACAACACACAACACACAACACACAGCACACAACACACAACACACAGCACACAGCACACAGCACACAACTAACAACACACAACACACCACACACAGCACACAACACACAACACACAGCACACAACACACAACACACAACACACAGTACACAACACACAACACACAGCACTCAACACACAACTAAAAACACACAACACACAACACACAACACACAGCACACAACACACAGCACACAAAACACAGTACACAATACACAACACACAACACACAGCACTCAACACACAACTAAAAACACACAACACACAACACACAACACACAACACACAACACACAACACACAACACACAACACACAGCACTCAACACACAACTAAAAACACACAACACACAACACATAGCACACAACACACAGCACACAACACACAGTACACAATACACAACACACAGCACTCAACACACAACTAAAACACACAACACACAACACACAACACACAACACACAGAACTACAACTACTACAATTACAATAACATACAGTAACATACAACAACTACAAGAAGTATAACAACAATAACAAATATAGTAAAATCTACAACAACAATAAAACCAAAATCTACAACATCATCGACAACAACAACAACAACAACAACAACAACAGAAATAACAACAATAACAACGATAACAACAATAACGACATGTATAACAACAATAACGACATGTATAACAACAAAAACAACAATAACAACAATAACAACAATAACAACATGTATAACAACAATAACAACAATAATAACATGTATAACAACAATAACAAAAAGAACAACATGTATAACAACAATAACAACAATAACAACAATAACAACAATAACAACAATAACAACAATAACGACATGTATAACAACAATAACAACAATAACAACAATAACAACAATAACAACATGTATAACAACAATAACAACAATAACGACATGTATAACAACAATAACAACAATAACAACAATAACAACAATAACAACAATAACATGTATAACAACAATAACACCAATAACAACATGTATAACAACAATAACAACAATAAAAAAATAACAACATATATAACAACAATAACAAAAAGAACAACATATATAACAACAATAACAACAATAACAACAATGACAACAATAAAGACATGTATAACAACAATAACAACAATAACAACAATAACAACAATAACAACATAAATATCTCTGATTCGCTACAGTAAGTTTTATCAGAGAGTGGTACTGAATAAATAAACGAATGTGTGTGAGAGTCGGGGTGGCTGAGGAGGGGTGGTGCTGCATGCTAGGGTGGGGACGGAGTGGTGTTGTAGTACTGGACTGCAGTAGTGTGGGGGACGGAGTGGTGTTGTAGTACTGGACTGCAGTAGTGTGGGGGACGGAGTGGTGTTGTAGTACTGGACTGCAGTAGTGTGGGGGACGGAGTGGTGTTGTAGTACTGGACTGCAGTAGTGTGGGGGACGGAGTGGTGTTGTAGTACTGGACTGCAGTAGTGTGGGGGACGGAGTGGTGTTGTAGTACTGGAATGCAGTAGTGTGTGGACGGAGTGGTGTTGTAGTACTGGAATGCAGTAGTGTGTGGACGGAGTGGTGTTGTAGTACTGGAATGCAGTAGTGTGTGGACGGAGTGGTGTTGTAGTACTGGACTGCAGTAGTGTGTGGACGGAATGGTGTTGTAGTACTGGACTGCAGTAGTGTGTGGACGGAGTGGTGTTGTAGTACTGGACTGCAGTAGTGTGTGGACGGAGTGGTGTTGTAGTACTGGACTGCAGTAGTATGGGGGACGGAGTGGTGTTGTAGTGCTGTACTGCAGTAGTGTGGGGGACGGAGTGGTGTTGTAGTACTGGACTGCAGTAGCGTGTGGACGGAGTGGTGTTGTAGTACTGGACAGCAGTAGTGTGTGGACGGAGTGGTGTTGTAGTACTGGACTGCAGTAGTGTGTGGACGGAGTGGTGTTGTAGTGCTGGACTGCAGTAGTGTGTGGACGGAGTGGTGTTGTAGTACTGGACTGCAGTAGTGTGTGGACGGAATGGTGTTGTAGTACTGGACTGCAGTAGTTTGTGGGACGGAGTGGTGTTGTAGTACTGGACTGCAGTAGTGTGTGGACGGAGTGGTGTTGTAGTACTGGACTGCAGTAGTGTGGAGGACGGAATGGTGTTGTAGTACTGGAGTGCAGTAGTGTGTGGACGGAGTGGTGTTGTAGTACTAGCCTGAAGTAGTGTGTAGTGTGAGGGCGGAGTGGTGTTGTAGTACTGGACTGCAGTAGTGTCGGGACGGAGTGGTGTTGTAGTACTGGACTGCAGTAGTGTGTGGACGGAGTGGTGTTGTAGTACTGGAGTGCAGTAGTGTGGGGGACGGAGTGGTGTTGTGGTACTGGACTGCAGTAGTTTGTGGGACGGAGTGGTGTTGTAGTACTGGACTGCAGTAGTGTGTGGACGGAGTGGTGTTGTAGTACTGGACTGCAGTAGTGTGGGGACGGAGTGGTGTTGTAGTACTGGACTGCAGTAGTGTGGGGACGGAGTGGTGTTGTAGTACTGGACTGCAGTAGTGTGGGGGACGGAGTGGTGTTGTAGTACTGGACTGCAGTAGTGTGGGGGACGGAGTGGTGTTGTAGTACTGGACTGCAGTAGTGTGGGGACGGAGTGGTGTTGTAGTACTGGACTGCAGTAGTGTGGGGGACGGAGTGGTGTTGTGGTACTGGACTGCAGTAGTTTGTGGGACGGAGTGGTGTTGTAGTACTGGACTGCAGTAGTGTGGGGACGGAGTGGTGTTGTAGTACTGGACTGCAGTAGTGTGGGGGACGGAGTGGTGTTGTAGTACTGGACTGCAGTAGTGTGGGGGACGGAGTGGTGTTGTAGTACTGGACTGCAGTAGTGTGGGGGACGGAGTGGTGTTGTAGTACTGGACTGCAGTAGTGTGGGGGACGGAGTGGTGTTGTAGTACTGGACTGCAGTAGTGTGGGGGACGGAGTGGTGTTGTAGTACTGGACTGCAGTAGTGTGGGGGACGGAGTGGTGTTGTAGTACTGGACTGCAGTAGTGTGGGGGACGGAGTGGTGTTGTAGTACTGGACTGCAGTAGTGTGGGGGACGGAGTGGTGTTGTAGTACTGGACTGCAGTAGTGTGGGGGACGGAGTGGTGTTGTAGTACTGGACTGCAGTAGTGTGGGGGACGGGGTGGTGTTGTAGTACTGGACTGCAGTAGTGTGGGGGACGGGGTGGTGTTGTAGTACTGGACTGTAGTAGTGTGGGGACGGAGTGGTGTTGTAGTACTGGACTGCAGTAGTGTGGGGGACGGAGTGGTGTTGTAGTACTGGACTGCAGTAGTGTGGGGGACGGAGTGGTGTTGTAGTACTGGACTGCAGTAGTGTGGGGGACGGAGTGGTGTTGTAGTACTGGAGTGCAGTGTTGTGGGGACGGAGTGGTGTTGTAGTACTGGACTGCAGTAGTGTGGGGACGGAGTGGTGTTGTAGTACTGGACTGCAGTAGTGTGGGGGACGGAGTGGTGTTGTAGTACTGGAGTGCAGTGTTGTGGGGACGGAGTGGTGTTGTAGTACTGGACTGCAGTAGTGTGGGGGACGGAGTGGTGTTGTAGTACTGGACTGCAGTAGTGTGGGGGACGGAGTGGTGTTGTAGTGCTGGACTGCAGTAGTGTGGGGGACGGAGTGGTGTTGTAGTACTGGACTGCAGTAGTGTGGGGGACGGAGTGGTGTTGTAGTACTGGACTGCAGTAGTGTGGGGGACGGAATGGTGTTGTAGTACTGGACTGCAGTAGTGTGGGGGACGGAGTGGTGTTGTAGTACTGGACTGCAGTAGTGTGGGGGACGGAGTGGTGTTGTAGTACTGGACTGCAGTAGTGTGGGGGACGGAATGGTGTTGTAGTACTGGACTGCAGTAGTGTGTGGACGGAGTGGTGTTGTAGTACTGGACTGCAGTAGTGTGGGGGACGGAGTGGTGTTGTAGTACTGGACTGCAGTAGTGTGGGGGACGGAGTGGTGTTGTAGTACTGGACTGCAGTAGTGTGGGAGAAGAAGTGATGTTGTAGTACTGGACTGCAGTAGCGTGTGGGACGGAGTGGTGTTGTAGTGCTGGACTGCAGTAGTGTGGGGGACGGAGTGGTGTTGTAGTACTGGACTGCAGTAGTGTGGGGGACGGAGTGGTGTTGTAGTACTGGACTGCAGTAGTGTGGGAGAAGAAGTGATGTTGTAGTACTGGACTGCAGTAGCGTGTGGGACGGAGTGGTGTTGTAGTGCTGGACTGCAGTAGTGTGGGGGACGGAGTGGTGTTGTAGTACTGGACTGCAGTAGTGTGTGAGACGGGGTGGTGTTGTAGTACTGGACTGCAGTAGTGTGTAGGACAGGGTGGTGTTGTATTACCGGACTGCAGTAGTGTGCGAGCGGAGTGGTGTTGTAGTACTGGACAACAGTAGTGTGGGGGACGGAGTGGTGTTGTAGTGCTGGACTCCAGTAGTGTGGGGGACGGAGTGGTCTTGTAGCACTGGACTGCAGTAGTGTGGTGGACGGAGTGGTGTTCTAGTGCTGGACTGCAGTAGTGTGTGGACGGAGCATATTTCAGGTGTCTATAAGGTGGTTGTGGGTCGGTCATGGTTGATGGATTTAGCTGGAATATAGCTTAAGAGAAATATGACAATAATGATAGACACCCAATATTTTCAACTGGTTTATAAAATTCTCTTGGCCTTTGTCACTTTAAGTAGAGCTTTAAAGAATTAGCTTTTAAAGAATTTACCTTTTCTTTAAATCCATCAACCATGACCGACCCACAACCACCTTATAGACACCTGAAATATAGGCATTGTTAGCTTAAGAGAAACTTAAAAATAAGGAGTGGCACCCAATTCTGAATCTGTTTATAGAATCCTTTCTGCCTTTGTCACTAAATATAAACTATAGACTTCAAGAATTAGTTTTTAATGAATTCCCTTTTCTTTCAAACAGTGACCTCCACCCATCCTACCACATGAAACGATATAAATACCACTACATTTATTTTTGGAAAGCCTGATTCCTGATGATTTCTAAAGAATGAAACAGTTCTAGTCCTGTAGAATCTTATCTATATTAAAACTATATATATATATATATATATATATTTACATGTATGTATGTATATTTAGAATATATTTATTTTGTATATCACAACATTTTCACAACCCCTGTACTACTACCACCACTACTACTACTACTACTGTATTAATACAATCAGTCATCCCAAATATCATCACCACTACCAACACCACCACCATCACCACCACCAACGACCACCACTACCACCACTACCACCACCATCATCATCGCCACCTCCGCCAACACGGGCTCTGAGGTTCACAATGTGGACGAGAGAGAGATATTGAATTATCGGGGCCTAACCAACCTCTTCCTCTTTGCACCGGTGCCCGTCGAGACCTCTGGGGTCCTTAGTCACTGCACAGCTGATTTCCTCCGAAAAGTCGGAAAGTCGGCGCCTGCTTAAGGAGGGGGGGGGGGGGGGGGCTCATGAGGTGGGATAGCTGTTGCACTGGGTGTCGCTGGCTATTTTCCTTGGTAACGCTATTTGCCGTTTTGTCTGCGGGACGCGGCTGCACCACCGCTAAGACTTAGATATGGAGACTGTCCCTCCCCCTTTCCTTTCTTTCGTTGCTTGATCCTTCCTTCTTTTTCTCCCTTTGATTTTCTATATTTCTACCTCCAAATAATAAATAATCAG
>OZ024741.1:316932446-316947446 GCA_964016885.1 Eledone cirrhosa | reverse complement strand
TTCTAACAATACTGTCATTATGGAGTCTGACGTTCTAGCAATACTGTTATTATGGAGTCTGACGTTCTAGCAATACTGTCATTATGGAGTCTGACGTTCTAGCAATACTGTCGTTATGGAGTCTGACGTTCTAGCAATACTGTTATTATGGAGTCTGACGTTCTAGCAATACTGTCATTATGGAGTCTGACGTTCTAGCAATACTGTCATTATGGAGTCTGACGTTCTAGCAATACTGTCATTATGGAGTCTGGCGTTCTAGCAATACTGTTATTATGGAGTCTGACGTTCTAGCAATACTGTCATTATGGAGTCTGACGTTCTAGCAATACTGTCATTATGGAGTCTGACGTTCTAGCAATACTGTCATTATGGAGTCTGACGTTCTAGCAATACAGTCATTCATAATAACGATTTCTTTATTGGCCACTAGGGCCAACATATAGGGGACAATACAAAAAGACAGAGACAGTGCAGGTTTACAATAAAATTGAGTAAAAACAAATTTACAAAAATTACAATAAAATTCATCAATAAGGAGGGGGGACCACCCAGGGGCGGCTCAGGTACCCCACCTATCCTGAACCATCCGACGGCTCGAGGGTACCCGGGAAGGGCACTTCTGTCCTTCTCAAATCAACCAGTCTATAGGCATATGCTCACAGTAGGTCTATTCACACGAGCCGTTCTCATCACATTCACCCACCTTTTAGCAAATGTACTGGGGTAGAACTTCTCTCCCCACCATCAACTTCCTTTCCAAGTGAAGAATACAAACCACATACTAAATACTACATACATTATTACACACCTCATACACCACACCCACTACACACACTACACACGACGCACATTTCACAACACACATCACATACGATACAGTCTGTATGACTGACACTGAAAAACACAAACACTAATTCACAAAATACATAACAAAACTATCATCGACCAAACAAAATAACACAACACTCGTTACACATACACAAAGGGTAAAAACCCCCATTGGTCACGAATGACCATGGGATTTTCACCCAGAAAGTTCCACTCCGAAGCACAAGTCCGGGTAATGTTGTTTGTGGAAGACCAGCAGTCATCCATATATACCAGCCTCCTCTCTCTACACCACCGATATTGTCCAAAGGAAAAGCAAAGGCCGATACAGCTTGGCACCATTGATATAACTCATTTCTACAGCTATGTGAACTGGAGCAACGTGAAATAAAGTGTCTTCCTCAAGAACGCAACGCAAAACCCGGTCCTAGAATCGAACGCACAACCTCACGATTGTAAGCCCGACGCTCTAGCCTCTAAGCCATGCGCCTTACACATACATATACTCTACATAATGGAAGAATCACTAAAATAGCAACAGAAAAAAAAAATCACCACAACATAGCAAAACTAATGTAGTCTACACTACACAATCCTAAAGGAAAAAAGAAAACAATGTTACACACCGCTCAGGAATACGGAAGTGCACCTAATGATGCAGTATTAAGTTTTATCGAAAACAAAGACAATAATAATAGTATGCCTATCGCAATCAATAGTGGAATCTTCCTGGAAGATATCCTGTCACTATTTCTCTTCTGTTTGGTCTTTTAACTGAGCTATTAAATATGCCTGAACTTGGATACAAATCAACTATCTCTTGTATATGGACAATATCAAGTAATATGCTGTAGATGGTAGACAACTAGAAACACTGTTGCAGACAGTACACACATTTTCAAGAAAAATATTGGACTAGAAAATGTGCCAAGGTAGCCCCGAAGTGAGAAAATGAAATAGAATCACTAACATCATGCTAGATAAAGAAACTCAGATAAGAGAATAAGCTTAAACAGAGACATACAGATGCTTAGAAATCAATGGATTAGACTGTACAATATATACAAATTAAAGAAAAGAGTAGAAAGAAATAATTGTTTCTACTTTAGGCACAAGGCCAGCAATTACCCAGTGCATTACTGGTACTTTATTTTATCGACCCCGTAAGGATGAAAGGCAAAGTCAACCTCGGCGGGATTTGAACTCAGATCGTAAAGGGACGTAACTATGCTGGAAAGCATGGCGTCCGACCCTCTACCGATACTGCCAATCCACCGCCCTTGGAGTAGAAAGAAATAATTGTTTCTACTTTAGGCATAGGGCCAGCAATTACCCAGTGCATTACTGGTACTTTATTTTATCGACCCCGTAAGGATGAAAGGCAAAGTCAACCTCGGCGGGATTTGAACTCAGATCGTAAAGGGACGTAACTATGCTGGAAAGCATGGCGTCCGACCCTCTACCGATACTGCCAATCCACTGCCCGGATGCATCAGATTACTTGTTAAAACAGAACTAAATTAAAACATAAGATAATAGGCATCAATACTCTCTAGAGATCTCAGTTATAAGCTACAGTTTTAATATTCTTAACTGGATACTAAACGAACTGGCAGGACTTGAGAAAACAGATAGAAAATAAATAGTGTGTACGTTTTGAATACACCAACCAAAATCAGATATAGAAAGATTATAATTATCACTATGGACAAAACTGAAGAGACTGAAGACAGAAGCTTTCCTGTTTGGCCAAACCTTCGTCAACATCCTTACGTTCCGATGCTGCGTGCTAGTGAATTTGGGGAGAAGTGGATGAGAATATGGGGGAGGGCATAACCTGAAAGAATGGCCGTATCCTCAGTACGTATGTATCTGTTTGACGGCAAATGACAGGTAGGAGAGCACACTTACCCCTAGTGGTCAAGGTAAACCTGGAACCGTGTCATTCCTTAATGAGACATTGGTAACTGTCCACCACTATTACGGACACTTCCCTCTGTTTATTTTTATTGTCACCTATTGTTGTTTTTGTTACTTTCTATTTATTCTGTTACATATACCTCCGCCCAGTTTTGCATCTGCCTTTTTTTATTGTACTGTCCCAACGTATTTGAACCCTTGTGGCAAATAGATACATGAGCACAGCTCTGTGTGCCTTGGGTAAGTGCAGTGTTATTTGTTGTGTTGTTATTTCTATTGTGTGCAGTGCCTAGTAATACTATTTTCTGTATTCTTTGTATATTTGTAAATTCTGGGGTTTAGGTTAAGTATCTGTCAGCATAATATTATTATTACAGTCAGGTTGTCTTTGTGCAACGGTTTTCACGGTTTTCCGCTCTACAGCAGATACGTGGCTTAATTCCCATTAACGGTTCTGTCCACATTTTAAAACGCTGAATTGGTAAATCGTTAGAGCGTCGGATAAATTGCTTTGCCTTATGGGATAATTAAAATAAAGTACCAGTCATGTATTGGAGTCGATTTAATCAGTTTCCCCTTCCCTAAAATTGCTGGCTTTGTGCCAAAAGTAGAAATAATTATTATTATAAATACTGCGCTCAATGAACCGAGACTTGATCAAATCTCGCGAGACTTCAACCACTCGGATGTTGATAGCTGTTTAGTTATAGATTAATTGAAAATATACTGCGCACTTGGGTGAACAGGTACGAGTGGGTGTAGTGGGTGCAAGGTCGGTGGTGGTGGTGGTTGTGGTGGGGGTTTAGTAGTGATGTTACTGGGGGTGACAGTGGCGCCAGTATCGAGGATGGCGGAGGTAGCTGTAGTCTTGGTAGGGCGTGGAAATAGAGGTAGTGGTAATAATGATTGTGGTGGGTGTGGTGGTGTGGTGGTTGTTGTGGTGTTGGTGGTTGAGGTTGTGGTTGTGGTGACTGTGGTAGCTGTAGTAGTGGTGGTTGAAGTGAGGGTTGTGATGGTTGTAGCAGTAGTTGTTGAAGTGGTAGTAGTTGTGGTGGTTGTGGTGGTGTGGTAGCCGTTGAGGTGTCGGTGATAATGTTAGTTTTAGTGGTGGTGGAAGTGGTCTTAGTGTAGTCAGTGTTGGTGGTGTTGGTCGTGGGTGGTGGGAGTAGTGGTAGCAAGGATGGTTGTGAGTGTGGTGGTAGATGTGGTGGGGCAATCGCGTGCATCAGATAGAGGGGAATGGTTTGTAGAGCTGGTAGGGGGCGGTGAAGGTTGATGAAGAGAATTAATATTTTGGTGGGGGTGGGGAAGATTTAGATTTGTTAATTTTTGTTGTTGGTAATTTTGTGGCAGCTAGGGGTATGGTGTGAGGAGTGGATATGACTGGTTGTGAGTGATTTGATTGTTGTAGTACTTGTTGTTGGTGACTATGTCTGGTGGGAGGGAGGGGGTCTAAATATAAAAGAGACAAGGAGAATAAAAGATGATGAGAGTGAGAATTAGAAGATGAAAAGAGTAAAAGAATAGAGAGGAGAAGAAGGGTGAGGAGCGGTAAAGAAGGGGAGAAAAGGAGAAGGAAGAAAAGAGAGGGAGAGGAGCAGGGAGAGGGTGAGGTAGAAAGGGTGATAGACAGGACAAAGGAGAGGAAAAAATGGAGAGGAGGAAGAGAGAAGAGGAGAGGGGAGAGGGTGAGGTAGAAAGAGTGGTAGACAGGACAAAAGAGAGGAAGAAATTGAGAAGAAGGGGGAGAGTGGGAGGCAGGAAGTAATTAGAAAGATACGGAAAGAAAAATTTCGTTAAAATTCAATTTGGAAAAATGCAAATTTTGCTTCGCGTTAATGACCCAGGTGCAGCAGGCAATCTGCACTTGCAATGGTTCGATGCACTTTCCCTGTAAAAAAAACCACCAGTTCTGACCATGGCGCCACTAAAAACTATAATGGTTTCTAATTTAGGTACAAGGCCAGTAATATTTTGGTGGTGGTGGTGGCGGGGGGTGGGGGGCAATTATAATAATTACTGATAACAATACATAAACCAAAAACAAAAGTCAACAAGGAACTATTACCACCTCACCTCTATTACCAACACACCACCACAACCACTATCATTACCACTACTACAATAATTATTATACCCACCATCACTGCTACCACCACTGACAACATAGCAATCAGTACATACACACATATATATATCTTCTTCTTGAGAGCAGGGTCCGCGAACAATCCTTCCAGCGAGTCTCGTTAGAAGCAATCATCTCCAACTGATCCGGCTGGATCCCCAAGTGAGATCAGCCAAGCTCATGGATATTATCCAACCATCTTGCTAGGGGTCCACCCTGGGTCTCCTGCCGGCTGGTTTTGCCAGTAAAATCTGTCTAGTGATTCTTTCCTGAGACATTCTAACCACATACCCATAGTATCGGAGCTGTGATCTCTCAATTTGGAGAAGTAGCGGCTTCACCTAGAATGATTCTCTAATCTCCGAGCTACACATTCTATCGAGTAACATTACTCCGAAGACCCTTTGGAGGAACCCCATTTTAGCCGATATATATATATATATGGGATAACAAGTTATCGTTATAGGTAATCCAGTTAGAGGTTGTGAGTACTCTGCGTTGGGGATAGTTTTAACGTACGGCTTTGTTTGACTCAACAAGATGCTTCCATAGTTATGCAGCGAGTTCGCGGTAATTTCTATGCAGATTGTACTTGGAGTAATAATAGTTAAAGAATGAAGAGTAACATGGTTGGCTGTACAATAAGGGCTTTATTTAAAGTACTGACAATTGTTTCGTTGATCAGGTGAGTCTAGAGTTCGCTAATCGCTTGAGGTTGCGTCATTCGATCTCCAATACAGTATTTACCTCTGGTCAACACATCAGAGTACGTAGATATGAAAGTATTTATTTCTTTATATTTTCCTTTGTCTCATTTTCTTATTTGTTAATGTACCCTATCGTATATTTTACTTTTTACTTCTGTAACTTCTCTACCTATTTACCATACATGTTTTATTATTGGTGTTATTGTTTTGATTATACGCTATTTTATTATTGTTGTTATTGTTTTGATTATACGCTATTTTTCTATATAAGTCTTGCCTCGAGTGAAATACTTTCATATCTACGTACTCTGATGCGTTGACCAGAGGTAAATAATATATTGGAGATCGAATGACGCAACCTCAAGCGATTAGCGAACTTTAGACTCACCTGATCAACGAAACAATTGTCAGTAATTTAAATAAAGCCTTTATTGCACAGCCAACCATGTTACTCTTCATTCTTTAACTATATATGTATATGTATACAGTTCAAGAGTAACCAATCTTAAAATGTCTTCCTTGTGAAAGTTGTGGTGTTGTTTTGCTTAACTAATGAATATATATACACACACACATATATATATATATATATATATATATATATATATATATATATATATATATATATCATGATTTTTCTGGAATGGAACAATTCTAGTCCTGTAGAAGCCATTTCTATATTAAATATTTATAAACACACACACACACACACACACACACACACACACACACACACACACACACACACACACACACACATATATATATATATATATATATATATATCTGTTATTTTAATAAATATTTGCTCTACGGCTCTTATATATTTGATATATATTTATCCTTATCGAGCCCTCTTTGAATTTTAGTCTTCAAATTTATTATTACTATATATATATATATATATATATATATATATATATATATATAAATATTGAGTATGTGTTGGTTATTTACTGACACCTCAGTATGCAGGTTGGACCACTCGACGAAGTAAGCTAACTTATTCATGGTATGGTGGGACAGTAGACTTAAACTTAAACTTAAAGAACAATTAGAAGACAGCTTAACCCTGATAATGTACTCCCGCTACGTAGATGATATAAACATCGTAGTTAAGACACCCCCACTAGAGAACAGTCAGGAACTAGAGAAAAACACAATGGAAAGCATCCAGCAAATAGCAAACTCCATCCACCAGAGCATTAGAGTTACTATAGACTACCCAAGTAGACACCCCAACCATCGATTACCTGTACTAGACACAGAGCTCTGGTTAGATATCATTAACAACCAAAAACAAATCCTCCATTCCCATTATGCCAAACCCATGACTTCCAAACATCTGATCCACCGAAACTCGGCCATTTCGGACCATACCAAAATCAACATACTGATTGCGGATTTGGTACGGGTGATGAGAAATGTGTCCCGCATGTGCAACCCCGAAGAACTAGAGAGACACATACAACACTTCATCCACCGTATGCAGTTCTCTGGCTACAATCAGAGAGATAGAATCAGAGTGTATAGAGGAGCCAGAACCAAATGGGAAAAAATGGTAAATAATGACATAAATGGGACCTGCCCCTTGTATAGGAGCAAATTTTGGAATAGAATAGAAAGAACTAGGAACAAGGCTAATAGAATAAACTCATGGTATGATAGCAATAAATACCAGAGTGTAATGTTCATCGATACAACCCCTAGAGGCGAACTAGCCTACACATTTAGAAGGGCCCTAAATAAACATAAACTCAATATTAAGATAGTAGAAAGACCAGGTACCTCCGTAAAAACACTTATTAGCAAGACATACCCTTTTCAAAGACCCTCATGTATAGATAAGAAATGTATAACCTGTAAAATAAGCCCCCATATTAACTGTAAAACTAGAAATGTAGTGTATAGCATAAGATGTACTGAAGGACAATGTAGAAACAAAAATATAGTGTACATAGGTGAGACAGCTCGTAGTATAGGGGAACGGATAAATGAACACTGGCGAGACCTTCAAGATAATAAAGAATCATCTGTACTCTACCAACATGCTAAGATAGAACACAAGGGTAAATTAGAGTACATAGAAATAAAAATAGAATCTACACACAGAAAAGATGCAATGTTTAGACAAATTACAGAGGCAATAAACATAAAAGAATTACAACCAAAATTAAATAGAAAATATGAGTGGAACAGCAACATCACAACTTACAATTAAGGACAAAATGAAAACACACACACACATAGAACAAACAACCAACCAATAACATGTAAATAAATAAATAAATAAATAAACAAATAGATAAATGAGCATAAACACACACAGACACCCGGTTGTGGCGCATGCGCAAACTGAGCACACAACACACACACAGAAACAAAATGGCGTAGGACAGAACAAAGGAGAGGCACAGAAACAAAGAAAGGAATCCCCAGTCACTGAAGAGGTCACAGAGTGTGTGACGAAAGGAATATGACTATATATAAACAACTATCTGGTTGTGGAACCAACCAACCAACCAGAAATTTATAAATTTATAAATTTGTAAATTTATAAATGTATAATAAATTGAAGTGAAAGCAACTGGTGCGTGTGTTTCTTATTGGCAACATGACCCTCCCAAAGTATAACAATATCGGTTTCAACACACGATTTCAGATAAAGAATCTTGCTAAACAAATTCAGAAACGAAATATATATATATATATTTAGGTAGTAACATGTGCTTATGCCGTATTTGACTAAATAGAATTAGTCTGTTAGTTGGGAATTAAAAAAGCCCTCTAAATGGAAACAAGCCTGCTTTGTCTCCGATTTATATACACATATGTATATACCTGCTATGGTTACATAGCTTCTAATTGAATGAAAGGGAGTGTATGTGGCGTGTTGGTGTAATGGTAACACATTGGTACGGCAAACCAAGGGTGTGGTTTCATGTCCCACGTACGTCAATACTCATCCTTTTTTTCCATTCATAAGGTTTTTTAAAATCCCAACTAACAGACTAATTCTATTTAGATAAATACGGCGTAAGCACATGTTACTAACTTATATATATATATATATATATAGGAACGAGTAGGACCCCGACGGCTGAGCTCAAGCCGTTTCGACGGCTAGCCGTCGACACGGCTTGAACTCAGCCGTCGGGGTCCTACTCGTTCCTATTACCCACTATACTACCCTAAGTATTGAGTACTTTGGTGCGTTATGGTCCACCTGGTTCCTTACCACATTTCCTTCGTTATATATATATATATATATATACATATGTGTGTGTTGAGGCTTTGTTACACTACACGACCCCACTCTGCATCACAATACACTACTCCGAGTTTAACGTTTCCTTAAAATCTTATTTGCAATCAAAGTAACGATGATGTTATGAATGAAAACTAGTGATAATGCTTGTGTCTGTCTATGCGTAGTAGTAGTAGAAGTAGTAGCAGTTTAACCACAGATCATCCCTGATCCAAGAAACCCACGACCACGGAGTTCTATCGGTGGCCACACTATCTATTTTTATATTCGGGTTTATTTTGCCTAGCAACAATAAACCAAGGACTACTCTATCCAATACATTCTTCATCCTTCCTGCATCGATACTTTTATTGATGTCAGTTTTTTCTTTGTTTTTTTTCTGTATGATATTAGAGTAATTTGAGGATTCTATTACAAGAATATCAGCCTGAACTCCACGGTGTCAAGATAATTGAATTCTATATGTCTTTACCAATAGACTTGTTCAATGAAACCTGCTTTAAATAGGGAGGGGGGGGGGGGCTTCTGAAGATCTAACAGAGTATCCAGTTACTACGGGAATGCTGGCAATTCTTTTGACGTTAACAAACGGCTTTATTCTTTATATATATATTATTTACATTATCATATGGAACAATTATCTTGATTTTATCAAATAAGACACGAAATAAAATGATATTAGACAATATACGCAGAAAAATAAAAACGAAAAATAATAGCCTTTATTCCAAGTGCTAAGTGACTGATGAATTTATCTTGTGAAGACAAAATAGTATAGTTAAAATGGCAGAATTAGATTATAGTATTAAATTTAAGGAGATGGACTGCCATTAAAGTAAAAATAATATGAGATAGTGCATTAAGATCAGACTATTTTTAGCATCGATTGAATCTGTTTTGTTATATGGCTGCGTATATGGGCACTCATATGGATGCGTGAAAATCAGCTAGTCAAAATCTACTCCCACATTTTATGTACTCTTCTTAACATAACTTCCACATCACCAATACAGAAGTGTATGATGGTCTGCTGAATTCAACTGAAAAGATACCTGAATGAAGCCTGTGATTTGCAAGAAATAACCTACGGAAGAAAAAACCAGGGGAGAGAAACCACGTACTTTATCGACATACTTAAATAAGACAGCATACTTCAGACTATCGGAAATACGAACAGTGATGGTGGAGCGAGACATCTGTCATGAGTGTTTCCCTGGTAAAAGGGATAGTGTTGGAGCGAGACATCTGGCATCAGCGTTTCCCTGGTAACAGTGATAGTGAAGCGAGACGTATGGCATGAATTTAGCGAGACATCTGGCATATATTTGCTTCCCTGGTAACATTGGAAGCAAGACGTCTGGGATGAATTTGTTTCTCTGGTTCGATTAGAGGATCAGTTAAGATATGATTGAGAAGATGCTTACAACAAACATTTTGCAGTGTAATCGGCACTGCAGTGACCCTGGTGATTGATAGTTACGTAGTTCGAGTTCAGTTAGTGGGTTTGTTTCTCAATTCTCTCACTAAGCGACACCAATCCGCCTAACACCACTAATCATTCTACTTTGTAGAATCTACAATACAAAACCTCGAATTTTCAATTGCTTGAGTTTAAATTAAAACGTTTCATCAGAAATTTATGGAGGAACATTTGTTAAGTTGTGTGCCATGGTTGTTTTCAAAATGATGTGAAACATGGGAAATGTTATTCTTTAGGATTTTGGTCGTAAAAGGGTTAATTGGTATTTATGACAGAGAATAGAGGCGGCAAATTGGCAGACTTTCGAGCCGCTAATTAAATGTTATGCGGTGATTGTTCTAGTTTCTGCGCTCTGAGTTTACATCACGCTGTGGTCAACTTTGCCTCTCATCCTTTGCGGGTCGACACATAAAGTCCCAGTTCAAGGGTGCTGATCTGGCAAAATTGTTAGGACATTGGAAGTGATACCTTTCAGTATCTCCTTTGGCCCTTTGCGTTCTGAGTGTCACGTTGTATCAACTTTTGCATTTCCCTAGGACATCATATACAGTGTACATATCATGGTGCATATACTATATATATGAGTTGTGATATCACTGGTGATAAGCTGTATCAGCCTTTGCCTTTCCCTAAGACAACATCGGTGGTGTGTAGAAGACTGGCATGCATGGATGGCTGCTGGTCTTACAGAAATTACTTTGCCTATGCCGGAGCCTTGACAGAAAGTTCCTAGGTGTATATATCTTCTCTCGCCAACACCTTTCCAGTTTTTATATTTGAAAATGAATTTCTTTATAAGTATATATATATATATATATATATATATATATATATATATATATATATATATATATATATATATATATATATGTGTGTGTGTGTATATATATGTGTGTGTGTGTGTGCGTATGTGTGTGTGTGCGCGCGTGTATGTATACATACATATGTATGTTATATCCAGACATGTACATGCCCATACAATTAAACTTACTAACCGGTAGCATAAATACACGCAGAGATCTTTCAATAAACGGAATGAATAAGCATCGTTGTAAATAGTTAACTACTTGAAACAAATATATAGAGAGATTCCCAACTACTATGGCTCATGTTGAAGAACATGGTGGGAATGTTTAATACATCGCATAGATCGCTTTGCAATCACCTAATACCTAGTTCGATCCCATTGCAATACACATAGGCCTTGTGGTTCTAACGTAGCCACGGGTTAACCAATATGTTGTGAGTATAATTTTGTTCGCTGAAACAGTGTAGAAAAGCCCATTGTTGCGTGTATGTGTGCATGGATGTGCGCGTATGTCAGATTTTTGTCGGCCCCAAAGATGTGTATTTCAGTCATTTCTATCAACGGAACAGCCTGATCGTGAAATGTTCGTGCATTCCACTGACACGTGTAAGGTTAAGTTCACAAAGAGATTCAGCGCAACACAGTTTGTAACAAGGCTAGCCTTTTGAAATGCATGTATAACAAATTGGTTTTCAATTGAAGGAAAGAAGGAGGTTGTGTATTTTTTTGCTCCGTGCATAGGGGACATATTCTTGTCATTGGGCGCTTACGAACCACAGATATAACTCATTCTGGAGAAGATCAACTAGTGATAATGAGTTTTTCTTATTTTTTTTGTTTTATTGCGTCTATTCCTGGCCGCCGACAATATGTCGACAAAGTGAAGAATTGGTAGCAATGCCATCAGACTCTTCTGTGGCGACGATGATGCTATCGCATGGATTCGAAAGATCAGGGTGGTGGCCAGGTTGCAATGCATTGAAGTTGTGGAAGGCGTTATGGCACTTTACTTAGAGGGTAATGCTTTGGCATTGTACCTCAAGATGGACGAAGCAGACCAACTGGACGTAGAGAAGTTTTAACGGCGCCTGATAGAAGCGTTTACGGAAGTGTCATACGCTGTATTTTCCAAACTAGGAAAAGCGAGGTGAATGGGAGAGCAGGTGGATGTGTGTGTGTCAGAAACGTGAAGGTTGGCCACACTCACTGGATTTACAGGAAAAGGCTTGGAAAAGGTGATGCAGTTAGCGTTTGAAAACAGTTTCCCTTTATATCGGTAAGGCTACCTCAGTTCCCTGACAACGATACGATGCCCATGTGTCAATTAATCGTTCAAGCCCACGTGTCGACGCGAAACACCGGATGGAATGCTGCGGTACTAGCAGCCACAGAAGCATACAACATCAGGAGGCTTCCGACAAAAGACGAAGAAAGAAGACCTGTTTGAAGTCTGCATACTTAGTGTGGTCGTGTAACAGCTTCTTGTCATGTTGATTAGATTCGGTGAGAGAATTTAGATGAATGCAGTGAGACTAGCAGAGATAGCCTTTTGTCCTACTGTGGATTGCCTTGAAGACATGAATATTAAGCGATTACGTCTGTGGAAAGTATTTATGTATTTTAACATATGCACGCGCGCACGCACACTCACAGCTTATTTACACACATACATACATGTATACATGTGTACATACATATATGCTTACAAACATACACACATACATAAATACATACGTACATATATACATATATACATACATATATGAATGAATGAAAACTAACAAATACTGTATGGAGGTGGTTTAAGAACTACCGGGTTATATAGACAGCATCGTTATTTTGTAGAATATGGTTTTAGAAGATAAACAATAATATTTGTATTAATTAGTTATTAACATAAACTCTACCATACATGTCTATTTAAATATATAGTTATATATATTCATATTTAGATGTGGCTCGCGTTTGGTATGCATATAATTGCCAGAATTGTCAGAGAGTCAAAGGGCTTTGCGGTATTTCTGCTGTTCACGTTCTGAGCTCAACTCCCGCCGATGATAGCTTTGTCTTTCATTCTTACGGGATCAACGAAATAAAGTGTCAGTAGCGCATTGGATCGATTTAATCGACTTTCCTCTTCCCTAATATTGTTGGCTTGTGCCTAAATCAGAAACCATGGTGAATTGGCAGTATCAGTAGAGGGTTGGACGCCATGCTTTCTAGCATAGTTACGTCCCTTTACGGTTTGAGTTCAAATCCCGTCGAGGTTAACTTTGCCTTTCAACCTTACGGGGTCGATAAAATAAAGTCCCAGTAATGTACTGGGTAATTGCTGGCCTGGTGCCTAAAGTAGAAACAATTATCATTACTATTTATTACAATCATTATTGTAGTTATATCGAATGTTTTCGCTTTATTGATGTCCTCTTCTCTTTACTCCACGTAAACATTGTTCTGTGCTGTTCCCAACATCTCGGGCCACTGTGGCCAATATAAGAAATTATAATAATTAAAACAAATTTAACTAGGAAATAAGTTTATATATTTGAAATCCCAACAATGCGTGTGAGATTATAAGTGCCAAGGTAATAGGAATTAGAGAAAATAGGATAAAAGGATTGAGAAAAAAATAAGAAAGGTAGAATTTTATCTTAGCAATTTTATTGATACCAAATACTTTGGGATTTACCATCCATTATCAAGAGAAGCCGTGGGGGAGGGGCTTAGAGAGTAACTGGTATTATAATTATCATCATCATCACATCATTCCTTCGGTCTATAGCAGTGTTTCTCAACCTTTTTTACCCCCGGGCCCACTTTTAGCTCCCGAAAAATGTCCGGGCCCACTTATTTTACAAGCGTAAACTAGTGCTCAAAAACTATTCCGGACTATAACCCCCACATGATATATATACTAGTGCTTCTCAATCTTTTTGTTTTCCCGGCCCACTTTACTCCCTAGAAATTGCCAGGGTCAGTGCTCAAAGAGCATTCTGGAACACTTACCCCATATGATCCCGACTGCATTTAAATTTTATGTGATCTTAAGTTCCAAGAAAGTCTGAAAAAATTTCCAGACGCACTGAAATTTCTCCGGGCCCACTCAAAATTGTCCCGGGCCCACCGTTGAGAAACACTGGTCTATAGAATATAAACTGATTTCTGGGGGGTAAGAAAATACGTTTTATACATCGACGCCCCACACAAATACTTACAATGAAAGTAATATGAATATTTTGGGAAATCGACTTAACCTTTTATAGATGCAATAGAGTGATGGACCTCCGTCGCTTTCGACGTCGTGTGTTTCAGTTGTTTGATCAAAGGAACAGCCTTCACGTGGAATTAATGTACATGTGACTGAACGTTTCAGAGATGCGTATACACTTAGCGTAGTTCTCAGTGAGATGCCCCCGTGACACAATGTGCGTAGTTCTCAGGGAGATTGGGCGTGACAATATGTGACAAACCAGGCTTTGGGAATTACTGGATTGGCAGAATCGGTAGAGAATCGGACGCCATACTTTGCAGCTAAGAGTTACGGCCCTTTATGATCTGAGTTCAAATCCCGCCGAGGTTAACTTTGCCTTTCATCCTTATGGGGTCGATAACGTAAAGTACCAGTCACGCACTGGGTCGATTAAATCGACTTTCTCCTCCCCCCAAAATTGCTGGCCTTGTGCCTATATAAGAAACCATTATAACGTAGTTATAATACAAGATTCATTGTTCCCAGATATTCGATGTGACATCGCGTGTAAAGATGCTGGTTCTTTGAATTATAGGTATAACTAATTTCTTTATTTAATTGAGTGACCTGGAACCGGGTGAGATAAGTGTCAAGCTGAACTACACAACGTA